>VZRE01006610.1:110990-143215 GCA_013396775.1 Cephalopterus ornatus
GTGTGTGTGTGTGTGTGTGTGTGTGTGTGTCTGGTCGCAGGATTTGATCCTATTCAGGACTCCAGACAGGCACCGCTGGGCAGCGCGAACAAAAGCTTGACGAGTGAGTAATAGCTCTGTCAAAACAGTTGCTCGCTGGAGCGAACGTGGCAGACAAGTCCCGGGGCCCTGGGCTGCAGCCCCGCCGGGATGTCCCGCAGCGGGGTCAGCCCCCCGGGCTCTGCCCCAGCCCCGCCGCCAGGCCGGGGTCGGGGTGTGGAGGCAGCAGGAGCCGGGGTCGCAAGCAGAACGCGCTTTGGGACCCTGGGAGACAGGATACCAAGGGGCTGGGGCAGTAAGGGGGCCCCTGCTGCCAGCCTTCCTCCTGGCCCATGAATTAAACATGCCGGGGAGGTAACACACACCGCTGCAGGCAACAAGCCAAATACCCGCTCTGGAGAGCTGGGCAGCGCGGTTACGGGGTGGGAGGATGTGAGGGCTGGGGGGCCGCTGGCGGGAGAGATGCCAGGCTCGGGAGAGCGATGTCTCAGCAGGCACTCGGGATCAGGCAGCGGGGCCAGAGCCCGGGCTGCTCAGGGGGCTGAGTAGCACCCTGAAGGCTTTGCCCCAGTGCAGGGCTCCCAGTAACCATGCCAGGTGCTCCACTGGCGCAGGGCAGAGGTGTGGGCTTCAGACATCCCTCCTGGGGGGTGGCCAGGGGACAGGCACGTGTGGCCGTGTCCCTTCCTCTGGGCTGTCGCAGGCAGGAGGGACTGGGATCACCTACCTGCCAGCTGTCAGGTCTGAGCTGGGTGTCAGCATAAACCCAGCTCTAAATGCTTCAGTTCCCTCACTCTGAGCCTAACCCTGGCCTTGAACCCTGGCCTAATGCTAATGTCAACTCCAACTCTCATCCAAACCTTCTTGCTAATATGGAGCTGAACCCTTGGAATCTTGGTCCTAACACTAACCCTAATCCTAAGAAAAAACCTGACCTTAGTCCTAACCATGAGTTTAATGCTAACCCAAAATTTAAACTCCAAACCTAATCCTAATGTTAACCCTGACTCTAATCCTAACCCCAACCTAACCCCAATGCTAATCCTAATCCTAAACCTAATCTCAACCCTAAACCCAACTCTAATCCTAACCCTAATCCTAACCTCATCCCTAGCCCTAATGCCAATTCTATCATTAACTCTAACCCTAATGTTAATGCTGACTGTAACACCAACCTGCATCCCAGCTCCAGGCTGAATCAGATCCCTGGGGTTCCCCTCTAAACTCCAGCCATGACTGGGCTCACTCCAGTAAAGCTGTGCTGGGTTCAGTGAGTCCAGAGCATTCCTGGGCTGCCCTTCCCCACAGCCCCAGCCCCTCCAGAGACCTGAACCCCAGCACAGACCCCAAAGCCATCTTTTCTCACGGCAGACTTTCCCAGGCTTAGCGAATGCATGGGATTAGCCTCATCCTACATCCCTGCGTGCTGGGAAGCCCCAGAGCTGGGGCTGGCAGTGGGGTGAGCCCGGCACTGCTGGTACTGCTGTAAGTGCCGTGACAGCCACCGCCTGGCCCCAGCATCTGCTGGCCCTGGGACATGAAAGGCCTCAAAGCCTCTGATGTGCAGAGATGGAAAGGAACGGAAGGGAAGGGAAGGGAGAGGCTGGCGCCAGTGCCAAGGGGAAACTTTCCTACAGCTCGGCCTCGGCCAGGAGAAAAACCAACAAACACACAGGCACACACTGCGGACAAATCCCAGTGAGTGCAGGAGCGCGGCTGTGAGCAGAACCAGACCGTCCACGTCTTGTCCCTGTAGCCAGCCCCGGCGTGATGCTCCTCATCCCACTGCCAGCCTGGCTGGCCCTGGGCATCCTGCAGCTGCCCCTCAGCAGCGCCCAGGTAAGGACCCTCATGCCTCTCTCCCTCCAGCCTCGTAGCAGACCCCCCACTGTGGAGTGCTCAGCACCCACCTCTCACACCCCAGCACCCCATGACCAGCCCGGCATGGTGGGTTCAGCACAGCCACAGCACCCATGGGGATGTCCAGGGCGGGGGGGGTTGATCATAGGACTTCTCCACTGCAGCAGCAAGGTGATGTTAAACCCACCTGGGGCACCCAAACTGCTCCTCAGCATCCAAGTGCCCGGGCAGGGCTGGGTGAGGAGGGCTGAGGCTGGAGCAGACTTTGAGCCAGGGTCAGACCACAGTTGGAATGGGAAGGGACTCTGCCCAAGGCAGAACATTCAAACCAACCCCAAAGATGCTGCCTGCTTGGAAGGGTCCCCCTGGGCTGCAGCAGAGTGGCAGAGGAGCCCAGCGGGTGACGGGGACATCCACGTGTCCCCCCAGGAGTGCCTGAGCCGGCAGCAGGCGCTCAGCGTGGTGCGGCAGATGCAGAAGCTGTTGGCAGCGCAGGAGGCTGCCCACCTACGGGGCACACGCGGACTCCGGAACCAGCTTTCCATCCTCCAGAGCCACCTCCAGAGACAGCCCACCAAACGCAACGGTAACCCCGGCCGGTCACCACCATGGGTGACATCCCCACAGGGCCGGCTCTGACCCCTGGACCCCCACAGACAGCCTGGGCAAGGCACTCCAGCTCCTCGCTGGGTTGGCGTCGGCTCCAGCCTGGCGATGTCCGTCCTCACCCGTGTCTGTCTGTCCACAGACACCTGTCCGCAGCTGGCGGTGCCCCTGAACGGGCGGATGCTGGGCCGGAGCGGGCGGGTGGGCCACGACGTTCACTTCATCTGCGACGGCGGCTTCCGGCTGGTGGGCTCGGAGACGCGGAGCTGCCGGCACAACCGCACGTGGAGCGGCACCCAGCCCTTCTGCAGAAGTGAAGTGGAGCGGGGTTGGGGTGCCGTGGGCTCAGCCCAGCCCGTGGGCTCCTCCCTCACCCTGAGCCATGGGGTTCCATCGCTCTGCCCAGAGGCTGCAGCCACGGGCATGGGGATGAAGCGAGGATGTGCTTCTCCAGCTGGTGCTCACAAGCTGCTTCTCCCTAGGTATTGACGACTGCTCCAGCAACCCGTGTGCCAACAGCGGGACCTGTGTGGATGGCAACCAGAGCTACACATGCCTCTGCCCTCCAGGCTGGTCAGGCCCCAGCTGCCAGAGCCCCATCTACTCCTGTAGGTGCCCGGGTTTGGACTGCAGAAGACGGGGGTGCTCGTGGGGACAGCACCTGGCCATGTTGCACCCATCTGCCCCTTCCCTGGCAGCCCCTCGGGGACCTCAGCTCCCACCCATCTCCCCATGCCCCACCCAGCATGTGACACCCGCTGTCCCCCACAGACTGGGTGACACTGAACAACCCCTCCTTCAGCCGCCAGCCCCGCTGTGCCGAGGGCCGCTCGGGCTCCCGGCGCTGCAGCTGCGACACCGGCTTCCAGCTGAGAGCCGGTGGCGTGTGCCAAGGTAAAAGAGGGATGAAGATGGGAAGGGAGAGGGGGGGAGATCAAGGCTTGGTGGCAACAGGGCCCCTGACCATTCTCCACTTTGCCCCCCACCCCCAGATGTGGATGAATGCCAGCTCTACCAGTCCAGCCCCCAGACCCGGATTTGCCTCCACGACTGCCTCAACCTCCCTGGCTCCTACCGCTGCCTCTGTCCCCCCGGCTACCTGCTCCATGCCGACCGCAACGCCTGCGAGGGTGAGTGGCAGGGCAGGAAGCAGCCCGTGGGAAGAGGGGTGCCGTGGGGACAGCCCCACTCACTCAGTGTCACCACTGCAGATGTGAATGAGTGCGCCGGGAAGCAGCACAACTGCACCCAGGGCGACCTCTGCATCAACACCTTTGGGGGCCACCGCTGCGTGCGCCCCAAGTGCCCCCCGCCACGCCACAACACCAGCTACGTCAAGACCTCCGCCTTGTGAGTACTGTACTGCGGGTGGCTCGGGCTGCATCGTGCCCTCTCCCAGGGTGATGGGTCCTGCTGTGCCCTGGGGACTGCAGTGTGTCACCCAGGGGCAGCAGGGCAGGTGCCAGCCAGCACTGGTAGCAAATTGCCCCTTGGGGTGCCCAGGTATGCTTGCATGCTCCTGGATGGTCTTGGGATGCTGGTGGCTGGGGGTGCAGGTGAGAGCACTCCAGTATATGGTGGCTTTATCCAGAATCCCGTCTCTCCCAGAGCCTCATACTGTGCGGGCAAAGACACTATTTCCCCTCTGCTGTGCATCCATGTGTTGCCATCAGCTGTCTTCCAGCAGTGACCATCCCACTCTTGAGACTAAATCACTTTGTGGCTAAGCAAAAGCACTCAAGCAGAGAAGCATCCCTGGTCCTGACATGTTCCTCTTTGGGAAGCACATCTGACTCCATCCCTGGCCTCCAGCTGGGATTGGGCTTCCCCCAGTCTCAGCCTTAGTGCATCACCCAGAGCTGTGTCCCTGTAAGGCATGGCGTTTGGCTGGCGGAAACAGGGATGAGGCAGAGATCCAATGCTAGGCACACTCAGATGTGACTGTCTGGGGTTGCTCTGCCACAGGACCAACAGTGGGGCCGGAGATGCTGCCTGTGCATGGGCTGGGCTTGTTTGTCTCTCCCTGAGAGAGACAAATCACGGCACTGAGTGGTGGCACCCCTTCTCTCCTGGCAGCCAGTGCGAGAGGAACCCCTGCCCCATGGAGAGCCGGGCATGCCTCCAGGCTGCCACCTCCATCTCCTTCCACTACCTGCCGCTCCAGGCCAACCGCACCGTGCCCCGTGTACTCTTCAAGATGTCCACCACCCACTTCGTGGGTGACAGCCTGCGCTTTGCCATCACGGGGGGCCGGGGCCAGGGCGTCTTCTCTGTGCGGCGCTCCGACCGGCAGACCGGAGAGCTGCTGCTCACCAGCCCCGTGGCGGGGCCGGCCACGCTGGAGGTGGAGCTGGAGATGAGCGAGTTCTCCCGCAAAGTCCTCCTGGGCAAGCACATCTTCAAGGTCACGGTCTTTGTGTCCCCGTATGTGTTTTGATCCCTTTTGGAGGCACGTGTGGGGCCAAGCCGGGGTCTCTCCTGGGGAGCAGTGGAACAGGTTCAGCTCAGTGGCCCCAGTTCTTGTCCCATTGGAGACATCCCTCTCCCGTGATGCTTGCTCATGGCTGGCAGGGCCAAGCCATCACAGCAAAAACGGTGCCTCTGTAGGAAAAACCCTACAGGCAGTGGGGGGACCAGCCTGGGTGTGCCTCTGCCAGTCCCCCTCCTCTCTGCCTGCACAGCACACAGAGGGGAAAGACAGAGTGAGCCAACAGCACTTGGCATGCAGGTCCAGCTTCTTGTATCTTGTAATCTCTAATAAAAGAAAAGTGGCTGTAGGAAGGGTGTCCTCCTTTATCTGTACTCTATGCTCCTGGGCCAAGGTTCCAGGGGACAGCTTGAGGGCTGTGCTCACAGAAGGGTCCTCTTGCAGAACTGGGGGTGCCAGTAGAGCTGCTAAGCACACCCAGGATCATGCAGTGTCCGTGTCCCTTCCAGCACCACTGTTGCTGGGGGCTATGCTGAAGAGCCTCCCAGCACAGGACTGGAAGATGGGCTAAACATAGAACCACAGAATGGTTCGAGCTGGAAGGGATCATCTCGTTCCACCGCCGCTGCCATGAACAGGGGCACCTTCCAACAAGCTGCCCTCCACATCCTGCGCAGCCAAGGCTGTCCTCAGCCCCTTTGGCAGTGCCTGGAACACGTTCTGGTGAGCAGGGGATGGTGATGGGGGTCATGCTTCCTTGTGTCCGGGAGACTTCCCCCTGCAACAGCCCTGACAAGAGCCAACTACATGGCTGATCAAAGCTCCGCAGCTCGCCAAGCACTCGAGCTGTTCCCCTGCACCCAACTCGAGGAGGGTGGGCTGAGAGAACAAGAGCGGTGCAGTCCCCCACCCTCCTCGGCCACCCCCCGCCACCGCCGGCACGGCCAGAGCCCTGCGCAGGGAGAGCCGCCGGCAGCTGGAGGTTGAGAAGGTGAACGGGGGGCCTTTGGGGACAGCGAGGGAAGGACAAGCCGCCTCCAGCACACCCTTCCCCCCGCACACAGAAGCCTTCTCAGGTGAGTGTCCGGCCAGCACAAAGCAGCCGCTGTGCGCGGCCCGCGGGCGGCTCATAAAGAGCTCCTTATGCGCCGGACGGCGGCTCCCGGGGCTGCCTCGGGGGAGGACGGGGAAAAGCCTCCCCAGGGGCAGCGGAGCTGCGGGTAGGGCTGGCGGGGCCGGCCCTGCTGCCTCACCGAAATCCGCAGCTGGCCCGTGCCGACTGCGGAGAGAGGCTGCGATGTGAAGTGGGGAATTACAGGGGTAAATATTGATCCCTGCGCGCGAGGGTTCCCGGCCAAACCGGGCACCACAAACAGGGTTCAGGGCTGGTTTCTTCTGCCCTTCAAACCTTCAGGGACAACACGACTTGATTAATCGCTTGCACCCACGTTACTGATGGCTAACGACAGTAAAACTTGGCAAAACTCACTGCAGGCAGGACATGGAGCTGCTGGAGCGTGTCCAGAGAAGGGCAGTGGATCTGGGGAAGGGTCTGGAGCACAAGTCTGATGAGGGGTGACTGAGGGAGCTGGGGGGGCTCAGCCTGGAGAAAAGGAGTGACCATATCACTCTCTACAACTCCTTGAAAGGAGAGTGTAACCAGGTGGGGATCAGCCACTTCTCCCAGGTAATGTGTAATAGGGTGAGAGGAAACAGCCTCAAGCTGTGCCAGGAGAGGTTTAGATTGGATATTAGAGAAAATTTCTGCACAGAAAGGGTGGTACTGGAACAGGCTGCCCAGGGCAGTGGTGGAATCAACATTCCTGCAAGTGTTCAAAAGGCGTGTGGATGTGTCACTTGGGGACCTGGTTTAGTGCTGAACATAGTGGTGCAGGGTTAACAGTTGGACTCGATCTTAGAGGGCTTTTCCAACCTTAATAATTCCATGGTTCTTGCTGTTTGTTTATTGATTCAGTGAAGTATTCACAGCACCAAACATAACAGAGTTCAGAAAGCATTTGGACAACACATGGTGTGATTCGTGGGGTTGTCCTGTGCACGGCCAGGAGTCAGACTTGATAATCTTTGTGGATCCCTTCCAACTCAGGGTATTCTGTGATTCCATGATCCAGGCATCCCTGGGGTCCATCTTGGTGGAATTACTGATGCCAGATGATGCTGGGAGGATTTCAAAGCAGTGTCAAATGTTGAATTATCCCAGTTTCCCGGGGGATCCTTTATCCTTCATGGACAACTCTATTCTTCCCAGAAGCAATCCCTATTTCCACGTCCTTTAGTTTGCTTCGCTTAAACACGAACCACTCCAAAGCCTGCAGTAAAATTCTGCGACCTCACTTACATCTCAGTGTGAATCTGAACATACACATTAACAAAAAATAATACACTTTCACGCTATAAAGACTGCTTGACACTAACAGGGAAGGGAATTTTCCAGGAGCAGGATGGCTTTAGCTCCCAAGCAGCCTCCACCGCTGGCTCCTAGGGCATCCCTAGGCGTGCGAAATGCCACCTCCTGGGAGGGTGGGGCGTGTCGTAGCCGGGATTTCCGCGGGCGTGGGGCTCAGCGAGGACCCCACCCCGGGGCGGACGCGGGACGGAGCCCAGCTCCTTCCTCGGGTGTCCCCGCGGAGCGATCGCGACCGCCGCCGTTTGGGCCCCGCGCGCCGCCGTAGCCGTTGCCATGGCGACGGGCCCAGCGGTCCGAGGAGGCGCCGGGAGCGGCCGTGGAGGCCTCGGCCGCGGGCCCCGCGCCCTGCCCGGGCATGAGGCGGGGACGGGGCCGCTGCCAGCCGCTTCTGCGGGGAGAAGGTGAGGCGAGGGAGGTGCTGGAGGTTTCGGGGGGGGTTTACGCCGCTCTGACCAGAGCGGCTGCTCGGGAACCCGCTCGCCCGGCTCGGCCACTGGTGCCTGCCCTGGTGACTACCCCTGCGTACCGGTGCCTCTCTCGCTGCCTGCCCTGAGTACCCTGATAGTGACTTCATGCCTTGTTTTTTATGTTCAGCGTTTTCTTGAGCTGGGTAGAAAGGAGTGCTGGGCATACCCGCAGCACAAGGGATGTGGAGTGTCTGGACAAGGGGAATGGCTTCGCACTGACGGAGGGAAGGGTCAGACTGGATATTAGGAGAAAATTCTGCCCTATGAGGGTGGGGAGGCCCTGGCACAGGTTGCCCAGAGAAGCTGTGGCTGCCCCATCCCTGGAAGTGTCCAAGGCCAGGTTGGACGGGGCTTGGAGCAACCTGGGAGAGTGGAAGGTGTCCCTGCCCGTGACAGGGAGTTGGAATGAGATGAGCTGTAAGGTCCCTTCCAACCCAAACCATTCTGTGATTCTGTGCTGAATCCTCTTGGCACAGAGCTTTGTTTTTCATCACTGCATCAGCTACAAGCCATTGAGTTGTCAGGGAAAAGCAAGAGGAACTTTGCTCCTGAAATGGGACAAGCGAAGTGTCTTTCTTCCTTCCTGAGAGCCTGTTACAGCCGGGCTCTGCTCTGGCGTGGCTGCAGCCCCAGGGACAGCCCAGCCAGGAGGCAGCGTCACTCACAGAGAGTTTGGCAGAATTCTGTCCGATTGTACCAAAGTTTTGGACATTAAATGCCACAGTGTTAAAACCATCCAGTTTTTTGCAGCAGAACCTCCTCCTTTTCTTTCCAGGATCTCTGTGGGCCTGTTTCCCTAGCCAGGGCCTGATTAGGAGAAAGGAGAAACCTGAGAATTTCTCCAAATGATCTGAGCAGGTTTTGTATCAGGTAGCTCAAAGTGATGCACAGGCGAGTGTTCAACAGCCTAATGAGAAGAGCGTGACATGATTGGGAACTGTTTCGCATCAGTGATGAGCCAGTTGTCATGCAGCAATTTAAGATATGAATGCAGGCAGATGCTGCTAATTACCTCAAAGGCTGCTTGTTGATGGGACTGTGCTGAGGAATATGAATTATGTTCTTTTCTATTCTTACCCACTCCTCTACCGGTTGACCCCAAAAGACATTTCCAGCCCTTTGCCTGGGGCTGAAGGACTGTTGGCATACCAAGACTGGAATTGTCCTGCTCACTCTCTCAGCACATTGCCACACTTGCTCTCTTCCAGCCCTGTGGCATCGCTCTGGCACTGGAACCGTTATCAGAAATACCACAAGTGAGCCAGAGTCCTCCTGCTTTTCTTTCGGCGCTCTCACGTGCGAGTTAATCAGACTAATCGAAGTTGCTCATCGTGTGAGATGTTAATTCCACATCCTCTTTAGTTACTAAGGGAGGGTGGGAGTGCTGCAGAGGTACCGGGAGTCAGCCCAGGTCGAGCACAGCTTCTCAGTGCTGGTTTTGCGATGCTGCCCCAGGCCTGCTGCCTGCTTTGTGCTCCCTGGTGCCTGTTGCACCTGAGTTTTCCGTGAAGCAGAGCAGCCCAACTCTCTGTTGTTAGAAACTCCTCCCAGCTCTGTGGCAAGTGAAAAGCAGCAACTAATAATTCAACACAAACCAAAAAAAAAAAGGAGAAATTGCCTCTGAGCTCGGAGCTGTTGTGCAGTCAGGAATCATAAGCATCTGGAACTTTCCAGGTTATGGTTCACAACTCATCTTTGCAGTTAGGTCTTGCTGTGTCATGCCAGGAGTCTAGACATCGTAGGACAGCTGAATAACCAAGCTGCTTCCTGCATGGATGCCCTGCATATGCAACTTTCAGTTCTCTTCCTCTAGCAACAGTCCGATTTATACTTGTGTTGTGGAGTAGCTCCTGCTTCTTTTTCCCCTTTTTGTCGCTGAGTTGGCAGTTCACTTTTTCAGTTCCTAGTCTTTGCCCTTCCTTTATTCCTGACAAAGGCATCTCTGTTTCCTTGCGATAAACTGCGGTTCCAGACCGTGTGCTGCCGTGGGGCCACAGGCTCTCACTGCACGTGTCTGCACTGCCTGGCAGGGAGAGCTGGCAGGGAGAGCTGGCATCTCTGAGACAGGTGAAAGCAGACTGGCAAAACCTGCGAGTTTCCCTTAGCTGGAAGTTTGGGGTATGGCTGTTCCACGCAGACATCAGCACTTGCTTTTAGCGTGTGTAGTTGTCTTTAACCTCTTGTTCCCAATGATCACAAATCCCCCTCCTCAGATGTGTCATCATTTTAGTCTCTCTAACTTGGTCCACGTTGAAGCGTGTGTCCAGCACGAGGGCTCGGGCACAATATTTTTGTGTCACGTCCTTTTTGCTTTCCATTTTTGTTTTCTGTAGATGAATATCTGCAACAAACCTCATAATAAGATAGTTCCAGAGGATTTGGGTGAAGCTGTCCCCGAGGTGCAGGTCCCACGTGCTCGAAGAAATGGCTGGAGCTGGCCTCTGCACCTGTTCCAGATTATTGCCTGGCTGTTGTACCTCTTCTTTGCGCTGGTTGGCTTTGGAATCCTGGTTCCTCTCCTGCCCCGCCACTGGCTGCCTGCTGGCTATATCGTATCCTTTGGCCAAGAGGAGAAGCAGGGATGTAACAAACTATCAGTGGGGTTTTGTATCACTAGTTAGCACGGGAAGCGCAGGAGAAAGCAGCTGAACTAGAATGTTCTGAACGATAACCATCCTCTTGATCCTGTCCTGTCTATAAAACCCGGTTATTTTGAGATCCTCACTTTAGGTCACCGGTATCCTGAGGTTTGAATTTAGTACTTAACAGCCTGGTGAGAGTTTTATAATTCGTGAGCGAGTGTTGGCTTTTCTCACCTTTCTGGCAGCATCTTCCTGGTGAAAATAAAATGGACCAAGTGGCTCAGTGCCACTCAGTGCTTGCTTAGCAGAAGTTATTAGAAGAAATATTACTGAGAGAATCCTAGGAAAAGTTCTGAAGAGGCGGAATGTGCATCTTACGTCATTTATACATCTGATTTACTATGTCTGTGAAGCTTTGATATGTTTGGGATGATTTTACTTACCATTGTTTTAGTTACATCTGTGTGATCTAGTCATTAGTGCCATTAGCTCACGGTGGTCTTACATCTACTTAGCTTACCCAAATCCTTGGTACTATCACAGCTCAAACCTCATGAATTTGTCTACCAAAAATCTTCATAATGCAATCTAAAGTCATTCTAATTCAACAGATTAATGTATCCCGAAGTTTTACTTCCAGTTAATAAAGCACTAATGTCTCTTTTGTGTCAAAGGCAAATCCCTTCCCATTCTGTTACACCAGCCATCAGAGCTCCAGTCAGCTGGACCTCTCAAAGACCTCAGTTTTTTTCCTTACTGCGTTGCTCTATTTTCCACAGGCCTTGGTTTGATCAGTGATGTGCACATCTGGGTGTAACCAGAAGGTTAATTTTTGCACACATGCTTATTATGCAGTGTATTGAAAAGCAAACCCTTGAGCACAGGGGTACTCCAGCCATGCAGGGTTGCTGCTTTGCATGTGCATATTCATATATATTTGTATGTTCTTTCCCAATATCAGCAGCTACTTCAGGTGTCTGATCAAGCCTAAAACGTATTTGCTCTGACTTGGGACTGCATTTTGAAACAAGAATTCCAGCAGGTGATATTTTAATAATAAATTGTGTAGGAGCCTACTCTAAAGGGGTGCTCCTCTTTCTTGGAATTCTGGCTAAGGAAAAGGAAAGCAAGGTGATCAGTACTAGTTCCTTGATGTGACTTTTTGTTTTTTCCTTCTTGGAATTTGGTCTTGTGAAGGGGCATGAGCACAACCTTAACCACTCTCCTTTCCAAGGGGTCTGTATGGACTAAGAAATGTGGATCTATGTCAGCAGGGTCAGATTCTGGTAAGTAAAGGTAACTTCTAAAAACTCCCTGTGCTAGGAATGACATTTCTGTGAGGCAGAGTAGTACACAATAAGGAAGCTTGTTCCTGTAGATTTAGTTATCTTTTCCCAGAGGATATTTATTACAGCACAAACATCTCTGTTAATAAACTGCTGCAATCGTTTTTATAGTGGTTTCCAATTCTAAGTCATGTACTCCTGATCTGTGTGGGCTTTGTGCATTAAGGATTAAAAGATACACACTAAATCCTTAACTGTGTACTTACTTCAGTGTCCAGGAGTGTGTTTTATCTACCATTTAGTTGTTCATCTTACTGCAGTCTCCATTGATCCTGCGGATGCAAATGTGCGAGAAAAAAACTATCTGGGGCCTCTGGCCACCTTCAATCGTAACCAGCATGCACATGTCATTGAAAACCATCACTGCCATGTCTGCGATGTGGATGTGTAAGTATCTTCTCTTTTATTTCTGTTTCTCTGTCTTCTTTACCTTTGCACTTCACCATCAGAGTCTGTAATGTCGGACTGCAAGGTTGAAACCGGGCCCCTGAAGCACGAGCTCAGCTTCATCCTCTGGCAGGGTTCAGGCGGTTGGGTAGGGACCTCCTGTCAAATGTGTGCAGGGTTCTGTGTTTTATTGCATTGCCCACGTGTGTGGAGAGGGCTGTTGTGTTCCGTGTTACCGGGGTGTCGGTGTTCGACCTAACAGTGTGTAACTGTGCGTGTGGGTGCTTGTGTCTGGCTGGATGCTAATAGGTAGCAGGAAATGCTTGAAGGGCAGGCATTAAGATCAAGCTTTGTAGAACTGCTGAAGGGATTCAAATCAGAAATCAACAATTTCCAGTTTAGAAATCAGGCAGTGCACTGAAAGGCGAATTTGGTAGTGTTTGGGATTGGGGTCCAACGATGGCAGATGTGTTTGGGAGTTGAAGTGCTCTTGATGCAGAAGGTTTTCGCACTATTAGCAGGATCTCTGCTGCTGTATCCCCCCTGTGTTTGTGTCACTGGAAAGTCATGGTAATGAGCTGGTGCTGCCACGCTAATGCCACCCTTTCTTTGGCAGGAGTGCCAAGTCAAAGCACTGTGGAACTTGCAACAAGTGTGTATGTGGCTTTGATCATCACTGCAAATGGCTCAACAACTGTGTGGGAGAGAGGAATTACTGGTAGGAGCCTGGCGTTGTGACAGGAGCAAAACTCTGCCTCAGTAATGTCACTCCTTCCCTTCCCAAGGTTCTCCTGCATCTCAGTCCAGTCTGTACTCAGCCACACAGAACCACTTTTCTCTCAGCTTCTGGCTGAGTAAAATCAGTCATGAGAAAATTAGATGGAAAATACAAGCGCGATTATGACACTCAAATAAGCAGGGAAAAAATCCCACCAATTAGAATTCTGTAGCTGAACATCTATGAGTAAAATCAGAGAGCATAGTCTTATCCTTTGGTATTAGGAAAAGCTTACAGGACGTTAGTTGGATGTCCTTAGTGCTTCTGAAAGCTGGAGTGGGAATAGAACTATGATCATGCTGTTCCAGTCTGAAACCACCTGCATCCAGATTGTGTGCTTTCCCTGCGAGACTTGCCAGTTGGCAGGATTCACAGCAGCATATAGACACCTCTAATCCATGCCAGGTTTCAGATAAGAATAAGCGGACTATCACTGATGCTTCTCAGTTTACTTTCCTGCTCTAAAAGCCTGTGGAGAGCAAAGTGTTGTTGCTGCTGGGTGCCACGTTTCACTGCCTTCAGATTTTGTGCAGGGAACTCTTTGTCTGTCCTAGACATACTTGACTGTTTTGTAACCACAGCTGCTCTAAAGGGTCACAGTTTAGTCCCTCGGGGTAACAAAAATAAGTCAGACTGTTCACCAGTATCTATCATAAGTGTAAGAAAGCGTGACAGTAATTTGAGACAGCTGTCTTTATCTCCGTCTTTATTAGAGTCTGGGATATTGAATTGTATGTGTGATGTTATTGAAGCCACTGAGACCTCTCCCCTTCTTGCAGGCTCTTTTTGAATAGTGTTCTGTCTGCCATCCTGGGCCTGGGGCTTCTGCTGCTCATTGCTTTCTACGTCTTTGTGGAGTTCTTCGTCGACCCCACGATGCTCCGCTCGGACCAGCACTTCGATGGTACAGCAGTGCTTCGGCTGAGCACCCTGTGAATCAGCCAGCATATCTCCATATGGATTTGGGTTCTGTGGGCTCTTCCACTCAGGAGGAACTCCGTTCCTTACTCCATCTATTTTATATTTCTGATAGAGTATCTCTCCTCAGCTGGATGGAGGGTCTTCCCTTACAGAGCTAACTGCTCTTCCTAAAGTCCCCACAGCCACCAGATTTCTTAGGCCCCCAGCGCACAGTGGGTCTGCAGCTGCTTTTGAGTTAACAAGATTTCCAGCTGCAAAGTTTAGTTAGAGACATTTCCTACCTGGACAATCCATTTAACCTCCAATTCCCTTTGTTTTACAGCTCTAAGGAACCACATGGATCGCTGGCTTGTGTTTCTTCCTGCATCTCCTGTTGAGACCAAGGCACCTGCCATTTTGGTCACGGCTGGGATTTTTATTCTTCTGAGCCTGGTGACCGTGATCCTGCTGGGCCACCTCTTGACCTTTCACATTTATCTCTGTAGGTGTTATGTTCCTGCCATCTGCATCCGCATTTTGTTTTCATTTCATTAGCTTCTGCTCATCCTGCGTTCACTGTGTTCACCCGTGTCACAAATAGACACACGTTGTGCAAGATTGCCACTGGAAAGGTTGAAAATTGGGTGTTAGCATCATACTTCTGAGTTTCCCCCCGTACCAGGTAGGCTTATCAGTGCATGTGTAATGTGGGGCTTGCATTTGGCCTGTGCATTCATGTTGTGAGCTGTGTTATCCTGGAATTGAAGCACGTGGGAGAGGATTGGAGAGACCAGGTAGGATGAAGTCATCGATCCCAGCGTGGTGCCAGCAATGGGAGATTCAGGTTGACTCTGCATATGGGCTCTGTAAGTCTCCTCACTCTACCTTGGGTGTGTGAGAGAGCCTGTTTCTCCCTTATCCCAGAGAAATGTGGATGTACTGAGCTAAATTTCTAATAGGAGCCCTGACATCCAGGCCAAGGTCTCTTTATGGAACTTGTACCATATTGACACAAGACTTGTGCAGTTCAGGGGAAGAGGCTTTCAGAAAGGCTTCTCTGTAGATCTCCTGGTTGTTGCTCTGTCGAGAAGGGCTATTTATGTTTGTTTATGTACAGATGGGCATCAAAAACCTTTTTTTCAGTCAACGTCTAAAATGAAGCCAATGCTTTTTTGGCTGCTGACGAAAGTCGTGAGGGGAAAAGATCTTACACTTGCATTAGATGGTGGTGCCAAAACTAGGGATGAAGGGATGTGGTGGAGGAGAAGTGAAGGACGGCAGTTACAGAGGATCCTTGAAAGGATTTTCAGGTTCTCAGTTAACATCCGTGCAGGTGCCAACACAAAGTAGGTCAGCACAGACCAGCGCCGCTCCAGAAGCAAAACAGCTGCAGTGCTGAAGTGCAGCATTCGATGGGTGAGTGTTCCTCAGCTGGCACGGGTGTCACAGTCAGTGAGGACACCGTCCTTTTCCTCCTAGAGCCTCTTTGAGCTTGACTTAAATTTGGTCATGCTGCTATTTTGCTTTCTTGGTGGAACTGAGAGTTGGCTTTGCTGGGCTAATGGCCGTAGCTGGGGATTCAAAAGGTTGATCTCCAGCACTGTGGAAAGACAAAAAGCATATCCAAGCTGGGGACACTCCAGTAAGGTTTCTTTTGGATGAAAAAGGATTATTCGGTTCAGTTCCGAGCAGTCTTTATCCTGTCCTTGTGCCCAGCTTCCACCAGAGGGTGCTCCGTGCCTGGGATAGAGACCTGCTGTCTGTGCCAGAAACTTGTGTGCTCTCCACACGCGCAGTTCTGCTCCGGGTTCGGGGGATTTTTGGTTGCTCTTGTCTTAGGGTGGTTCCTTTTCCTCTTTCAGAATCAATTTTGAGCCAAATTAACTTTTGCTTTTGCCCCAATTTTTAATTAATTAATTAAATAAATAAATTATTGTTAATTTTTTGCTAATGTTTTGTTACATTAAAATCAGCTGCCCTAATGAAACTGGTTCCGGCTGTGCAGAATGTAGTGTGTGAGTCCTTGCTTTGAAGGAGGGGTGTTACCATACCGAAGCCTATGTTGTGTGCTACACTTGAGTATGCATTGCACTTACAACTGCATTTAACTTAAAAACTGGGCTTCAGGGAGATAGACAAGTATATCTGCTTTAATTCCTCTTATTTCACATCTGTAGTTGTCAACAGTCTCCTCTGAATGCTTTAAGGTAGACTGTGTTTTAATGAACTGTCTACCCTCTTTTGGGACTAGAAGTACAGTTTACCAATTGAAAGGTAATTACTGTTCCGAAGTATTTTTTTCATAAACCTTTTTGTTTTCATATAATTAAATTACAGAAAGAAAATAGCATCCCTGTGAGTGGTAATGCCCTTAGGCTTCACATAAAAAAACCTGGCCTAAGTCAGGTATGACTTTGAAAATTTAGAACCCAGTTTTGTTACAAGCACAGTGGAAATTTCAGAGTTACTTTCCTGATTTTAATTACTCACGGTGATCACTGAAAAGGAAGGATGTATGTTATTCTTGAAATAGTAGGTCCATGTATTAAAAATTACTAGTCTTGATTCAGACTCAGTTCTAAAGGCATTCAGTGAAGCACAGCACTTCACAAATTTGGAGGGAGGATGTATTTTTTCTTCAGTACTGAGAGGCCAATAGTCAGCAGAATAAAAAGAAAAAAATAGTAGGGAATATCGGAAGGGAGTATAGGAAAGGGTATATGGCTCTTCACAGGCTGTGATTATATGTTATATTATGTGCTGCAATGTTTCTGGCCAAAAAGTGCAGCATTTTAACTAAATAGCTCCATTAAAATATTTTAAAAGTTACACAGTAAGTACTCAGAAAGCAGCGAACTCTAAATTAGAAATGGTTTATAGCCCTTTGCCCATGAAGCAATATTCTGTTTCTCAAAGAAAGCAAACGGTGCCATTCCAGGAGCACTTGCCAGCGCTTTGCACTGTCCCCATTAAGTGCATTTGCTAATCACTTGGCTGCAGACTCACATTCATCTCTCTATGCTCTGTCTTCCTGGCCAAATGGATCCTGAATTTTTATTTCTTCATAAGGTGATTGCTTTAGCAGAGGGGCACCTTCTCCTCTGCTCTCCCCCACTTCCCTGTGAAGTGGTCCTGTGCTCAGGGCATGGTTTTGAGAGATAAGACACTACTGATACAAGTGTCTTCAGGCAGAGGAAGGATTTTAGTCCGGATGTCCCACATCCCAGGCACCTGCTTTAACTGCTGTGCTTCTGTAAAAAAGGAGAAATAACTACTAGGCTGTGCACTAAAACCCTTCAGCATCCATTTCTGCGTTTTGTTTCCTAAAAATACTTACCATAACAGGGTCTTTATGGGAGGAATGTCTGAGTTTTGGACCCTGACAAGATTTTGGGTCTCACGAAGAAACGAAGCTGCTCAGAAATGCTTTTGGTCATTTGTGGAAGCTGATGTGTTTGTGTGAGGGACCTTAAGAGCACATAAACTCAGGGGCGTGAGCTCTGGGCACATCCGTTTGGCAGGAGGCAAGCTGTGCATTTGATGCTCACTGGTTTGCACATGAAGTGCCTCAGTCTCTACAGGACACAGTAACCTGAGCAATTTCTTTCCTCCATTTAGCATCACACACCTCCTGATTGCTCACGGAGCTATTCATACCTGTTGGGTATGAATAATGGATTTGCTCTGAAATGAGCCGAACAAATTACTACAGTCTAGAAGGCTGTGCCATTATAAGGTGGTTTAGAAGAACACTGGGACTGGAAAAAATCATTGTGATGATGACAATAAAGGATATAGTAAGATGCATAAAAGATACAGTACAGTGCACAGGTACTTTTGGCTTAGAGTATCGGTCCTTTCATGTTTATAGTTACGGTTTGACTGTGTGGTTATTCAGGCTGTTTGTGTAAGTGCAGTAAGGAGTGGCCTTTCCTGTGCTGACAGGTCTCTTTCTCTCCTCCCAGTGTGGCACAAACTGACGACCTACGAGTACATCCTGCAGCAGCGGCCACAGCAAGAGGCAGAAAAAGTGGACAAGCAACAGGAGTCTTGTTCCTCCCAAGTGAGGCCCAGTCAGGTACTCGTCCTACTCTCAGTCCATATCTCAAAACCAGCCTCATTTGACAGCGGTGCAAAGTTTGCTTCGCTTTTCTGAGCTCCAGATTTTAAAGGCAGTTGCTAGAGATAAGACTTCAGAGGTACTTTGATGAGGTTGAGTAGGATGTGAGAGAGTGTAAGGCCTGTAATTCGATGAACACTTAAGGCATAAGCAAGCACTGCTTTCAAAGGAATCAATCCCACCCACTCTCTTCCTCCACCACTTGTTTTGGGCCCTACACTGTCTCATCTCCTCTGCCAGCACAGCTGTTCATTAGAACAGGGTGGGGGAACTCATCTGAGTAACAATAAAGTTATTAAAAAAATAGTTGAGCTGGCCCAGCTCCCTCCCATTTGGTTCACCAAGCAGTCCCATTAATGCCTGGCTCAGCACGAAGGAGGGGGGCTGAGGATTGGGAAGAATCCTTTCCCTGAAAAGGACAGGACCATGTGTTTGGGTGGCAGAGCACATCTTGGTGGCCTGTGGGAGCAGTACCCCAGGTCATGGCTGCAAGTGAGACCAGCTCTGAGGCTGGAGAAACTGGGGCTAATCATGGAGCAGCTGATCCTAGCAATAATTTCACTGTCTTCAAAGTGAAAAGGACACCAGTCGTTCAGAAATGACTCAGATATCTGCTTTTCTTTGATACATAGTGATAAGGGTCCCTGTGATTACCATGATGTTGATCTGTATCTCTGTAAAAAGAGCTCTAAAAAAGCTCTTTAATGCTGCTGCGCTCTGCAGAGGCAGATATACCCCGCTCTAAATTGAGAGGTTCACTATAATTTATTTTGCAACAAGGCAAAATAAATTATTGGATTAGCTCAAATTTTGACTGGACAGATTCTGTACTGCCTTTAACAGGGGGTTGAACGAGAAACTTCCAGAAATTCTTCCTAGTCTAAATTATTCTGTCATTCTCAGTCCTTTGTAACTTTTTACTTTATGCAAGTTACCTACTATAGAACCAGTTTTATATTTCATAAGAAATTCATTAGATCCAAGGTTCATTCACGTATCCTGTGTAGAGATACTGGGATCTCTCTAGACTCATCCATAGTTCTTCCCTATCAAAGCAAAGGGGTAAGTGAGCTAATTCAGTTTTGTATAATATGCAGTCCCTAGCTTTTCATATACATACATTTTTTTACTGTTTTGGAAAAGTTGAACTTTCAGTTTAAACAGAGGTTTCCATAACAACAAAAATATTTGGCGCTTTGTCTCACAGAGCTTTGCTTACTATGAAAATTAAAACAATAATAAAGCATTAGCTCTAATCACCTAGTTACTGAATATTAATTAATAGTGAAAATGTGTTTGAACAGGGGTGGACTTCACATGTGTGAGTGTGTGTGCGCGCACATTTGGGATGTAGCCTTTCAGTGGTGTTCCTCTGTCTGCACTGGTGGTTGTCTAGATGTGTGTGAATATGGTTAATTTGGAGCAGCAAGCCTGGAAGGAGCAGGGTGAAAAGGAGTTTGGTGTTTCAGGGCTGCAGTTAGTACCTTGGGGAACAAGAAAGACTGGATGATGCCCAGTAACATTGTTAAAAAAAGTGTTAGCCCACCAGATTTTCCTTGTTTCTTGCATAGCAACCAGAGATAAACAAAAACAAATAGATTGGAGTAGGAGGACACCAAGTGACTTGCCTTTTGTCAGCTGCGTTGAATACAGCTTTCTTTAGCTTGAACACAGCAACCCTTTGTAATTGATCCAACATGTTGTGAGCATAAAATGGAAATCATCCTCTTCCCGCTTTTGTCTGAACTGCTCATTCATTTTAGGGACTAAGAAGAAACATGCATTTCCCCTTTAATCCCTGTTTTTGAGCCTTATTCCAGCTTGGGTGTTGGTTTTGGCTTCAATTTTCCATGTTGGTCTGTAGTTAAGTCTTTGGCTATGTTCAGGTTAGAGGATTCTTGTCCAGGTTAAAGGATTCTTATGTACTTGTAGAATCCTTCTCAGAACATGCACAAAGCAAGAGCCCTAATTTTGCACACTTAAGTGTTTCAGATGTCACAAAAAATGCAAACCAGTTGGACATATGGAGCCTTTGCCTCTATTACAGTCCCCAAAGCAGGATGTGCAAGTAACAGTTTTTTCTGTAGGCTGTTGCATAGCAGTCCAAAGAAATACAAACTAAACCAAAACCGATGCTTTAATGCATAATTGCGTTCATGCCAGGGAGCTGGCTTTCATATGAGGCCAGCTGGGATGTGATTCTTCTCCCATTCCTAAAGCTTTGAACTTGCTTTGGACGCTGATGCAGGTTGGTGAGGTTTGATTTTAAATAATAGACACAGATTTTACTCAGCTTCCCTCAAATTTCCAGCATGGTTTCTTTCTTCCAGTGTTGCCTAAAGGTGAACCTTGTCTTCACTCTCAGCCTCAGAGATCCACTTTCCCTGGGATGGGGGAAATTCTGCCTCCCCTCCAGGCAGACAGCGCTTCAGGGCACTTGCTGTCACTGAAGTGGTTGATAAGGGCAGCTGCAGCAGGCAAGGGAGCTGAATTCATCCTGAGCTGGTAACTGTGGTCCTTGGGGTGGGCACAGCTGGCGTTGGGTGAGCAGGGCCAGGATTTGCACGGTGGGCTGTCGATAACGCAGTCTGTTTTCAGCAGGACTAGCAGCTGAATCTGAACAACCCAGCTGCAAAGAGTGGCTTGTCTTGATGCTGCAGTGGAAGGATTCTGGCTGTCCTGCTGATGCCTGAGAGCAGAAGGAGGGTTGGACTCTGCTGTGGCTGTAGTTTTTGTCACACTGAGAGAATCTGCTTCCATTCGTTTCCGCTAGTCAGCTTTAGTGGTGTACTTTCATTTGTGTGGCTGCTTTGGTTATACATTATTTATAGAAGGCTGAAATGAACAGAATGGATTTTAGAAAGGCTCTTTCATTCCCTGCTTGGAAAGAAATCGTTCGTGTTATTCTCAAGATGAATCATTTATTAATCTCCCTCGCCATGCCGGCCCTGCAGTCCCGTTTGTGCGCCGTGGACGTTGAGTCCTGATGGTTTGCAGTCACTCTGCACCCTGGGGTGTCTCCTGCTGCACCTGCTTCCCTCTGAAAACACCTGTACAATTAGAGGGACACGAGACCGTGTCTGGTCTCCTTCACTTGTGACTCAGGTGCATGAGGCCTGAATGTAAATTTTGGTGGTAAATGTCCCCAGGGAGCTTTGGGGAGACGTTTGTGCACACTTTGTGTTCAGTCGATGGCCAGCAATGATCTGAGTGTTAGAAGTTCTGTGAGAAATACATGTAGTAAATTTCTGCAGATTATTAATCTTGCACTTGCATAAATCCTGCCTGTAATAGATCGAAATGGCATGATTCTTGAATCAGGAAGTCCTAATATTTGCAACTGCTAAACCAGTTCCCTTCAAATTTTATGTTACCACCTATAAAACAGCTGCAAATTCCTCTTCACCTCTTTTTTTTTTTTTTTTCTTTTCCCAAAACCAGTTAAAAACAGAGCATGTTAACAAAATGCANAAAACATCTGAAAATTCCTCTTCTCCTCTTTTTTTTTTTTTTTTTTCTTCCCAAGACCAGTTAAACACAGAGCATGTTAACAAAATGCAGCAGTTCTGAAGTCTTTCCAGTTTGGCAACTCTCTTATCTAACAATTGCATGAGTACAGAGACTCCGGACATTGAGGCCAAGATGTTTGAAAGGAACTAGTGATTTTGGAAGTATCTCTTCTGCACAGGGAGAAGGCTGGCCAGAGGGGATCAGACCAGTGTGCTGGCTCTGACACTGGCCAGCTCTGGCTGCTGAGACAGAGAATTCTCTCCCAGCACTCAGCAGTGTGTGTTAGGGGCTTCTGGAGCACAGAGCTTCAAACAGCTTTGTATCTGCTGATTTCTCACATGAACCTTTCTCACTTCTTGCGTCCATGTCACATTTAGCACCTGCAGCACCCTATGGCAGTGAGTGCTACGGCTTATTTCCGTGCTGTGTCAGGAGTGCAGCCTTTCTTCTGTTTCTTTGAAACCACTAACTGATTTTTTTCATTTGATGCTCTCTGAGTGCTGTGCTAGACAGCTAGTAAACAATTATTCCCCATATGCTTTGTCCACTCATATCTGCCCTGAGTATTCCCTCTTCTCACTGAAGAACCCTGGTCCATCAGTTTGTACAGAAACTGCTCAGTCCCTCTCATTGTCACTGTTCTCTGTTCCTTCTTCCTGGTCTTCTGTGGTGAAAGATGCTGGAACACTATAAAGAACCCTGTGTCCAGGCTTTCTACGAATTTATTCAGTAACATGAAACTATTTTCTGTTTTCTCCTTTTATTTGCCTTTCCTTTTTATTCCTAATGTCTGAAATGATTTCTTGGCTGCCACTGAATGTGCAGCTCGAGGGGTTCTTTTCTAGTTCAGAGACTGTTGCTCTGTATGTAAAATTTGCCCTGCTTTTCCCACGTGCATCACTTTCTATCTTTACCTCTAGCAATATCGATCTTTGTGTGCCATTTTCTCAGCCTGTAATTCAGGATTACAAGGATCTTCCGCAGCTCTTTGCGGCTGGCTTTCATTTTTAATGCCTTACATCAGGGAGTGTCATCACCAGGCTTCTCACTGCTCTGCTCTTTTGTTGATTGTTTATGAATTTGTTGAAGTGCAGAGGCCCTGGATCTCTCAGGAACCCATTTGTGGGATGTCCAACTCTGACTTCATTTTCTCAAATTTGCTGATCAGGCTGTTCAGAAAAACAGGCCTTCATGAGCTTGTTTAAGCTATTTTTGAAGCTAATGCCTATCACATTTTAAATCCCTCCATCTTTACCACCTAAAAGTTACCTTAAAATGTATGTCTTTATAATCACTGCATGCTTAAATGCTTAAGAGGAAACTGTCCTGTTGGGTATTCAAGGTTAAGAGGAGCTGATAACTAGTGTCAAGGTTCTTCTAAGCATGGTTTATCCTTTTTGATAACAGGGCTTCATGGCCTGCATCCCTTGGTACTCTGACCATCTTAACTGGGTCCTTTTGAAGGAGAATTGGAGTCCTTTTCTGTAGTGCAAACACTTGAATTTAGGAGGCTTCTGTATTGAGTCTTCTTATATATGCAATTTTCAAGTTCAGTGTGGCATTACTTTGAGTTCATCTGTAGCTGAGGCAAATGATCAATGTATCACATGCTTTTTTAAAAAAAACAGCAGTTACCAGTCATACAGGATCGTACAAGAAACAGAAAATACTTTATGTTTTCCCTATATGTTGCATGCTTTCATCTTCCTCACCATTTTGCATTTAAAAAACATTTTTTTGCATTCACTGAGTAGTTCCTCGGATTGAACTGTGTAACTAATGGAGGCTTTAAGTGGTATTTTGAATGTGGTCCCAAGAAATGACTAAGCTGATCTCTGTAAGTGTGATTTGGTCTTGAGTCACATAAAATACTGCCTGGACTAAATGAATGAATCAGGGACTTCTAGTTGTGTCAGTCTTGGTTTTTTCATCTTCTTAAGCAGCAGACTCCTGCTGAGTTTGTGCTACCTGTAAGGGTGGCAGAAAATGCCTGGCATGAGGAGAAAGGAGACATCCGTAATGAAAATCCCTCCTCTCCACTCTGTGTCCATGTTAGTCAAAAAGTGTTAATTTTTATTTTTTTTTTCCCAGGAAGCAGACTTATTGTCAGGTAACCCTGGCTATACAGACCCTGGAATTCAAGCAGTGGAATTCTCAACAGTAACTTCAGGAAAAGGGTGAGAAGAGTCTCCCAGCAGTGTGTATGGGGAATGGGAAATTGTCATCAAGGTCACTGATGGACCCTAAGATAAAAGTACTTAGGATAAGGGAGCACCAGTATTTTGACCAAGACACAGTGAAATCTTTGAGTTTCAAGAGGGGATAAATACTTGTTTTCCCTTCCCTGGGAAAATATAATTCCTAGAATACTCTATTAACACTGTTTAATAGTGAATATTCTATATCAAAGTGGTGTCTGTTCATTGTTTTATGTTAAAATTACTTTGAAGCTGCCTGATTTGTCCTGTAATTCCTGTATGGTGCTCATCATAGTTACATGATTTCAGGTTGTCAAGAGATGAAAAGTTTATAACACAGGCAAGCACTCATGGGAAAAGAAGACCTTTTTTGTCTCTTAATTAATCCTTGCCTGTTAACTTGTGTCCCTGGGGATTTCCTTCATATTTGGCACAGTTGTGCAGGAAAAGCTCCCCTGCAGTTTTGCTGGGAAGGCTGTGCAAGGCAGGGGAGGCTTCAGTCAGGCTGATGTGTCCAAGCAAGCAAAGAGGGAATCAGAGTTAAGTCCTGTCTTAGGGACTCACCTTGTGTGCCTGCTGTGTGTTTTAGCTTTCCCAAGCTCTATGGCCGCAGCAAAGGAGGTGACCCCGAGCAGAGCTCCTCCCCAGACCCCCCAGCTCTTCGCTTTGCAGTCCCTTCTCAGGTAAGCAGGACCTGCTACACCCCAAACCTCTGCTGCTGACAATCCACCGAGGTGCAGGGGCACACACTCACTCTAGGGCAGGCTGTGCTTACCCCCTGCTCACACAAGGTGTGAAGCTTGGGCCTGTGAAACAGCTTGGACTGTGCTCCTGGTATTCATGTATCTGCATCCAGATGCTCTCCCCTCTTGCTCAAATGGCAGCTGGTGGTGCTCTTCCCCTTTCCTCCAAGCTTATTATCAAAATCTTGTCATCTACATGGTAAGAAAAACTCCTTTTCATCTGTACTTGTATTTTGGACAAGAACTGTCCCTCTCTAGGGATGTCCTGTGCTATGTGAGTTTTGGTCCCCCCTTCTAGTTTGGCTTTACCAATATGAGTGGTCAGTGTCTCATAAATCCTCCAGCTGCATGAGACAACACACAGAGAATGACTGTATGCAGATGATGTGTGTTCGTTCAATACCTGTTCTCTATCATTGCTTTATAGCGACTCAGTCTTAAACTATAAAATATTCTTGGACTTCGGTTATACCTAGTGCTCCTTATCCAAAGTAGGAGGAATTAGAAAGACGTAGCAAGTAAAAAACTGTCTCGTTACTTTGGGATGATAAACTGACTTCTCCTCTCTTGGGCCACTTGCTTTTACAGCAGCAGAAGAAAAGAAGAAAGAAGATGCACAAAGCTTCTTCCTCAGCAATGGACAGTGGATCTAAAGAACATGCTGCACCTCAGCCCTCGTCCCCAGATCCCCAGTCAGGTGAGAGTGCATCACTCAGTTTCTCTGCTGAATTTTGTATAAATATAGGTGTGATTTTCTTTAGCACTGGTGGATCAGCCACAGCAGAGTTCCTGGGCTTGTTGATGTCTTTGTGGGGCTGAGAGGTCTCTCTCTCTCTCTCTCTCAAGGTTTCTGCTCACTTTATTTTCATCATGCAGAGTTCCCAGCCACAGCTGCTGCCACCTCACCTTCCCACAGCCTTCACCTCTTAGTGCCAGCTTCTGCTCTGAGAGCTGCTGTGCCCCCTGGCAGCATCAGCCTCATCCAGGCAGCAGCAGCCCCAGCTGACTGTCACTCAGAGTCTGCTGAGTCCATGGATGAGATTCCTGTGGCTCAGACTCACCTTGGGAGCATAGCCCTTCAAGGGCCTCCTAAGAATAACTCAAGCAACTCTCAACATTATCCCTTGTCCACAGACAATCCCAGAGGGGACAGGAAGAAGAGCCTGTATTCTGAGCACAAGGTAAAGAGGAGAGGCTGCCAGCAGGACAGACACGTGGAACAAGACCTGGAACTTTTCTCTAAGGTTCCTGATGTGTTTGTAAGTAAGAGCAGTGGAGAACCTCTTGTCCCTCAGCTCCAGCCCAGAGAGAGCACAACCGAGCCCGACCACAGAAAATGCACCAGCAAGCAGCACGTGAGCAGACATGATCCCTGCTCAAAGGACATAAGGACAAACACCACAGCGGCCTAGGGATCAACCTTCCAAAGCCACAGCCTTTGGGAACAGTGTTAGTATTGTGGAGAGGCCTAAGGGGCTCATCCCTCACTGTGCATGTGCTGTCAGGCTGCAGTGAGACATTTGTCACCCTCAGCCAAAGGCAAGAGGCAGCAAAGTGGCAAACCTGAGGTAGACCTGTTGCTCGAGAGAGTTCCAGTGCTTTCCTTGGGAAAGGGCTGATTCCTCCTGGCCCTCTGCATACTGGTACTGCAGGGACTTCCCAGGAGAGTGTGTGGGGAAGAACCAGGCTGCATCTCTGCTCTTCCTTGCACCCCGAAATCTGTATTTCCCATCTGCCTAAACCCTGTCAGCCTTTGGATCATGCGCAAGGGCTTCAGCAGGTGGTCAGGGAGTAACCTCAGGATTGCCCCATCCCTATACCGCTTTCCACTGTGCCCCCTCAACCCAAGTCCACCACCAGCATGTTCTCTGTATGACAACGTAGTTTGACCTGCTCCCCCTTCCCAGCAGCCTGGGGTGGCCCCCAGTGCAGCCTTCTCATGTCAGAAGCTTTGGGATACAGCAAGTCCTGAAACCTTTCCCTTTCCCGAGCTGCCAGATCTCCATTAGTGCCCAAGCCTGGAGTGTGTGTGGTGCAGAAAGATCCCACAGCAGACACTGGGGCACACAGCCAGTGCTTCGAGTCACAGCACCCTGTGCTGGGGCTGAGAAGCAGGGATTTGTCTGGGCTGCTGTCCTGCAGTGCCTCAGCTTTCCCTGCCCTCTTGGCTTCCCCAGGAAGCATGCCCCGTTCCAAATTCCTGACTGAGCACTGAGGCTGGGGCTTCCAGCAAGCCCATATCTGCCTAGTATCCATCTAACCTCAGAGCCCGGGATAGCAGCTATGCACAGATTCCAACAGGCCTTGCCATGGGCATGGGAGTGCCTGACATAATTTGTCACTTGGCAGCTGTGGCACCTGCACGGCCGGTGCCCGGAGTGGCAGTGGCTGATGTGACCAGTTGCACCATTTCCAGACAGGCCCCTGGTGCTGGTGAACAAACAGGAAAGAATTAGGAAAGAAAAGGAAGCCGGGAGAGTCTTCATCAGCCTACCAAATCTTTGATGCATGGACAGCACAACTGACCCTTTGTCCAGACTACAATGGGTGCAGGTTAGGGAAGGACAGGGCAAAGCAGGTTTGTTGTGAGTCAAGTGAAGGTGTTCTCCCCTCGCCTATCTCAGTCTGCAAGCACTCATTCAGAGCAGGACAGGATATCTGAGGACAAAGGCTCTTTGGGCACAGCCAACATGGGACAGGCAAGCTGGACTCCCAGCCTTGATGGGAGAGACTAGCCCCAAGGAGAAAGACTTGGAGGTGTTTCAAAGGGCTGCCTTACACTCTTCTCTGTTGTCTGATTTTTGTCTCCTGAAAGAACTGGGATGAAGAGCCTTGACTCCTCGTCAAATTACATGATCCATTGATCAGCAAAAGTGAAGTCTCATGTAGCTGTTGAAGTAATTTTGTCTCAGTTTGCAGGAAGGGCTGCTTGTGGTCACCCTCCTTGCAGCTTCCCTAGCTGCTGTTGCTGGAGGTATCCACTGGCAGTGTGACCCTTTGGAAAAGCAGGTGAGTGTGGGTCCAGCCTTTGTGGACCAGCACACGTGGCACTGGGTGTCTGCAGAGACCAGGGCATCTGCTCACCAATGGGTCCTGGTTAGACAAAGTCCTTCCTCTTGTTTCTCCTCGTGTCCACTGTCATCCAAGGAAACTCTGCAGCAACACTGGGCTCAGGGTTTTCCAAAGCCAGCTGTCCCCCCACCAGAAGGCATTGGTAATTCCTCTGTGCCCCTGAACAGACCTTTTGTGTGTTTTCTTAATCTCTGTCCATGCAGAACCAGCCCCAAAATCATGTACAGAGCTCTTTAGAAGCTCTGGCCAAAATAAAATTTTCTATACTCTTTGCTAAACAGTTTCCTCCTCTTTGCAGCCACTCCTGGATCTGCCCAGTCGATGTTCCCAGATGTTGGTTCACTTCTCCCTCAGCCTCTGATGTCCCAGCAAGGCTCAGCACCGTAACCAGTGTGGGGTGACAGCAGTCCCCTCTGCACAGGGCCCTTATATGGGACTGCCTTCCCTGAGGGGTAGGGATTAGACCACCTTCTCCCAGAGGTGTGTAACCAGCCTGGTTTCTGTGCTGGAGCAGGGGAGCACCGGGGGAGGAGGCCCAGCCAGCTCTGCATCATGATGCAGAAAGGCCCCTGTGCCCTTTGTGCTGAGGGGAGCTGGGTTTCCTGGTCTTTCAGATGTCCAGGGAAAGAAGAAACCTCTGGCATGTCCTGAGGTGCCAGGTTTTGGGCTCAGTCTGGGAGGGAAGGGGATGTCCTACTGTTTGCTGGAACATGACCCTCTCCAGGAGCATGGGACTCACGCTGAGGTTCCCATTTACTCCTCCCCTCTCCAAGCTCTGCTACCCACTGCCCTACTGAGAACAGTGCCAAATTCCCCTGTCACACACAGAGACACCCACCTGAGAAGGCTCTCTGCCCCCAGAGGCCCCAGCGACCAGTGCAGACCCCATAAGCTGCTGGGATGTCCTGGTTCTGCCCAGCCCTGCAGGCTGAGTGATGTGCAGGAGCCAAGCACCTTTTGTTGGAGGCCAACGGGATGCCCTGGGGTCCCTGGGCAGGGAAGCCATCCCTTCTGCTGCCTTCAGCTGGAATGTTTCCTCCACTCTGCTGAATAACTCAAGGCTGCCAAACATTGCTGTGTCCATGTGCTGGAGCGGCTGGGTGCTGAGCCAAGAGCCAGGCTCCAGCAGGACGGGCTCCCAGCCCTGCCAGCGTTGGACTCTGATCTCCTGAACCTCACAGGCAGTGAGCAGGATTGTGTGTGCCACATGGTGGTTGGAATTGGGCTGGGTTTTAGTGAAGATGGTGAGGCTGAGGTGGTTTTAGCTCCTGGGAAAATTGGACTCTCCTTCCCAACATCACTTCTGTCCTCTTGGGACTCCAATGCTGACACCCCACGGGTTCAGATGCCAATGGTATTTCTGCTGCCCTGGATGAGGAGGGTCCACAGCAGACCTGTGGCAGCAAGCAAAAGGACAGAGTCGCATCAGGGTGCTGCTGCAGAGTCCAGTGTGTGGGCAGAGTGGTCCTGGTCTTGACACCGGAGGATTGCAATGGCTGCAAGGCACAGCCCAAGACCATCAGAGAGCTGGGTTAAGGTGAGAGCAGGAGTCCTGATGCTTTAACTCCCCCTCACTGCAGAAACATCGAGGTCTGACATCCCCAGGCACCTCCTTCAGCACTAAATAAAAGGTTTTTGGCCAGGGCATGAACTCTCCCATCAGCAGGAGGCAGCGCCCTGGACCAGCTGTTTCCACCACGAGACACTGTGGCTTTTTATTAGGAAGAAGCAATGATTTGCAGGATGACAGCTTTGCATGGTCCTCTAAAATCAGAAATCGTGGTCCCTGGCCATCCTCTGGCAGCTGTGCCAGGCCTTTGCAGTGCCTGCTGTGAGCCTCCTGCCTTGGCACGGGACGCACGTCCTGCTTGCTTTTCATCTTCGAGCCTGGCTCAAGTTTCTTTGTTTACTCTTTGAAGTCAAGGGGACCTTTCCTTTGGGAAATGATTTTGTGTGAGTCTGTTCCTGCCCTGCTTTTGACACGTCCCGAGAGCATCTCAATGAGCTGCCTTGAACTGCGGGGCGGGGGAAACGAAGTTCCTGCCAGAGGATGGAGCTTTGCCCCCCTCCTCTGTGCCCGGAGCCGGGCGCGGCAGGAGCGGGGTTCGTGCTCGGTGGCACAGCCGGCACACACACACAGCACCCCGCGCCGCTCGGCAGCCGCAGCTAAGCCCTGCTGGTGCCTTGTGGACACGCTGTTGCTGGGGTGACCGTACACATATTGCGCAACCCTCCGAAACACTTCCCTCTGTTTTGTAGCAACTCGCGCTGGAGAAGCAGCGTTCCCGCATAACCTCATCCCACCCCAGACGCGGCCGAGCCAGCGACTCGTTCCTGAAACGAGATGACTCGCGGGAGCCTGGAGTGCCCATTCCCGGGGGAGGTGAGGGGCAAAGAGGATGAGGGTGAGCACAGAGGGCGCTCCGAGGTTGTGCTGTGCTCTCGTGCGAGCTCTGAGATGCATCTCGAGCAGTCCTCGGGGGCTCTGTGTGAAGGCAGGGAGAGGGACACAGTCCTAGCAGGGACCAGCCCAGCAGCCGAAGCTGCATCTCGGGGACCCTGAGCTGTGTGTGAGCCTCGGTGAGTCTGGGGTAAGCGCTGGAGTCTTCGGCTCATTAAGGTCCCTGGGGCAGGAGACAGCCTGGGAACATCCTGACCTTGGTTAGAAGAGAAACGTCCCCGGGAAGCTGAGCCCCGAGCCATGTACATGCTCCTCCACCACAGCACAGGACCTGTGCAACCTCCCTCTCGACTCCTGCGTGTCCTGTGGGCTCTGGACCAAGCTCCAGCCTCCTCCCGTGCTTCCTTTTCCGGGCTGCATGAGGAACAGCAGGAGCCAGCCAAGGACCACGCTCCATCCCAACAGGGCTGTCATGGTGACAACAAACGCACAACAAACCCCAGCCCTTAGGAACCGAAACCTGACCTGCTCAGCCCGACCCCGTGGGGCAACTCGCCAGCTGTGGCTCGGTGCTCCCCCTTGCCCAGCTCTCCGCATGTGCCATCTCTTTGCTCTTTGGGCTCTGCATCCCCAGGACCAGCTGGAGCTCCTACAGAAGAGTTGCCAACGTGCCCAGCTCCTACCTGCTGCCAGCTGGGACAACTGTGCTGCCAAGCCCTGTAGAGCTGCTGCTGCCTGGATGCTCCAGCCCATGTTACCTGGGCTCGTCTCCGGAGCTGACACTGAGCCAGAGACACCTGTTCCAGTGAGGAGTTGCAGGGCAAGTTAAGGACAAGACTGTACCTTCAGCAGGGCTTGACTACTCTCCTCGGTGTGACAGTCTCCTTAAACCAGAGAGAAGGCAAAACTCTTCCCCATCTTCTGTGAGTGGGATGACACCCCTGGGTCCTTGCTGGTCTGCATGGAGGCTGGTTTACATTCCGACAAACAGGAGAGAGGAAAAACCCTTCTTGAGGTCTGCCTGGGCTCTGGCATCACAAGAACCTCCACACCAATCCTGCCCACGCTGGACTATCCCCTGCAGGATGTCCTTTGCCACCCTGCCTCTGGTTGGGCTGTGAAACAGCAGCTCTTGTGGAGACCTTGAAGGAAAGGTCACAGGGCTGGTTGGGGCTGTAACAAAGTGGCTGTAATGTGGTTGTGACCAGTGGGGCTACCAAAGGAGCCAGATGCTGTGACATGCCTGCAGCCTCTGGCACCTACCCTGGCACTCACCTCTGAAGTGGAAGGTAAAGTTAGTGATCTCAAACTCCCAGAGCTGGCTGGTGGTCACCTCCGGAGGTCTCCAGTCCCTGCTCCAAGCCAGGATCAGTGTGAGCAGGTTGCTCATGGCTTTGTCCAGTTGAGAACTGTCAACTATGTCCCAGCAGAGAACACATGCCCCCTCCCCAGAGGAGGAGGTTGTCACTGAGGCTCTACCCCACAGCAAGGGGCTCCAGGTGCATGAGCAGAACTGATACTGCTGCAGCAGCCCAGCCATGGGGACACCCCTCTCCTTGCCCTAAGGATCCTCTGCACAGGGACCAGGTCAGACTGCCAAAGGCTCTGTTGTTTGAGACACTTCCCAGCTCCCCAAGCTGCTGATTTGCCCACAGCACCCTCATGGCAGCAGCAAACCACACTCTGTGCCCCCCGTCTGTGCACAACTCCTGGTGACGCTGTGGCTGGTCACCCACGGTGCCCTGAGCCCAGGGAGTGCCAGCAGAGCCCTGGGACAGGAACGGGCTCTGGGCAAACAGCTGAGGTGGGGCCATGAGTAAGTGATGTGGGCTGTGCTGGGACTCCATGACAACCACAATATTTGGGCACTGCCTCAGCTCGCAGCACCCACTGGGAGCCTTGTGTGTGGTCGTGCTCAGGGCTGCCAGCATGGGCAGACTGGCATGTGGCTGCTCCAAGGATGTCCCACTGGGCCATGCAGAGGGGACAGGTGCTTGCACAACAGGACAGTTGGCATTTGTCCCCACAGCCTGGGCAGTGACCTTTGGTCCATGGTGTCACCCATCGAGAGGGGACAGTTCCTCAGCGCAGGGGCACCGTGGCTGTGTAGGGCAGGGGACAGGGCTGCAGGGCAGAGCACAGCAGGGCTGCCAGGGGGGTCTGGGGGGAAAGGGAGGTGGAGAGACCTCTTGGGGTGATGGTGGGGCCTCGTGGGGTGACGAAGGGACCTTGTGGGGCAATGCTAGGGCTTCGTGGGGTGATGGAGAGACCCTGTGGGGTGGAGGAAAGACCTTGTGGAGCGCCGGTAGGGTCTTGGGGAAAATCAGAGGGGCTTCGCGGGGTGGTGGAGGGTATCCCAG
>VZRE01006610.1:143629-225314 GCA_013396775.1 Cephalopterus ornatus
GGTGCGGGGCCGGGGCGGTGGGAGCCCGCGGGAGCGCGGGGCCGGGCGGCGACCAGCGGCATCCCCGCCCCGCCGCGCCTCCTTAGCGACGGTCGCCAGGCAACGCCCATCCTCCCTAGCGACGGTCCAAGGGACCACTCGCCGGCCCTCGCCGAGGCTCAGGGGGCCCACCGGGCAGCCGCTGAGCGACGTACCCGCTCTGCATCTCGGTGTACCCGAGCCCCCCTGGGTACTGGAGCTTTCCCGGGTGCCGCCACGCCCGGTCCTTGCCGAGACGCTGCGGGTGCTCGGCGCGTGGTGAGGGATGCTGAGCCGGCAGGGCGAGGCTGACGAGCCGACGGCAGGCAGGGAGCAGGGATGAGGAGCGACCGCAGTGCCGTGACGAGGCGCAGGGACTCATCGGCAACTTGGCACCCTGAGGGGCACCACGTCTAGCCCAGCCCTGGGGGGCAGGTCGCAGGACTGGGGTGCTGCAGCTCCGTGCAGGGGATGCAGGCAGGGCAGAGGTGGGGCTGGAGGCAGGCGGCGGTGCCGGTTCCCCTGATCTGCCAGCAGGAGAAAGGAGAACGCATTGCGTCATTCCCGGAGAGTGCTCCCGAGGGGACAGGCTGATGCGCTCACTCCTTGCCAGCCCCCAGAGCTGACAGCCTGGCTGCTGACAGCTCTCGACCAGGAGCCTCCGTTCCCCAAGACACGTTCTTGGCTGTTGGCCTTGGGGCTCATCCGAGGCTGTCACCAGCCCTCACCCCACGCCCGCAGGCACTGCCAACACGCCGACCCTGCTGCAGTGCCTCCACCCTCGCCAGCCCTTCTCCTCCTCCTCCTCCTCCTCCTGCCCTCGAGGACCCAGGAGCAGCCAGCTGAGCTCTGCTGTGCAGCCAGCCGGAGCCTGGGTGGTGACGGGCCCCTCTGCCCCCTGTCCTGCAGCCCCATGGCCGGGAACGCTGAGATGGCATCCCTGGAAGAAAGCTTCCGCAAATTCGCCATCTACGGCGACACCAAGGCGACGGGGCAGGAGATGAACGGGAAGAACTGGGCCAAGCTGTGCAAGGACTGTAAAGTCACTGATGGCAAAAGTGTCACCAGCACCGATGTGGACATTGTCTTCTCCAAGGTGAAGTAAGTGAATGGGATTTTTTGGGTCTCCAGCCACCCGGAGGGTGGGGATGCCCTTGCAGTGTGGGCAGGGTGGTGGTGTCTGGGTGTGGGGGTCCCTGCAGAGCTGTGCCACCCCAGCTGTGCACCCAGGCTGTCCATCCCACTCAGCATGGAGCAGCAGGTGCTGGTCTGCAGTGTCCCACCTTCAGGGAGGACGTGTGGCTGCTTCTGCAAGACCTAATGATAAATTAACCAGAATGTGGGTGTGGGAGGCTCAGATTTTGTGCAGAGATTGTGCCCCTGCTCCCAGTCCTGGCATTGGGATGGGCCTGCCTGGCTCCCATCTGCCAAGAAGGTGCCCTGTGATGTTAAGGGGTGTCCCGTGCGATGTGGCCCATCCCTGGGCCTGGCCAGCCAACACCAGAGCTTGAGGAGGACTCTCATCCATGGAGGTCACAGAGGCAGCTTGAAGGGATAAAAGGCACCTGGAACAGCTTTGGGGTCCCTGGGGACACGGTGACACCTGATGGTCTGCACCAGGTGCAGGAGCAAGGATGGATAGAGAACCTGCTCCATCCACACACTCTGTCCAGGCATCGCCTTGTTCCTGGGTGGGGTCAGGAGCACTGGGTGGTTTTTGGGGGGAAGGAGGGCAGGTTGCTGTGCTGAGATGAGAGGTGCTCTGTGCACATCCTTCTGAATTCGACCAGAGGATTGATGCCTGCCAGGGGAGAGAGGGTGCTGGGCATCCCAGGCAGGCTGGGAGCAGTGGAAATGGATGCACATCCCCTCCTGACACCAGCACCCAAGTCCCAGAGCACTTCCATGCGCCCTGGCTTTTGGCACCAGGGACTTCAACAGCATGTGGCTGGAAAGCTCCTGGAGCTCAGCACCAGCTGTGCCCAGCCTGATTCATTCAGCTGAGATTGCTGCAGCTGAATTTCAGAGGTGGGTGAGGGGCCTGAGGCTGGTGGAGAACAAAGACTGGGTCTCCCTGATTCAGCTCATCCCATTTGGAGACACAAACTGAAGGGGTGCTGATGGCAGCCTGGGTTTTGTGCTTGCAGAGGGAAGACAGCCCGTGTCATCAACTACGAGGAGTTCAAGAAGGCGCTGGAGGAGCTGGCCCCCAAGAGGTTTAAGGACAAGAGCAAAGAGGAGGCGTATGAAGCCATCTGCCAGCTGGTGGCAGGGAAAGAGCCCATTAACGTGGGTGTCACGGTGAGTGAGGAGCCCCTCGGCTGCTGGCAGCAGGAGGGATGGTCAGGAGGGGAAGATAGAGCTCTGCCTGCAGTGCAGATGCTTCCTAGGAGACCCCATGGCCCTGGGGGGGCAGGAGGGATCTCAGGGTTGTGTAGGGCACTGTGGTGGGTGTCAGGAGCAAAGGGTGAAGGGCACAGGGCCTGTTCTTGACTCCGGTGTCCCATCTCCCCACTGCAGAAAGCCAAGACAGTGGGGGCCGTGGAGAGGCTGACGGACACCTCCAAGTACACGGGCTCCCACAAGGAGCGCTTCGACGAGAGCGGCAAGGGCAAGGGCAAGAGCGGGCGGGAGAACATCGTGGACACCAGCGGCTACGTCAGTGCCTACAAGAACGCGGGCACCTACGACGCCAAAGTGAAAAAGTAGGGAGGGGTGTCCGCGGCGCCCACCGCCCCGGTCCCTGCGTGCCCGCCGTGGGGTCAGCACTCACGTCAGCCCTGGGACGTGCCCGTGTGACGTGGGGCCCGGGAGGCTGCGCTGGGGCCAGCCCCAGGCTGGCGGGATGTCGGCTGCCCAGCGCTGATGTGATTGGGAAAGTCTCCGGGCCGTGTGCTCTGCCCCAGCGCTGCGTCTGTCCCACCCTGTGCTGTGATCCCCCGGCCCGTCCTGTGTCCCCTGCGCTGTCACCCCCAGTCCCACACCACTGGCAGCGTCCACCGTACTAACAGCACTGCTCCTCAGGGCTCCCCTGCCCCGCTGGCACCCAGACCTTCCCTACCTCAGCCCTGGCCTTCGGGGCACCCTCCCTAGTCCCACCGGGGACCGCAGCCTGTCCTCCCTCAGACCTCATGGGGACCTGCCTTAACCCTGCACCAACTACACCACAGCTGCCACCTCCTTCCCCACCGGTGCCCTCACCACGAGGCTGCCTGGCTTTGCCACTTGCCCAGCACCACAGAAGGCTCCAATCTTGCGGTGCCATGAGTGCCGGAGCTGCCGGGATGCTCCTGGCCCAGCCCCAGGAAGCACCCCGGGGCAGCTTGGTGTTGCCTGGCCACTGGCAAAGGTCTCCGGCCTGAAGCCCTGTGGCCTCCCGCTGCCTTCGTGAAGCCCAACCCAAAGGATGCTGCAGACCCACGCTGTAACCCGGCTCTGCAATAAAGCCCCTCCGCACTGACGCTCCGGTCTGGTTGTGTTCACGGGAGCGAGCAGGGACAGCCCCTGTGGCTGCTCACCCCGCCCGGCTGAGGGGGCTCGGCCGGTCACACCGCCCCAGGAGAAGCCGTGCCGGGGGCTCGGCCCTGGTCACCGATGATTTTGGCAGCTCCAGGCTGGCCCCGAGTTGCCTGAGCAACCACAGGCACACAAACACGAGCGCCTGGCTCCCACTCCCGCTCTGTTTGCAACCAAACACACAAGCTCCTGGTAACGATCCCTGGGAACAGGCTGGGCTCCAGGATGGGACGGCGGCTCCGGGATGGGATGGTCACTCCAGCGGGTGCATGAAGCTGGGTGTAGGTGTTGCCACCCCGATCCCAGGCATGGCCTGAGCCTGCTGGGGTGTTGCCAGGATGACAGTGCCAGGCTTTCTAGCTAGATACCTTCCCCTGTGACCATTCATTCAGAGCCAGGCTGCCTAAATAACCCACAGGGATTATTTCCAGGTGCCTGAGCTGTGGGGCTGGCACTGTCCAGGCTGTGAGGGATGTGCCAAAGGCACACATGTGGCTTGGGCCGGCTCATTCTCTGCCAAAGCACAGCGCTGCACCTCTGCATCCCACCTGCAGGGACACCTGCTTTGGAAAACACAGGAGAAGGAAGAGGTTTTCTTATTCTGGGCTGGATTAATCCCCATCCCCAGTGAGGATCTAGCAGTAAGTGTCTACCAGTGGTGGGCTGGGGGATCTTAGCCCTTCTTTGAGCAGGTCAGAGGGAGTTTGTGGTTGTCTATCCCTAAATGCTCTCTCTGAGCATCCAGTGTCCGTCCTGCAAAAAGCTGTTGCTGCAAGGGGAGGGACTTTACTTCTTTTCCCGGCTGCACAAACGAGGTGCAGAATTCCCTGGGCCAGGTTGCCCCGCGTGCCTCAAGGTCCGTGGAGGTGATTCAGCCCCATCCTTGTGCAGCCTGGAGAAGGAAGAACCCTTTGGGCAGAGGTGAGCAGGTCAGGCCCCACAGGACTCATCCCCTGCCTGAATGCAGCTCCTGTCAGGAGCTGGTTGTGGATCACAGGGAGGGCACCAGTGCCAGGGCAGTTCTGAAGGGGAGCTAGGGGTACTGGCATGTTTTTGATATTGGGAAATCAGGACTGGGAATTGAATTCTGGAATGGTTTGTGTGGGAAGGGACCTTAAAGACCACCTCATTCCAATCCTCCTGCCATGGGCAGGGACACCTACTAGCCCAGGTTGCTCCAAGCCACATCCAATCTGTACTTGAACACTTCCAAGGATGGGACAGCCACAGCTTCTCTGGGCAACCTGTGTCAGGGCCTCACCACCTCCTGAGCCACTGTTACTGAACAGAAGCAGCTTCTTTGCAGCCTGCAAAGCCACTGCAGAGGTCAGGCCATGGCTCACAGTTTCCATGTGCTGCCACCCCCCCCAGCCTAAAGGTGCTCCTCACCTGCTCCAGCACATCCTTAAGTGCTCCACCACTTGCTCCACAGCTTACATGGGACTTTTCCCCTCCAATCTTCTTGGTTCCCAAGGAGGCAGCTCCAGTGCATGTGGTTCCCTGCATGGGAATGGCATCTCAGTCCTGCCAAACCAGCCCCAGGAGAATTAGTGCCAGTAAAGACCAACAGAGTCTAATGGCTGCAAAGTGCCTCAGATCAACCTGTAAAGAAGTCACATCCTCTGAAGTGATGGGAACAGCTTTCTGGGAACAATGAGATGGCAGTTTGGGTCTTCACCAGAAATGGAAAACATCACACAGCCCCTTGGCACGGTCGAAGCCAGGTGGAGACCCAGCCTCACGGGCAGGTAAGTGCAAGGAATGCGGCCTTTAAACACCAGTCTTTACGAGTAGAGTGGGCAGTAAAGCAGAGGCCTCTGGGGTGTCGGCACTGGAGGACAGGACAGATGAGGAGAGGCCAAGCTGGGGTGCTCAGCCCGCGGGAAGACCCTACCCTGAAGGAACTTGCACAGGACCCGCGGGTCCTGCCGTTTCCCCGGTGAAGCCTGGCAGTGGTGCCACAACCTGCTGAGACAGGGGAGACCTCAACATACGAGCTGCAGACCTACTTTGTGTGATGAAAAGTGACACTGCCCAGACAAAAGGGCCTGCAGCCACTTCCCTGGGCTGACGACCTCGCTCTGGCCAAGCGCTCGCTTTCGGCTTGGCTCCACACCAGCCCAAGGAAGACACTTTGCAGCCAGCCTGCAATTCCCTGGCAGCGGAGCAGCCGGCGGGCGGAAGGTGTCTCAGCCAGTATTTATGTTGTTTGCATTGATCCAAGCCCCAGACATGAAGCTTTTTTTTTCTCCTTCCCACTTGTCTCTTCCCCTTGGCTGCTCCCGCAGCGGAGAGACACGCCAGACCTCACCCCAACCCTGCCTCAAACGCCTCCTCCACCATTCCAGGCAAACCCGGAACCTTACCAGCACGATGTGCAGCCCAGAAGGCTCAGCTGGGTGGTTACGATTAATTTAGCTGTGAAATGTGTTCTCTGCCCCCAAGGTCACTTCCCTGGTGTGTTTCTAAAATCATCTGGGGTCATGGCTGATGTTCCTCATGCTTTGACAGGATTGATGTGCCGGGGATGAAGGATCTGGCTCCTCCAAGAGGTCATTTTTCTCTGGGATGACCACAGATTTGACCAGAGATACTGATGAGGATGGATTACTCTGCTCCTCAAGGACACGGATTTGTCCCTAGAAGAGGGAGACAGTGGATGCCAGTATGCCCAGGGAGGTTTTTTCCTCCCTGTGCCTGTACAGGATCACCAGGAAGAGCTCACAATTGCTGTTGTTCCAAACATCTGCTCCCTGGGGGAGCATCCCTCCTCAGAGGGTGCTGTGCTGGTGCAGTGCAGGTCCTTGATCTCGGGCCAGGCAAAACAGCTTCCCTACGGAGCTGTACCTGCGCTGCTCCCTCAGTACTTTTCCATTTCACTGCTGGCCTGATGGACAGCATTCTCCAAAACACACAGGCAAGGCTGCAAATCCTGTTCAGACAAGACTCAGAGCACAGTTTGTATCACCTAAACCTCGGACTCAAATTTCGAACTCCTCTTGTCAGTGCCCTGAGATATTGGTTTGACCACGAGTGTTCCAGGCAATGCTTCACTGCCAGCTGTGTGTTCCAGCACTGTGCTGGAGTATTGATTCAGTATCATTTTAGACGGAATTCAATTAACTAAATTACCGTCTTCCCAGTGTGGCGTGGTTCCAGATGAAATGTTGTTATCCAGAACTCATGCCCACATTTTGTTAATGTAATGACTGCGGCGGAGTTGTAAGAGCACAGGGGGAGACAGAAGCAGGAAGACGCAGAGAAAGAGAACAGAAAGCAAAATATTTTATTCACAAGATTTAAATACAGCACAGGATTTCATACGAGGTCAAACTGAGCACGATCCATGTTTAATGCCTATTTTGTTCCCTGCAGAGAACACAATTGTGGAATTGCTCTGAACTGAACTGCCCAGAGCTGGGTGCTGAGGTACGGATGAGCATCTTCCCGATGGGGTCGATGGTGTGTTCCTCACGACTGGTGCATTTCTCAGCTGGGAGATGTGTTTTGGGAACTGTGGGGCTGCCCTCGTTAGTCAGCTGCTGCCTCAGGACAGTTTGTGGCCACTAAAGACCTCGGCAAGACTGTTGCAGAAAAAAAATCAAACGGTGAGCAGGAATTTGGGGGAGGGCACCTGTTACAGGGATATTTTCCCCAAACTGATACACTGATTTCATCATGGAACCATAGAATGGTTTGGGTTGGAACGGGTCTTAAAGACCACCTATTCCAAACCCCCTGCCATGGGCAGGGACACCTTCAGCCAGACCAGATCGCTCAGAGTCTCATTGTGGTTGTGCATCCACCCCTCTCCTTCATTTGTGACACCAATTCAGCCTGGCCTTGGACACTTCCAGGGAGGGGGCAGCCACAGCTTCTCTGGGCAACCTCATAGGGAAGAATTTCTTCCCAGTATCCCGTCCAACCCTGCATCCTGTCACTCCATGCCCTCGCCCAGAGTCCCTCTCCAGCTCTGAAAGATCCTTCAGTTCTTCTGTCCTGTACGTGGGCGTTTAATTCCTGGAGCTGCAGTAGCTGGAAGCAGCAGCCTGATCCATCTCTTGTAAGGTGGAATCTGATATAAGGCTCTCCTCCAGCCCTTCATCCAGCTGCTGAATTGGTTAATCCCTTTGGGATGAGACAAGACATAAAACAAACCCAAAATCCCCAGAATCACAAAGGGTCATAAATGTTACCAGAAATGAATCACTTTTTGACAGTTTTCTCCGCGTCTGGTAAGTCCCTTGGAGCCTTCCCAATGATGCTGCTGAGCCCTCGGAAGCGATAAATGTCTATGAGTTTAACATGGTGTGAGTTTAAGCAAATCCGTATGTCACTGCTTTGAAGAATTTGTCTGAAACACACTTCTAAAAGAAAAAAAAAAAAAGAAAAAGACATTTTTCAAAGCATTCCTGCATAGGTGTGCAAAAAATTAAAAAATATCCTAAACAAACAGTAAAATCTGAAATGCACCAGGATATTCCAAGAGTTTTGGCAGGGAGCTCAAGTGATGTCAGGAAACAAATCTAAACAGAAATGTTTCTATGGAATTTTTTCTCTCTATTTTTTTTTTTTTTTTTGAGACCTAATTGGAAACAGATTTTTGCTTTGGATTTAAACGTTTCCCTGCAGCATCTGAAGTGCTGTCCCTCGCCTTATGCATGTCAGGGGCGAGGAACAGGAGGAGGGGAAAACTCAGCATCCTCCTGCCCTCATGATTGCTGCAGGTTTGGACAGTGGTCTCGGGGAAAGTCGTGCAACATCATTTTCCTGGGATTTTTACCTAGTAACACTTCAAGGTAAATTACAAAATCCAAAGAGGCTCCTGTCCACTGAGGTGCATCTTTCTGCCCTCGTGAATCCAGCAAGGATTTCTTGCACCACTGGGGGGGAGTTTTGAGAAGAGTGAGGAGCTCAGGGTGGGTTAATATTCCGTGAGCTTGGACTCTCCTGAGGTGGACTCTGCTGGGAAGGGGCTGTCACTGCCTGACTGAGTCCATCAGAGTTACGACCCATCAAGGGAAAAAAAAGCCAAGTTTTCTGCTGGATGCAGAGTGTGATTCGATGTGCGGCCCCCACAGCCGGGGCAGAGCAGGGGACCAGCAGCTGTGCTCATACCAGCAACACCCAAAACAGCCCAAATACACCCGAAACACCGGGAAATGCAGGCACTGGAACAACCATGGCACTCGCTGGTGTCCCTGCAGACCATCCAAAGGGTGGGAGGTGCTGCTGGAAGTCTTGCTGCGGAGAGCACGGACCCAGAGCCTGCCAGGGCTGGACATGGGACACGGCGAGGATGAAGGTGGTGGTGGGGGCAGCAGGGGAGGGTTTGCTCCCCGTTCGTTTTCCTGGGAATCAGGAGAGGCTGGCTGACAGCTGAGCAGCTCCTCTGTGTGGCAGCTGCTGGGCCAGCACGGGTGGGACACGGGGGATGTCAAAGAGAGCTGAATATGGATTTAAAAAACTCCATAGGCAGCACCTAAAAACGGGATCTATCCGATAGCAAAGCTTGGAACTGTCAACTGGTTTGCACGGTACAGGCTGGAGAGGACAACAGTGACCAGACATTTGTTTATTTATTGATGGGAAAACAAAAATATCCTTATTTTATGTTTTATTTTTCAGAAAATGTTTCTATCTTATCCCAAAACACCGTCTGGCTGCCCTTCTTCCATCCTCCCTACCAGATCTGTCGTCCAAAAGCATCCACCAGGGCTTTGACATCCGTGTACGTTTTTATTTGCAGAGAAGTCAACTCAGAGAGAAAGCCAGAGAAACAGACAGCTCCAAAATTGTAAATCTGACACAAAACCAAGCCTCCAAACCACCGTCTGGGGTGCTTATTAACGAAGAAATTAAACAAACCGGCTTCACGTCAGCTGAGACTTCCAGGAATAACACACAGAATGATAATGGGTGAACCTAAGGGAATGTTAAAGAGGTACAAACTCATCAGTGAGCTGTGACACAGCTCCAGAATGCAGTTATTATTGTACAGATCTATTTATATATATTATTAATATCGAAATTATTGATATATATAAAATATATATATTAATGTGTGGAGTTAGCCTGCATTCATATTGACACTTTTTTTTTTTTAATGCTGACCTTGTCCCCAGAGAAAGCTTAAAAATATTATTTTGAAAAAGATTTAAAATATTTAAGAATTAATAAAATATTAATATGAATAAAATATTAATAAAATATTAAAATAACAATTCCCCCAGCAAATCTTTCTCTAAAGCCCTTTATATTTTATTTTAAACCAAAAACCCTGCACGATAAAATTGATTAGTTAATTTATGAGCTGTCATATTCCAGGTTTCCTGGCTCTTTTTATTCCTTGGGTCTTGCTTCTCACCAGTTTCTCGTTCTGAGAGAAACGACACAGGCAGCATCTAATTAGAGATCTGCCACGTTGGCATTGTGTTAATTGGCTTTTAAGATAAATTGCAGCCCTGCCCCTTCCTCCAGCCCTTTGGGAGGGCTCAGCCTGATGGGATGGGATGGGATTGGATTGGATTGGTTTGGTTTGGTTTGGTTTCCTTGGAGCAATGGTACAGTGAGGGGGCTTTGGTGGTGCTGTCTCTCTTCCACTGTGCCCCAAAATTCAAATGACCTTCAGAAATGTCAAGATTTTAGTCTCTGGCTGTTTTTCCTCTTAAGATTTTTCATCTTTCTTGCTTGAAAAAGTGTTTGTTTTGGGGGTTTTTTTTTCCTGTGTTACATTTAAATATTTAATTTGCTTTGAAATTGTCAGGCAGTATCAGCAAGAAGTTGATGGCGAGAATATCCGTGAAAAACTCTCAGCTAAGCGTACTGAGAGGGCAACTTAACTGTGGTTCTCCATCATGAGTTTTGATCATCAGGGTTGTCTGGAGCTACAAACTCTCTCTAGAAGCAAGTAAGCTCAGTTCTTACATCCATTCAGAGCAGAGTTTTCCTCCCCTCCTTTTCCAGACGTGCTTTTGACTCCCTGTTCTGTGAGAAATAGCCTAAAATGGTATCATCCTCCCCCCCGTTTTTTTCCTGCTGTAGGAATTGTGTTGTCCACTGTCAGGACAACCTCTGGCTCCTTGGCTGTGGCAGCTGCTGTGCTGCAGGCAGGCTCTTTTTCAGGCTTGAACTGAACTTGTTCTGTCTGTTTTAGTAGACAACCGATTAATCCACATCCATCACCGAATTGTTTAGGTGGGAAAAGCCCTCTAAGATCACCGAGTCCAACAATTCCCCCAGCACTGCCAAGCCCACCACTAAACCACGTCCCCCAAATGCCACAGCAAGTGGCTTTTAAATCCCTCCTGGGATGGTGACTCCACCACTGTCCTGGGCAGCCTGTTCCAATGCCTGACCACCCTTTTGGCAAAGGAATTTTCCCAAAAATCCAAATTATCCAATTATTTTCTGTCTCGCCCAGAGGACTGTGACTGACACAGTAATAAATATCTGCACCTCAAAATCCTAACTGTGTGGGATGTGTGTCCACGGGTGTGTGTGGGGGGAAGTTACGTGGTATTTATTTTTATTTTACTACTATTTGAGCATTTTAAGAGAACATTGGCCACATTTCTGTTTGCTGCTCAGTGTAACAACCTCAGGAATAGCTGTGGACCAGGTTGTTCCGAGGTATTACACCTTTAAAACCCTCACAATTTGCTGACTTGCCATGACCCATGGCCATATGCAAGGTCATGCTCCAGGTCATTCGCCCCATGCTTTTATTTTTCACCAGGGAATGGAAAACAAAATGCAGAACCCAGTGGAGTTCTAAAATAAAATGCCATTTGTTTCAGAATTTACAGGTTTGTTCTTGCCTCTCGAAGCGTTTTCCTCTTCCGTGTGAAGGAACCAAAGAGTGTCACTGGGATCTGCACAGGAGGTAATTAATCCATTTTTGTGTCAGTGACTGGTATTTCTCAAGTCTCAAAAGTGAAGTTGCTCCTGAATCTCCGTTGTGGAAAGAAGCTCCTGTTCAGGATCACTCTGATAGTTATAGATTATTTATTGACCAAGAGGAGTTTGTTTTTAGGCATCTTTGTTTTTACACACAGAGCTCAAAGTCGGCTTTTCTCAGCTCTGCTGAGTTGAATTTATTGTATTTATTGAATTTATTGTATTAACATTAATTTTGCAGCTGCGGCTTTTATTGCAGGCAAAGTGGGAATTTCTATGTGGCCTCTCTAGACTTTAATTCTTAGATAATATTGTCTGTAGAAGGATGTCGAAGAGTTTGTGCCTGTAACTTTGTGAAAGGTTTGTCACAGGTATCCAAACAAATAATTGTCACGTTCAATTCATCTGTCCTGGTCAGCAAGCACAGAAAATGTTCCAAATTTCATGCCTGACCTTTCTGTAAGAGCTCATTCGATAGTCACCACTCAGGGTTTGGTTTTAATTAGTTAAAGAGAGCAGCTGTTGCGCTTGAGGACAATTTTATACTGACTGATCTTATTGAATACGAACATTTTAATCTGGATAAGGTGGGATTGCCCTTTCTGTTGCTCCCTGAGAGGGTTCAAGATTGCCTGAAAATGAATCCATCCTAATGGGGCACCACTGAATTGACTGTCGTGAAACTGGGAAGTGATGGTTCTTCGTCTTTTCCTATTCTGTGTTTGCATAAATGGAAATATTAAATAGTCACCTGAAACAAAGATTTAATCTGCTATTTAGCTACAAGGATTTTTCATTGTAATTACAGCCTTGTGCCAGTGAAGGGTGAGTCCATACATGCTGGGTGCATGAAATGTATATTTTCATACATTAATATTTGAATTTCTTTTATCTAAACTCTGAGTTTCTTCTGGTTTCTAAGCCTTTTTTTTTTTAATGGAATTGTCTCAAAAATGGATTGGCCCACTGCCTGCACATCTTTAGCAAAAAGGAAAATTGAATTTCTCTTCAGATTTTTGTGTTTGTTTTTTTTTTTACGGCAGGACCAGCGAAGTCGGATTAGTCCAGCCGAACATCACCCCACCTGCCCCCTCTGCTGGTATCTCCGCTCCAAGGCTGGAAAATGTTTCCCAAACCAGTAGCGGTGTGGATGCTTACAGAGGGCCCCTTCCCTCCACAGGCACATCGATCTGTCAGCTCAGTGAAATCTCTCAGCCGTCAGAACCCGAGATGCCTCAAAACTCCCCTGTCCTGGGAATATTTCACGTTCCACCCAAGCAGCCTTCCTGCATTCCCCATCCCTGGAAGCGCTGGATGGGGCCCTGAGCAACCTGGTCTAGAGGAAGGTGTCCTGCCCACGGCAGGGGGTTGGAATGAGATGGGCTTTAAGGTCCCTTCTGACCCAAACCATTCCAGGATTTTATGGCTCTAACACCTGAGTGGCCGGTCTGGGAATCGGAGTATAAACTGCGTAGGGCCAAGCACAATGCCAGGAGCTTCCTAGCAAGAGAGAGTCATGTTCCTGGGAAGGGTGGATTTCTGAGTCCACTGAGCCTCTCGTCCCTCCTTAGGGAAAATGCCGCGATGGATTGTCCACAGCAGTGTCGCGGAGCAGTGTGGGATCCCAGCTTTTCACTGTCAGGTTTTATCATCAACACCCATGGTCAGTCATGGGAGGGGGGAAAAAGGGACCGAGACTGTCACTTAACTTGTAGAAGGGCAAGAGCTGGAGAAAGTATTGACAAATACCAATTTTGACAAAGATTTTAAGGGGTGGGACTGAACACCTCTGGATTAAGAGCTCATTTATTGTGGTTGCACCTTTTCAAAAATGCATCGTCTAATGTGGGATTCCTGACGTGCAGTTCAGACTCTGTGGAAGTCAAGGGAGGCAATGGGAAAAGTTCTATTTATGTCAATAAAACCAAGCTTTTTTTTCCTCACTGTTTGGGTGCCAGATATGAAACAGGGGAGGAAAAAAAAAAGTGTTATGTACTTTTCAGTATTAAAATGACAGGCACCATCAGCCTCACCCCAACAACCTGCTGGGTTGGGTTAGAGAAACATTGCTTCAATCTGCCTCCAGTACTCTTATGATGAAATCATGACACAGTGCAAACAAGAGCCATACAAAGAAAATAACCTTTATTAAATCAATCCAACCCTGAATAAAACAGTATCAGGTAAACAACTTTCCAGCAATGCAGAAACCTTTGAAACTGAGAAATTCAGGAAGTTTCATGTCCCTCTTGTTGCCTTAGTAAATTCTCTCCCTCCTATGACATGAGCTATTGCTGTCTTGACAGCTCAAAAACCTTGCATTAACCCAGCAATTATCTCAAAACAGTAACTTGTAAAATATTCCCTGTGTAACTGTTTCACACCCAATTTTGTGCAAAGGTGTCCAACTGTGTTCTCTTTGAAAAAAAGAACAAGGTTTAAAAAAACCATCCAGCTTATTAGAAATAAACAAGTGTTTTATGTACAGTACAGGAATTTCCAAACCTGAAGGAACATTGTCTCCAGGGCGGTTGTGGGGTGTAACAGCCCGGACTGCAGCACTGCCAAGGGGAGGAAACTGCAGTTAAATAAAAGTACTGCTCCATCTTCCTCCTCAGGCCAAACGTGACACCTCTCACACCTGGGGGAGCCTGATTTACAGCCCTGCATAAACCAGGAGTAAACAGGAGCTTGACAGCAAGTGACTACTGTTTCCAAAAACGCTAATTTTCATTTCCTCCAAGAACAGGGAGAGGGTGTCACAGCCTCGCAGGGAGTTGGGTGTTACTCGTGACTAAGCCACCCTGGAACACAGGGCATGTTTATCCTCCAGTTGTGTTACTTCAAACAACATGCACCTCAGGTTCAGCATTTTAATCAACACTTTACACTCAAAACCTGTTGGTCTCGGGTGCCAGCACCAATCCAAAGCTCCTCAAACAAGCTGCAACCCTGTGACTGAAGTACCAGGAGAGGGGCTGAGTCAGAAGTGAAACAAGCAGCCAGTCACCTCAAAACCAGGGGCACAGCCAGGACAAGGCACAATGGAGGCAGAACAGAGCCCCTGGGACCTGGCCCAGCAGGAGAGAGAGACTTGCACTGGGACAGCAGCTGCAAGGGGTAAGTGGCTTAAATCAGAGCCAAGAACTTCCCCTGCTGCTCCAAACTCCTCAGTCTGCCTTGGCCTCCCACTGGCAGCAGGGGAGTCTCCACCTGGGAAATCCTCCTCTTTCCTGGCAGAGGAGCTGAGGATTTTGAGGTTGAGCTGGCAGTTGGTTAGTGCAGAGATGGCACAGGGAGAGTGGCAGAGCTGAGGGATGGTTACGACAGAGATTAGCTCAGCACCGAGGCACTGGAAGAACCATCTGAAGAAACAATTCACTACAACAATGAAACTGCTTTTATTAAAACAGAAGTGTTAAGCCAAGAAAATAAATTATTGCTATAATAGACATATTTAGAACATAAGGAAGGACGTTACATCTTGAGTCCAGGTCAATATAACCCTGAAATAGAAAGTTACACTACTTTTCTTAAATACCTCAGTTTCTCTTCATGCCCTTCCAAAAACTTTATAAAATGTGCAGCTTACACAACAAATAGTAACAGAGTCACTTGTAACAAAAATCTGTACAGCTCTTAGCTTTAAAAATAATACATTTTTTTTTCTCCAAACTGTTATGTTACTTATTACTCATAAATATAGGGCCAACGAGTTTTGAATGCCCAAGGTCCCATCCAACACCAAAGCTAGTAAGTGTAGTTGACAGAAACCTTCTTGGGACTTCCCCCCAGGCAGAGGTCAGGTTTTGGGCTGTTTGAAAGAGCCTGAGTACGGGCCAAAAAAACTCTTCATGGGTGAAGACTGTCTCCTTCTGCTGGTCAGAGGCCTGGGGTCTTCAGGGAGTTTGAAATGGCAATCAAACCTGGAACACAGCACCGTGCAATGGGTTAGACTGGCTGCACTCCCGTGACGTGGCAGGAGCCCACAGGTCCCTCTGTCTTGGCCAGCAGTGACTTTGCAAAAACACTTGAAAACCACCATTTGTCCAAGCTCAAATTTGGTGAGGAAAGAATGTTTTACTGGAAGAGCCTTGCAGGAGAAACACGGCTCTTCCCCCACGTGGAGATCTGTCTCTGTGCCTCAGGACTGGCCAAAGGCTACACAGGCCAGCAAACCTGCGGCTTCTGTGGCCACTCCTAAAGTCTTGTCTGTGACCCCCCAGAAGGGGCTCTGGATGTTAAATTTGAACCTTGGCTAGTTCTGTTCAGCTGATTATGAACACCTGCAGATCACAAGCCATGGGGCTGTGTGTAACACCCCCACGGTGCCAAACCCCCAAGCCACCAGCCACCCCGTGCCTCCGTCACTCACACCCTAATCCTGCCTCTTGCATTCACACCCCTCTGATCCCCGTGAAAAAGGGAGGCTCAGCCCTAAGGACAGAGAGGAGAGCTGAGCCAGGAGCAGGCTGGTTTGAGTGGGCCCTGATGTGACTTCCCAAGGGCTGTCACCCCCATGAAGGGAGCCCTGCTTGGCTTCGAGTCCTGTCAGGGTTCACCCCTCCTCAGATCAACAGCGACTTCCTCACAGACAAGGCATCCTCCCAAAATCACTAAGGACAGGAGCAACATCTGGCAGCTCCCTCAGGACATCCTGACCATAGCCTAGCAGGTTCCTCTGCCTGATGTGCAGTTTCCTTTGGAGGTTCAAAGGGAACTGTGGGATAAATCCAGCTTGGGGAGAATACTGTGGATTCCCCAGGGCAGTTCAAAGGGATTTGGAGCAGCATTTTGGCAAACAGCTACGAGAAACAGATTAGTGGTTAGACAGGAGGGCAGCATTCAGAGGAAAGCAGCTCATCTGAACACTGGTGACTAGGTGGTGCTCAAGCCTCTACTACCTGAAAGTGATTTTGCTTGTTGTGGTTCTGCAAGGCAGACAGATCAGACTGGCTGTTCCAAGTGTCAGCTCCATGGGAGCTGGTCTTCTTTTGGATCAGAGCCTCAGAGACCAGTCAGGAATGCACGGGGAAAACTCACCAAGCAGAGGGTGAGGTTCCCCTGACTCAGAGCTACTGACAAACCTGACCAGCCCTCAGAGCTGCTGGAAAATCCCCTTCAGGGGCTACTTACAACAACTCCACTTCCTGAGGCGGGGCCGAGGGGCTCACACTACTCTCGAGTGACTTTTGGTGACCTGGCCTGCTTTCTGCAGAGGAGAGAAGCCAGCATTAGTACAGGGTTAGAGGACAAAAGCATCGGGACATGATCTAGTGGGAAGGCAAGCAGCTGAGAACTCTCAGGAACATAAGAGGAGACATACTGACATCTCAGAGGAACAGGCTCCTGCTCCTCCATCTCACTGCTCCCCAAAAAAAGCCCAGACATGCCAGGAAAGGAGCTTGGCAGCACCTGCAGCCAAGCTCCAGCCATCCCAGAAGGTTACACATGTACCCCAGCCCATGACAGCATTATAGTTCCTGTTTGTGCAGCATCCCCTCCTTGTGCAGCCTCCAGCACTGCAGGTCCTTTCCAGCTCATCTCCTCAGGGATCTTGGCCACCGCAGGGGTAGCTCCCACACCAGAGGGGCTCTTGCCTGCCCCGGAGGAGCCAAGTCTCTGCAAGGGGAAATGTCACTTCCCCACAGTGACCCCGAGCCCAAAAGCAGCATCTTCGGTGCCCCCGTGAGAGGCAGTGGCTGGAACCGGGGAGGCAGTTGCAGGAACAGGCAAAGTGAAGACAGTGTTTGGGCTGCTGGCACTTACTGCAGAAATGTACTGGCTGTTTGTGAACCTGGGTCTCCCTTCCACCGCAGAGCTGTGTTGTGGGCCTATGGGCACATAAGGGGGCGAGCCCATGTCTTCACAGAAGCTTTCTTGTGGGATGTTGGAGACACAGCCGCTGTCAGAGCCGCTGGAGCCAGTGGCTGACATGCAGTGCGATGACTCTGAGCTCTCTGTTGCTGGGGAAAGAGAGGGAGGTCACTGATAACCATGAATTTGGGCTGCATATGGCCTGTGCCACATACACTTGATAATGTACCTGTTTGCAGAGGCACTGGCCACACAAGCCCACAGATCAGCCACACTCCTATCTGGGCCTCTTTAAAGCCCCAGGCAACAAAACAACACAAGGAAATTGAGTCATAATGGTGCTGGAGATTGGTATGGGCGGGCCAGGGAAGCTCACGCAAGGGAAGCCAAGGGGTCACTGGACCTGGCTGATGAGGGCAAGGGACAGAGTGCTTCATACCAGAGGGGCAGAGACATGAGTCCCCAAGGCCACAGCAGCACCAGTACTCAGCACCAAGGCTGCCACAGGTATGGCTGCAGCTCAGCGGGTAGTTTATAATCCCTGTGACTAACTCCCCCTGTGGAAGCTGAAACAGAGTTGGCATGGAAGGGTCCCTACCCTTCCCCTCGTGCCCTGGCCTGGGGCACTGCTGTGACCCCAAGGACCTGGTCTGACTGCACAGTGCAGAGCAAGGTGAGGGGACGAGCCCACCCCTCCCGGGTGCTGCAGAGCAGCGGAACCGCACATACTCAGGGACGGTTGGCTGCTCGTCTCATGCTCCAGCTCATCCTCCTCAATGCAGGTGCTGATGTCAAAGGGGCATCTGGGGGGCAGCACTTCTGGCAGCAAAGCCTGGTTCACATACATGTGGAGGTTGAGGGGCCCCAGTAAGGAAGAGGAGGAGGAAGGGCTGTATGCAGTGTGGGTGCTGCCAGCAGAGAGCTGCGCTTGCGTCCTCTTGAACGGGTTGGAATGGTCAAACTGAGACACTGCGATTGATGCTCTGGTCCTGGCACCTGCCAGAAAACATTAAAAAAGAAGCCCTGAGAATCAGTCCTGCCTGGCTCACAGAAAGCAAGGTGGAAGGCACAGCTGGCACCTACCTCTGCCTTTCATGATGTAATCGATAGCACGGTCATTGATAGCTGCCTCGCTGGGTTTGATGTCCAGGAATGGTTTGTTACCCACACCCATGGAGACCATCTCCTGCATACGGATTTCTGGAGAGGAAGAGACCCACAGCCACATTATGAGGTTGACCCGACCCTCCCCACAGGTATTACACAGCTCCAGGATAGAGCGCTCCTGGTCTTGGCTGCTCCTGAACTGCTGAGATTGGATTTTCCCTTGCTCCCCAGCCCTGCAAAGTCTCCAGGAACAAGCAATCATGCCCTGCTCTGGCCAAGTAGCTCAGTGCCATGCTGCCTAGTAGAGTCCTGCCAAGCGGGAAGCTTTGGAGGGCGGAGAGGAGGGACTCAGCCAGCCTGATTCAGGCAGCTCCCACTCCAGTAGTGGCCTAGATCACAGGGAGAGCAGCGAGTCTTTCAGGGGCACAGCCCATGCTCGCTGGACAGAGAACCCTGTGCTCCTATCTCCCGTCTACAGTCACACGGAGCTTGGACTGGTTGAGCTCCCTGGGGATGAGGGGCAGGGAAGGGACATGCCCAGCCAAGCCCAGCACATGCTCCTGAGGCTGCATGCCAGCACACAGCTGCTTGCTGCATAGAGCTGCCTGGTAACAGGCTCCAAACCTACTCAGGACAGCACGAGCTGAACAGGGCTCCCGCACCTTTTGCGGCACAGACGCCCCAGGGAGGAATCACACCTTTATTGCGGGCTGCCTGCTGCCACAGGATCTTGGCAATGTCACTGGTCCAGGCCTGCTTAGTCTCAGCTGAGCTGGCCTGGAGGATGTAGGTGTCACTGGACTTCCGCCTCCGGAACCAGATCTCAAAGCGCAGGCCGCTGTCTCCAGAGTTCTCCGTCAGACCAATGTCTGCAGTCTGTGAGGAAGAGGAAAAGCAAAGCATCAGCCACGCTGCACCAGGAGCAGAAACTCTGCCTGAACCCTGTGCCAGAGCTACTTCCAGCTCAGCACATCCAGTGAGAAAGAGCCTGAGGTCCTGTCAGGAGCAGATCTGACCTGGACACAGCTGAGCACACACAGCTCAGGCAATTCCCAGTGCTTCATCCGCAGTTAGTGCCTCTTCCCTGCCACACACACACTGCCTTTCCCTCACACTCCCTGGCCCTCAGAAAATGCTGCCTCTACATCTCACAGCACAGAGACGGCTTAGGCATTAATGTGTGAAGTATTCACTTCTGGATTCACTGCATGGCTTGGAGAAGGCTTAGAAGTGGTTGGGAGCAGCTCTTCTGCTGAAGGTGCTCCTGCTTCCCATTTCAGAGGCAAGTCCATGGGGAAACCAGCCACGGACACCTCCCACACGAGAGGGAGTGGCAGAGCTGCCCTTACCTTGAAGGAGCACTTGTAGATATACACATCAAAGCCACCCTGGATCTTCTTGGGCTTGCTGAAGAGGATCAGATCCTCAAAGAGGAAGACGTGTCGCTGGCACTTCCTACGGCCCAGCCAGATGGTGAACTCGTCCTGACGTACCAGCTGCCCCTGCTCCTTCAGGTTTACCTGGACACAGAGGACATCCTAGTGAGATTCCAGCAGGATGATCCAGGCAGCCCTACACCTGCACTTGGAGAACAGGGTCCCATACGGCTGTGGCCCAGGTGGTGAAGAAGTGGCAGCTACCTGTTATCTTAGGACTCTTGAAGAAGTAGGGCTGCAAGGCATTGCTAGAACCACATCAGGCTGAAACAACTAGCTCCAAGCTCAGGGGAGACCTGCACCTTTCTCCCAGGCATAACTCACAGATGACCCTCTTCTGTCACCCTGTGCAGATCTGTGACAAACCTCAGGGGTGGCAACTGCAGGCAGCAGCCAGAGCTTTCTCTTGGGGAGGAAACGAATCCCATCAACTGCCAGGAGCACATCTGGGTCAGAAGGCCAGTTTCTCAGTTCTTCCTGTCCCAGACTCATCATCTTCCACCTGAGCCCTACAGTTTCTCCTTCTCCAGTGCTGCACTTTGCATGCCTCTTCTTCAAGTCCCACCTAGATGATTTTGCCCTACCCCCAGCATCAGCATCAGGTGAATTCCTTCTTGCAAACTGCCTGACCCCTCTTTTCACCAGCTCAGAAGAGATGAAAGGTCCAAAGCAGACTGCAGGACAGCATCTGCAAGGGCTGCCAGGCTGCCTCGTATCACTGGTGAGCACCTGGCAGTGTGTTTGTGACAAGCAGCTCACCCCACTCAGGTAACAGCACCCAGGCTGTCTGTCCTGACAGATCAAGGAGACCTACAAGCCCCGTTGTCCCCTTGCCCCATGCCTCAGTGTCCTGCTATGCTGTACTGGCACACAGCACCCTGAGCACTGTGGGAATCTGAGGGGAGGCTCACCATACAATCCAAAGACCCCAAGCCCAGAGAAGGGGAAGAAGTGTGGCTCTGCTCCCCTGGGCAGGGGAGGACACCGGAACGTACGTCACAGTCACGGATGGCATCCATGGCCAGCAGGTCATTTCCATGCCGGAGCTGAAACTTCACCATCTCCTCAGCCGCACGGAGGTAGCCCAGCTCCTGCTCCTGAGCCTCACTGCACTCCTTGATCAGGTCCTTCAGGAGCAGGGCGTACTTGCTCATCCGCTGGATGGGTTTCAGCAGGTAGGAGGCCAGGTCCATCTTATCCCCCAGCTGCACCTGCTTCAACTGAGAAATGCAGCAGAGTGAAGGCAGCAGCTTCCCTGTGCCCCCAGGCAGGCACTGACACCCACAGCTCTCCTGACTGGGGTACTCAGAGGAAACGAGTGCTCTCAGGGAAATGCAAGGCCACAGGACCAACACTGTTGTGTGCTGGGCTCCTTTTCCAAAGCCCTCACTGCTCTTCTGCCCTGTCCCCTCCATACTCCTGTGCAGAGACAGGCCAGGGAAGCAGAGGCAGCGCTGAGCCTGCCTCAGGAAGGAAAGTTGGGTTTGTTTAAACAGATTGATTGGTTTAGGACCCAAACACCCTGAACAATCATGATGCAGGCAGAGGGACTCACCTTGAAGAAGGTATTCCCATGGCTGGCCAGCAGCGAGTCTGACTTCGGCTTGTTCTTACTATACAATGCATACATTCCAAACTGGTCCTTCTGCAGAAGAGATCCATCCTTGAGTGAGACACACACAGCCAGGGCACAGTGACAGCCGTGCCCTGGTAGGTTACTCTAGTACTGCTTCTGCCTCTCCCAGGCTGCACCAGAGTCTCCCATGATATCAGGAATGACTCTGCTTCAAGCTCATTAAGAGCCAGAGAATGTATTTGTTTTCCTACTCCTACAGTAGCCAGGACTCTTTAATGCACTGTCTTGTCATCCCTTGCCCCTTCCATACCCCAATAGCAACCTGGTACCATTCACACCTGGTAGCAGCAAACAAGCATGGGGCAGCTGACCTTAAGACCCGTGCCCCATGCTTCTGTCCAGCAGCCCCTTTCACCCAGAGCAGCAGGTCTGTATCTCTCTGGTCACTGAAGTCATTCTCCACTTACACCATAGACAGAAGATGGGTATGGGGTGCCCCTGCAGAAGCAGATGGGCTTCAAGGAGCAGACATTTTGCTTCCCTGGAAGTGTCTCTTAGTAGAAAAGAGCAACAGGAAAGGCAAGAGCATCAGCTGCCACCTGGGCTCAGCCTCACACAGCCATCCCAGTCCAACCTAGCATTTGAGCTGGAAAGGGGACAAACCAACCCAGCACAAGGTTGTCCTCCCCCTCGCAAAAAGGGCCACAGCCCACAAACATATCAAATATACAGGCACTGCTGGGCTCAGGAGCCAAGCACACGCCTGGAGGAGCCCGACCCCGGGGGGGAAGGTGCTGATGCCTTACGTGTCGCAGGAAGCAGTGGCTGACCCGCAGTGGGTGGTTACAGCAGCTCTCCAGCTCTCGCAGGAAGTATTGGCTGTGGAAGTCATAGAGTTTCTCCAGGTTGCCAAAAATGACACTGCGCTTCCCGCGCAGGTCCTGGGGCAGGTCGAGGCGCTCCATCTCAGGGAAGTAGCTGTCGATGATGTAGCGGAGCGACCTCACGTATTCCCGCTCCGTGGTTACCATCTCGTCGATGATGTGCCGCAGCTTGCTGCAACAGCAAACACACAGCCTTGAAGGGACACAGGCTGCTGCAGGGCCATGGCAGCCAGAGTGCCTGCAAAGCACTGCACCATCTCTACAGAGACCCAGCAGAGAGATGAGATGATTCCTTAGCACAGTCCAAGCTCATATTAACAAGTATCTGTGATAGCTCTGACCCTGAGCACTGACAGGACCCAAGGGAACTGCATTAGCTGTGTCACGAGAAGTTTAGGCTGGATATTAGGAAAAGGTTCTTCACCCAGCGGGTGGTCGGGCAGTGGAACAGGCTCCCCAGGGAAGCATTCATGGCACTAAGCCTGATAGAGTTCAGGAAGTGCCTGGACAATGCTCTCAGGCACATGGGGGGATTCTTGGAGTTGTTTGATGCAGAGTCAGGAGTTGGACTCAATTATCCCTGTGGGTCCCTTCTAACTTGGGATATTCCGTGATTTTAAGAAACCCTGTCTGCTTTCCTGTTCAGGGAGAGTGAGCCTCAGGCTGGCTGTGATCCTGGCCCAAGCTCAGCAGGGCAGACATCCCTCATCCTAGTAAAAGCAAGATCAGGAAACAAACCGTGTAACACCTCATCAGCAAACAGCAGTTCCTAGCATGGGCTGCTCCACACATCTAGGGATGCCCCGTAGGCGCTCGAGGTTGCCACTGCGAGGCAGTGTAGCACCAAACATAACTACTGCAACGTGTCCCTGCCTCCCCTGCCTCTCAGCTTTCCCCCAAGCCAACTCCTCTGGTTGTTCAGAGGACAGCACAGCAGGACTGCCTCAGCACCCACGGATGGGGAGGCTGCTGCATTGCTCTCTGGAGAAGCAAGACATTTAGCCTTCCACATGCTGATGCTCATCCCCTGCGATAAGCTCCCCTGGATATCCCTAGGATATTGGAGCCCCCTTCCAGAAGATTTCAGTTCCTGGCCATCTCACTCAGTGGAGTAACAGTGGTCCCCCTGCATACAGAACTCATTTATCATCTCTGCCATTAATTTTTAGTTTTATTTTAATCTCTTCCAATGATAGGAGCTGAGAGACCTGCCTGGAGACCCCCTGTCAAGAATAGCTCACATCCCTGGCCTCTCCACAGCTTAGACACGTTGAAGTATGATAACAGAGTTGAGACCCTCAAGGACAGAGAAGGAAAAGAAGAGCACAAAAGCCAGCTGTTGGACATCCAGAAATTTCAGCCCCAAAGGACAAATACAAACACTCTCTTACCTGTGAGGCTGCTGTCACAAGGTGCTGGAAATGCCTCCCTACCACTCTGGGTCCAGCACTGCCCAAAAGTATGTGGGACAATGCACTATGTTTCTGTTCCCCCACTGCACCTGTATCCCTGCTTTGTTGGGTCCCTGAACAGTGTTTCTGCAACCCCTCACCCTCCAATGCCTGCAAGGTTGAGAGACTCCCTCTCCTGAGACTCCTGCCTGGGAACTGCTCCTTCCCCTCTTAGAGGAATTACTCTGTGAGGGAAGAGCAACAGATCCCATTTCTCTGCCTCCCTACCGAGAAAGGTGCCAGGCTGTGTGGGGACATCCCTGTGTGCGGACATCCCTGTGTGCTTGCTCAGCACCACGCACACATGTGCAGGAACCATGGAGATGTAGCTCTAGTCGTCTATCCTGTACCCAGCGCTCAAGTAACAAGCTCTACAGAGCTCCCCACAACTCTGCTGGTTGCCTTTTCACCAGTCGGAGCAAGCACCAAACGTCCCAGCCACTTACCTGCCCCAGCTCCTGGCTTCCGAGGCGGAGAGGCAGCCCCTGTGTCCCTCGAGCAGGCAGTCTGCAGCCCAGCTGTGAGCAGCCGGCTGCCGCAGCGCGAACGTCCTATCCACCAGCTCGGTGCTGCTCACCTCCAGCCCCTTGATGAAGACGCCGGTGTTGCCGTACCTGACCGGCTCGCTCCTCTGGCAGCTCGACCACAGGCTCTCCCCACAAGGGAGGTCAAAGCTTTGGGCCTTCCGGAGCACCCTCCTGGGAGGCAGCTTCCCAGGGACAGGAGTGGACGCAGAGGGCGGCTTCACCTCCGAGGTTTCTAATATGCTCTCGAGGTTTGGCTGTTCTTCAGGCAGCTTTGGAGACTTACAGGCCCCACTGGCAAAAAAAACTCTGCTTGAGTGAGGACCAGGGCTGAGAGCAGCTTGGCTGGCAACTTCTTCCCCAGCACCGACATCACCGGGGCAGCTCAGGGAGGGCGAGGGAACTTTCTCCTTAGTCCACTCCAGAGAGCAGTTGGACCTGCTGTAACAGTGGGACGCGCTGTAAGTCCTGTCCCAGTGGGACCTGGAGGTGGCTCCCTCAGAGTGCCTCCAGTGGAACAGACTGCCAGCCTCGCTGCCAGCCTGGGGCTGCTCCCCGGGAGCTGGGCTGCGCTCTGACAGCAGAGACTTCCTTGTTCTCAAGGCTGCTTCGAGCTTCTTTTCAAAAACCAGCTTGGTCTCCTGACATTTAGACCATGCAAATTTCCACTGCTTGAGCCCCTTGTCACTCTTCAGCTCACAGGCCAAGTCCTTCATCTCCTGGAACCGGGCAGCGCTGATGTCAGGGTGCTGCCCCTTGTAACTCTCCAGGCACTTGATCACATCTGCACAGTGCTCGGGGGAGCTGCAGTCCTCCATGCTGACACAGGCAAGGTGTCGCATCCCTTCCAAGGCCCACTCGTATGCCTGCAGAGTGAGAAAAAAAAGCAGCAGCCAGTCAGAGGGACTCGGCGTAGAATAACCCTAACTCCGTGCCTGAAGACAAGAGAAAGGATCAGTGTGTGGCCATCACAGTCCGAGTGTGAGTGGGGGGTGCTGCTATTGTCAATGGGGCTTAACAATTCAGCAAAACAAACAGCCCCTTATGCAAAGGGCTTCAGCTGTGCTGGCTGCTCTGCCACAGCCCCACCTCCCCACCAGGTCCCAGCAGCGCTGGCACCCACACTGCTGGGCACGTTTGTCCCCTCTCCGGGCAGGGGGGCCTGGGGGAAGCTGCTGCTAAGACTGTAGGAATTCACACCTCAGTGTGACCCTGCTCAGTATGAAACCTGGAGCTCTCCCTCCCCCTTTGCCCAGCCACTCTTACTGTTGCCATGCAGGACAAGGTCAAGGGGACACCAGTAAGCTGCGGGAACGGGACTGCTGCTCCCCACGCTATTGCCCTGGAGCTGACAGCACACAGAAGCCTGTGCCTCCACCAGAGCTGGGGTCTGTGGATCACCCCAAGTGCTCTGACCCATCCTTGCAGCAAGAAAGAATCTGAGAGTGTGCAGCTTGAGCATTTTCTGTGCCTGTTGGCACCCGTGTAGTAAGCTGTGCCCTGCCTACCTGCCTGGCTCTGCTTGCCACTGCACTACATGCTTGTGCTGGTTAGCCGAATACTGAGCTCAGCAGTGTATTTCTAATATTCCAGGAATGCTGGAAGCAGCTTCATGGGGCTTAACTCCAGCAGTGGTGCATAAAACAGTGTCTTGCTGAAACAGCTCTGCCACATTAGTCAACCAAGAGGAGTGGGACAAAACGTGGTCCAGTGGGACAGACACAAGGGAGGAGTGAGTGTCTATCACCATGGCAGGAGAGGGAAGCATCGAGCACCAAGACCTGTCTGTCCTCAATCAAATCAGAAGAAAGGCAAATATCTGACAGGCTCATTAGCCACCTCTCTATAAAGCAGGGATGATGACAAGGTTTAATGACAAAGTAAGATGTGACCAGTTGCCACAGGCTTGGTCAGGGAACTTTACTATTCATCAGTGAACACACAGTTATTTGTTAAGATCAGATGCACAAGGCAGGCAAAATGCCCAGGACAGGGCTGCCTGGCATCTTCCACCAACTGCCCACACTAGTGGATGTGCAGAAACACCACCAGCTGCTCTTGAAGTGAACCAGACCAGCTCTAGCACTTGATTTGTCAGGCCCTGCGTACCTGCAGAAAAACAACACTCATACTTTAGTGTCAGGAACAAAGTGACCAGCTTCTACATTTTCCACTTCCTGAGCAGCCTTACTGTGACAATTTTTACTCAGACAGCTTAAAGCACTTACTTTTATGCAAGCTTAGACACCAAGAAAATCCACCCAAGCTTTATGCAAGCAGACATTGCACCCCTATCAGGCACATGGTGGTCAAACAGCTCAGGAACCAGGCTCACTCTGTTGGAGACAGAGGTAGGCAGGGCAGAAGGTATTTCATTCACATGCTGCCCAGTCCCTGGATAAGGATGGCTATGAGAGCCATCTCGTAGTTGCTGTTTGTACAAGAGCTAAGTGCCAGCACAGCCTGTAGCCTGCAGACCGAGCAGAGTCACTTCAGGGGCAGATTCTGCTGGAGTTCCCAGAGCCATCCACATTGCTCTTTTGAGCTGCAGCTGCACGGCGTGCGTGCAGCCAGACCCATTACTCACACGGAGCTCCTTCAGAAACACCAGCAGCTGCTCAGGGAAAAGGCTTCTCAGCCCCACGCAGCCGCAGCGCAGAGACACCAGAAAGAGCAGCAACCCCCTCTCCTCCCATCACCCTGCCCTGCGCAGCAACAGAGCCCTGACCCGCCTTTCTCTTGATCCAGGCTTTATGCCCTAGACTTGCCCACTGCTGGGGGGCAGAAGGGGTGTGCAGAGGCAGAGGACATGCCAGATTATGGAGAGAAGTTGCATTTATCCGTGATGCAGAGGGTCTTTATTCCCTGGAGATGGAAGCACATTGAGGCGAAGTGACACACCAAGTGCAGCGGAGCCCAGCAGTGACAGATGGACAATTGAGCTGCCCCCTCCAGCTGCACACAAGCCAACAGCAGCCCCTTCCAGGAGCAAGGGTTGGCCATCCATGTGGGCTGAGAACGGGCACATTTCACCTCTCTGGCTGTCAAGGGCAGTGGGTAATCCTCACTGGAGGCTGCATGCTAGCTGCCTTCGCTCAGCGATGGGAAAAGCTGAGCTCAAAAGGCACTCTGGGCTCTGAGAGAGGGTGCTAAGAGCACTGTGCAGGACAGAGACAGCCCAGCACACCAGCCTGGACTTTACAGCAGCCAGGAAGGAGGGCAGCCACCCTGTGAAGGCCTTTTCCAAGGCTAGGATACTCAATTCCATGCACAGACAGGAGAGAGAGAAAAATGTGGCTTCTTTTGTTTCTAGGAAACTCTGCAGATCTGCATGGGACCGCTGGAGAAGGGATCAGGGCTGCAAACCACACAGGGAGGCAGCTCTGCCACCTCTCATCTTCACATGGTCTCTGCTCTTGGTGAGGACCCCAGGGCTGTGCAGAAACGACTCTCAATCTCAATGGCATTCCCTCCATCCCCAGGCCAGCGAATAGCTCAGCTTTGTTCCCGGCCCAAAGGAGCAGCCCTCCACACCCTGCAGCTTGCCTGGTAACATGCTGAGGGACCACCAAGGCTTTCTCCAGTCACATCACCCGCTTCAACTGCCCCTTTCAGCACAGAAATGGCAGCCCTCTCCGGAGCCCAAGAGTGCCCCCATCCTTATGCAGGGGGTATTGCTGTCACCGGTGTTCCCCCAGGAAGGTTACCAACAGCACCCAGTCAAGCCAGGATACTGCAAAATGTGGGATTTTTGGGGAGCAAGGCAGCCCTACAGCTTCTCTGCAAAGCTGCAAGAGCCGCTCATGTAAGAGGAGACACCCATGCACAGTGAAGCTGAAATCTTCCCAACCATGTCTGGAACCAGGCAGGAAGGAGCCTGTACCTTGGCTTTTGATCCTTACAGAAAAGTCATTCCTGAAACTCTCAATTAAAGGATTAAAGACAAATGCGCTTCCTGCATACGCAGGGCTGAGCTATCCTGCAACAGGTTGGTGCTGCCAGGCTGCCCACGAGGGGCAGGGGCTCTTGGGGACATGCCATGCTGTAAGGAAGAGGCAGGGACTTCACTGGAGCATGGTGCAACCCTCAAGCCCATCACCCTCTCTTGGTCCCTGATCATTTCACCATGGACAAGGCTTGCAGCACATCAAGGACAGAAACTCCTGGAGTCTGTTGGATTTGGCATCACTGAAGTGCCATCTGCAATTATCAGCCAAGAGAAGCTGCTCAGCCCTGGCTCAGGGCACGCTGCCAGCAGTGCACAGAAAGCCTTCCAGGGGTCCTGGATCCTCACCTGAGCCACCACTCAGATATTACATCTTCCCAACTCAAACTTATTACAAACCCACCAGATTCCTTTCATACGCATGGTTCAGTGATCTGTAAGACACCTTCTGGGTAGTCAAAACAGGGGACAGACACTGTGCATCTCAGACATGCCAGAAGAGGCAATTTCAGAGGGGCCTGCCTTTGTCCAAACCTTTTCCATCTCTTCCTGTGGAGAGACGATGACTATAACATCAAAATACACTGAAAGCAAAATTCCCTAGGCTAAAACCTTACTGCTGTAAGAACTGTCAGCTGGCAAATGGTGACAAACCTGTTTCTCTGCTAACTCAGAGACCAAGAAGCTACAGCAGAAAGTGGTTGGCTCGGCTCATTTGGATTGCTTTGGGCTTTCCTCAGGCTCCCACCCACTGATACTAACAGCACCCATAAAGAAAGGACCAGGGAAACAGCAAGACTTCAGTATCTCCAGATGTCCCCTTGGCAAGTCTATTAATTGGTGGAAAACAGACCTCATCCTACCTTCCCATCTGTCCAGAGGGGGTCCATACCCTGGCTGTGCCCAGATCTGTGCTGTACATTATCAGCCCTTACAGCCAGATTTGAGGCAGGGCCACTGCTTCAGTGCATCATCTCAGCCATTCAGAAGCAAATACTGCAAAGCTAAATACCAGATTGGGGAGCCCCGGTAACCAGAGACAAGGCAGAGGGGGAAGGGGCCGTGCTTCACACGAGAACTACTGAAGTGTGCAGAGAACACCCTGACTGGACACAGGCCAGATTCCCTTTCTTTCACAGTGCAAAACACAGGGAGAGAAAACATCCCAACAGACTCCAAATTCAAGCAAGATGCAAATCAAGCTGCTACCCGACACACAGCAGCTATGGAGAAAACAGTCATCCCTCCCAGACATTGGGATGCTTTTTTCCACATTTCCAAGAGCCAAAGCCCCTGCTCACTTCTAGCAAGATCTGTGGCTCCATGAGCAGGCAGAAACATTGGAGACACAAGAAACCATGTAATTGCAGAGCACAAGCATTTCAGCAAAGCCACCAAGTTAGAAGTAATCCCCTCTCTGTGCAGAGATTCGCTGTTGCTCTCTTCCCCACCCTGCAGCACTCGACTTTCCCAAACTGCGTCTGAAGCCCTGCCTGGGATTCATTAGCAGCAGAAACCAAACTAATCACAACTGTGTCCTGATGTAGCTGGTAGGGATGTAACTGTAGGGATGTAGCTGGTAAAAGCTCAGCTTTCAAGACGAGAGGAATTATGCTCTTGAAATGAAAAGCTAAACCATTTCTGAGTTGCTGTGTAGCTCACAGGGCCTCCCCTCCTCTCTCCAAGTAAGGACAGACTACTGAAATCATCAGTTTGCCTAAAATTAGCCGCTAAGGAAAACAAACTTTAAATCCTGTATTTGCATTTCTGCCAGTTACCAAGAGCCAGCTGTTGTACAAACACCATGGGAGGGCAGAGGATGAGAGACAAGCACAAACTACAAACTCCTTGGATTTATGCATAAGAAAGGAGAACAAGCAGTAACCACAGCTGGGGAGGAGAGAAGAACAAGGGGTCAGGGAAGCAGCACCTGTCAGGGTTAGTCTGGGCACGCCACAGCCCAAGCACCATCAAAGGCTGCTCATTAGAGCAACTTGCTTGGACATCCATTTGCAGCAGCGCTTGGGACGAACATGAACAGAGCTCAAAAAATCCCTTCATTCGCCCTCTGGGCGACAAGTCAGGCACGACAAGTCCAGGAGAGCCTAATTACAGGAGAAGATAATTGGATAAAATAGGATTGCACATGATTTCTGCTCTGTTGACGACAGCACGAGGACCCAAAGGGCAAACGCGGCTCGTTGTGCCGGGGTTGGTGCGCAGGACGCGTGCTCGCCCCTCCTGAACTGCTGCCGCTGCCAGGCGACACCTGGGGCTGCCCATTAGGAACAGGGTGACTCACCTGGTGAGTCACAAGCAGCGACAGCAACCCCTGCTTCAGAGCAACTCTGAGCTTCCACCGGGCAGCCTGCGCCAGCTTCGCTACATCCCTATGCACAGCCACACACGTACACACATTATGACATACATGAGTATATTTATCAGTGTGTGTATGTACAAAATGACTCCCTGAGTAGCTGGGCAGCAAGTGGCAGATCTGTCCTCCTCACAGCTTCCCCGACTAGGCAGCCACAGAAAATCTCCCAACAGCCAACAACCTGCGGCTCTCCCTCAGTGTTTCCTTTTTGCTCCTTGGGTAGATTCTGCACTGATTTTTCTCCCCCTGTTTTTCTGTCTTACCATAGGGGCTTTCTCAACATTTAAAAACTTCAAGTCCAGAAGACCAGGGGAGAAGTTTACCCCCAGTGAAGTCAGAAACTTTACTGTTTGCCTTTGCTTCAAACCAGCCTTTTCATGTGTGAGGCACTGCCCATTTTTTCAGCAGCTTTGTGCACCCATAGCAAAGCTTTTCTGACAAGGAAATTCTGCTCACAATCCCTTCTTGCAGAGTAAGGGCAGATGCTGTCTCACTGCCTTGGTATTATCCTCTCTCCTTTCTGATGCTTCATCATCTACAAACCCAACTGCACGCCGAAATCTGCTTTGGCAGATTGCTGTCCTCCTCTTCAGCTGCCCTTAACAACTGGAATCTGGTGCCTGGTCCTTCACTTGGCTACACCAGTCACTGCAGAGTCATGAAACCAACTGAAGATTGACTTGAAAGAAGCTGCATGTGCTGAGCTGAGAAAGCAGAAGGTCTGAAGGAGTGAGTGTGTGCGTTTGTAGATGTACAGCTACTGCCTAGGGGAGGAAAAGGACAGCACATTTTCAGGCTTCTTTTAGTGAAGGGGATTACCCCCCTCCTTTGGAGAGAGCCAAGAGCCTCAGGTTACCAGCCAGATCAAGTCACAGTGAGATGCGTGTCACCCAAGCTGGCAACTCACACAACAGCAACCAATTACCTCGTTCAGAGACTAATGTCACCTCCAGAGGTTTTTTGCATGCTTTGCTTTTACATCTGTCCCGACAGTCGCATCATCACACCCCACAAACACCGCTCTGTAATAGCACCCTGCCAGCCAGCGAGGACAGACTGGACTGTGGTGGGCGTCTCCCCTCTGCCCTGCACTGGTTCCCTTTTAATGAGGTTCTCTGTGCTCAGCTGGGCATTGCAAAACCTCCAGAATGCCCTTGGGCCTGGATAGGGAAGTGGGAATGCTTTCTCTGTAGTCTTCAATTCACATCCTTTCCCTTGTGACAAGCTGAGCCAAACTCTGCTTAACCACTCCATGATGTGTTTGGATCTCTCTGCACTGCACTGGAGGTGCCTGTGCCCTGGGGATGAAATTATACCCAGACACCCAGCACATCTGCTGGGTCCCCCTTCTCCAGGGAAGCTGACAACACTGGGAACTGCTCCCCAGTTTAAGAGCACACCAAGATGTACTCAGAGGGTGCAAAGCCCCGCAGAGCAGCCAGAGAAGCCAGGTCAGAGGCAGCGGGTGCTTGGGAGAACCCTGTCCATATGTCCAGGGCTTTGATATGCAGATGGAGCCATTGTGAGCTTCAGTCCCATCTGTACACTGAGGGGAGCTTCATGTCCAGATTGCTTGAACAGATCTATTTAACTCCCGTGACTAAAGGGAATTCCAATCTCCAGGAGGATCCCAGCATCCAGACGGATGCCAGCACACAAACATTCAGAAAATCTGTCACCCTGTGCCACTTCTATCCCGAGATCAGAGAGGGGAAAAAAAGCACCAAGCCCAACATTCTGCACACACTGCACAAGGCTGGGCCCAGCTGAGGGCAGATCTCTGCTGGCATCAGATCTCACACCTCAAGCACTACGCACTCCCCTCACAGCTCAGCTGCAACTCGAGCAGGGAAATTCCTAAACCTGCTGGGAGGAAACGCTGTTTCCCTGCCATGACTGACTGGCTCCCAGCGTTGTGATCCTGCAGGAGATTTGAACTCACCTGATGGGAGTGCCAGACTTTCAGAAAACTGTCAACTTATGTTCACGGCAGCCACAGACACCGAGGAATTTTTACACAGAGGTGCTCTGGCAGTCAAGGCTGAAGGTGGTTTCAGCTGTCAAGCGTTGCCCCCTGCATACATCCAGTGGCAGAACATGCTGACACTCCTGGGACTGGGGAGGGCACTTGAGGAGCAAGCACCCTACATCCCAAAAGATGCTACACACCGGCTGGCTCCCTGAGACTGCTACCTGCTGTGTCCTCCACCAAGGGGGAGGATTGGGCCAGCACTGCAGGAGAGAGATGGACCCCAGACAGACAGAGCAAGGCTTTGTCCCCCTGCACATACCACAAACAGACCACACAGACCTCTCTCTAGAGAGAGCCTGAGGTGCTGGGACAGGCACTCAGAAGCACCTCAACCCAAGAACTTCTCAATTTCACAATTTTTCTCAAACTGTGCTTGGATTTAGCAAGTGAAAAAAAAATTAATTAATTCACTGCTGCTGCTCTGTAACACTGAGAGACAAACGAGTCTCAACACCTGTGTTGTGCAACCAGAAAGAAGCACTGAGTGCTGGTGCCAACTACTATTTAGCTTCTACCTCCTGCCATAGAGCTTGCCTGAGCTATGGGCACTGCTGTGCTGCCCATTTGGCAACACAATTATTGGTGAAACACAGGAGTAAATAGCCTGGGCACCAGCAGAGCTAGCAGTGAAGTACTAGAGAATTCATACAACAGAACAGTTTCCAAATCACACTAATTTCGCAAAACAGAAAAATACAGGGGAGCTGTAGCAGATCAGATGTAAGAGTTCAGGACTTTTTGTTTGTGCAAGAGGGCTATCTCCAACTCAAGGCAGAGCAGAAACTTTCTAATACATGAATCTACTTTGATAGCAAAGTAAAGACGAGAAGCTTATTAACCTTGCAAGAAGATTTCTCCAGCAAAAACCTGGCAGGAAGGAGAAGGGAGAGATTTCACACATCAACCTTGCATGAACTCTGCCAGAGGATCGATTTTCCACCCCCAGGGCTCATTCCCCTCACTGCTTCAGGCTGTGCATGAAAAAAGACACCTCTGAAACAGGAGAGTAAATCAGACTAGATGTCTGTCTAGGGGCACATAACTGAGGAAGAAGAGAGAGAAGACAGAAGGAGATGAGACAGCTGCTGTCAGACAATGCTGAAGCCAGACAACAGCAGTTTCCCCTAAAACAGTTTTACAGCATCAGGAAGGCACCGTAAATATTCCTCTCCTGTGCCTCTCAGATCTCCCTTCATCATCCTCACAGCTTGTACCAGCCACCAGATGAAAACTGTTCCTTGGGAACACTGTGCAGCCCCTCCCCAGAAAAGCAAAGTCCATCTCTGCACAGAGGTAGAGGGAGAATAGCAGGTGTTAAGCCTCTCCCAGAGACTTCACTACAAACCACAGCAAAGCCTCTGAGGTGCTGGGGGGCAAAGCCATGTTCTGACCTGTGCAGGACTGCTGGTGAGGGACCAGCATCGTGGCACAGCGACCTGTGTCTCTGTTTACAACAAGTATGCTAGAGTAAAGACACGTCAAATACTTCTTTTTCCACTTTAGTGCTAAGTTCTACTCTGCACTTCCCCAAGCACACCCCCAGAACAGGCAATCCTAGCACCCTTTCAGTAAAAGTACCTCTCAGACTGTGTCAAATAGCCCGCTAGAGAAGAATCACACTTCTAGTCTGCAGCCACCAGGATCTTTTCTGGCTTCCCAAAGACCAGCATTCACAACCCTCCTTTTCTTCCCAAAAGCTAAGCAAAAAGAAACATAAATGATTTATCATCTGGAGAGGACTTGACTTGGTTTTATCCTCAAAATTATTATCTGTGACATTGTATCTGGTACAACATCAGAAACGAAACTGCAGAAAACGAGGTACCAGCAGGTCTCTGCTCCAAAACTTCTGGGGAGGAGTGAGAGGTAAGGGCATCTGTGGAAGGCAGCTTATTTATCATGCTCTGGATTTCCGCTGTCACAGCCAAGATCAGATCCAGCTCTGGCAGCTGGGAACGCTGTGCCAGCAGGTCTCAATCACTCGGGGGGGGCAGCAACCCAGCAAACCTTGGAGCAGTTTGGGAGAGCAGCCCCCTCCTGTGCTGTCCCCAACACCTGACAGAAGTCCGGGCAGGCTGAGAGGTCCCACCTGCCCTGCCCATAAATCCCGCTCGCCTGCAGCATGCAGCCCCCACAGCAACTTCCAGCTAGCTGCAGGTAAATTATGCCCACCAAAATGATCGTCCAATAGCCTCTAATAAAGAGAAAGAGGGACAGGTACTGCTGTACTACAGACAGCACAACCCTGGGTTTCGGACGGACCACGCAAAGATGCCCACAGCCCACGGGGCTCTGTCTGAGCGCACAAAAGCTGCACACAAAGCAATGTGATTCATGCTGGATGCATACAGACACGCACAGGCAACCGAGTGAAAAGCCTTCTCTACATTGTTTCCAAACAATCCCAATCCAGCTCACACGTCAGCCGGGGCACCAGACACTTGGTACTTACAAGAGGGTTTGCTGTGTCCGTCTGCTGCCGGAGCCAGGACGGGGTGGATGCGACTCGGAGGGAAGGTGCATGGAGATGTGCAGAGAGGCCCTCCTGCAGCGGGGAGAGGGATGGGAAGAAGGGCCCCAGCCCCTCTTTGGGCCCCAGAGCAGCAACACTTGTTCACGGGACAGAGCGCAAAAAGGCTGGCATTCCTACAGCAGCAAGGACAATGGGGAGGGATGAGGAGGCACTGCCATAATCAAATGCAGGCCAGCTGGCCCTCCCCCAGGAAGGGCAGGCACCTCCTTCACTTGCCAAGGGCTTTGTTTTCTAAGCCACAAAGAACAAAGTGGCTGAGGAGGAGAGCCAGAGGAGGAGGAGAGAAGAGGAGAACCCGCTATGGGGGCAGAACCACACGTGAGCACAGGTAACCCACTCCCAGAGAGATGAAAACACAGAAGGGAGAGAGGTCGGGTAACATTCTGCCCACTCCAAGCAGAGCCCAGAAGCAGCAGCTCCTTGTGTGCAGCAGAGAAAAGCCAAAGATGACCAAGGAACAAGAATCAGCACAGGCTGATTGATGGTCAGGGGTCCTTTGGGTGAAGAGATCCAAGGGTGGCAGACAGAGAACATCACTGAAGGAATGGCTTGTGGAACAGGACTCAAAGAAATCCCACCATGGGCCACCCTACCACTTCTCAACTAGCCTCACTCCACCAACCTTGAGCAGTGGGGCTCTGAACAGCTTCACTCAGAAAACAAACACAAATCAAGGGCTCAAGCTGCAAGAGGCTCCCAGGCTATGGCAGGGCAATGACCACACGTTCCCTGAGCATCAACGAAGCACCATCTTGCACAACATCCTGACAAGCAGGAAAAAGCCCCTGGAGCTGCCTCAGGCCCTCCTGTAATGATAGAGACAGTTCAGCTCTGGGCACCACATCACCACAGGGTATGCAGGTGCTGAGCTGGTGGGATGGGATGCTGCCCTTTCTGGTTGGGTCAGTGCTTCCTTCCAGAGTGACTTCTGCCAGCAAGGATCATGTACCTTTGCTCCCAGCCTTCTGCAGGACTGGTTGTCATCCCAGGGCTGGCAGAGACGATGCTCTGTGCTCTGGCTCACTGGACAGTGCAAGTAGGGTGCTGCAGCCCCGACAGGGCACAAGGCTCTCACACGGGCCATTTCAGACCTGCCGTCCAGGTAACCTGCACTTTGGTTATGGTAAAGGCAAGAGCGTGGGACATAAGAGTGATCTGGGAAATAATTTCACCCAAAGAAAGCTTGAGAAAGTTAAAAATGTGAAGACTAATGAGATAGCAAGGAGAGGAAAACCCGCTGTGGCTGCTCCTGGTGTTGATGGTGTACCTAGGGCAGTGTTACCGTGAAGCCAGGAGAGACAGGAGGACAGAAGGGTACTGGGGACTGTCCTTGCAGGCACCCCAGAACAAAACAGACATCAGCGTTTTTGGTACATCACACACACCCTTGCTTGCTCAGCTTCCCAGTTCTCCCCCAAAGCACTGTGTGGCGCAGTCTTGGAATTGAATAAACAAGGGACAGCAGCCAGACCAGGCTTGAAGCCACGGGAAGATGGCAGGTCCCCCAGTATGCCCACACTGAGTCTGTGGTACCGAGAAACAATCCTCCAGCCCACAGTCAGAGGTGGGGAAGGCAGCTTCCTTCACCGCTCCTCCCGCCTCAGCCCAGCCATCATCCAGCCCCTGCCAGGCACCAGGGGCTCCTGCCACAAAGGAAGTGAGGACAAATGGAAACATCCAGCTTGGCACCAGCCATGGCTTTGGGGAGGGAACCCTGCCAGCCCATGTGTAAGCTCCATGTGGTCTGGCCCAGCTCAGCCTGCCTCCTCGCAAGGAGCTCTGACAGGCCTTCAGGAACTGCCAAGCAGTGAAAAAACACAGTACAGAATCTTGACAGGCCATATGGGGTTGTGCCGTCCTGTTCCACGGTCTGTCCGGCAGCCACAGGCAGCGCCCTACAAAACACTCGCCCACCACACACAGAAAGATCAGCACAACAGAGCCTCCCATTCCCAGGAGGCAGTGAGGTACAGGAGGGATGAATGCCACGGTCCCCCTGGTGGGAGCTCCACTCCCTTGGTGCATGCTGAGATGTTTGGAGAGCTGAGCTTGCCAGCTCATTACCACTGTGTACATTGCTTACGCATCCTCGGGCTTCTTCCCCAAATCCTGGGGTTTGGCACACTGCAGGCTCCTTACAAGAAAGAAAATCGGGGACATTGCTTATCATAAACTCCTGCTGTTGATACCCCCTCAGATACTAGGGAAGAGAGAAGGGAGCTAGGCAGGCACTGACAAGATCACTGCAGGAAGGTCAAAGCAGCTCAGCATCAGAAGAGAATGAAATCAGTTTAGATAAAATCTGCTCACCCTCCACCTCCCGGACCATGCTTTGGGAAGGCAGAAAGCATTCTGGAGATCAAAATCATACCGAAAGAACTTTCATACTGCACAGCAATCCCTGCCCTGGTCCTACAGCTGCAGGATGTATCCCCTACGCTCCTGGTTTCGGTCGGCCACTGGTTCACAATACACACACATGGTGTATTTATACCACCAGCACTGTTTATAGTTCTACTGAAACCAGTGAGATCAAAATCCTCCTTCCTCCCTAACCAAGCTGCCGCTCCTCCACACCAAAGCAGTGTGCAGACACACCATGCCATTACCATTCCATTTTCACTGGGGCAGTGCAGCATGAAAGGCACAACCAAGAGGGGTGCTGCTGCTGCCAAGGACTGCATCCTCCAGTTTTCATTCGCCAAAAAGAAGCTGTCACGCTCTCAGAAAAGAAACGGGCCACTTTTGGGGTCTGTTTAGCATTTGTCCCCCTAGGAATGGCCCAGGCTTTCTGAAAGGCTTTGAAGCTGTAGAGGAACACATTGCTCTTGAGGCATGTCCAACTACCCTGGCAGCCCAAGAGCTACACCCTGATGTAGATTCCACCCCTGAACAGCCTGGAGAAGAGAAGGCTCCTGAGAGACCTTAGAGCACCTTCCAGCACCTGAAGGGGCTACAAGAGAGATGAAGAGGGACTTTTGACAAGGGCATGGACTGACAGGGCAAGGGGAATGACTTCAAACTGACAGAGAGTAAGGTTAGATTGGATATTAGGAAGAAATTCCTCTCTGTGAGGGTGGGGAGGCCCTGGCACAGGTTGCCCAGAGAAGCTGTGGCTGCTCCATCCCTGGAAGTGTTCAAGGCCAGGTTGGATGAGGCCCTGAGCAACCTGGGATAGTGGGTGCCATCCCTGCCTATGGCAGGGGAGTGAGAATCAGATGATTCCTTTAAGGTCCCTTCCAGCCCAAACCATTCTCTGGTTCTATGATCGTGTGCTACAGTCCACATATGTGCTCCAGAGACTTCCAACTTTGGCTGGGTGAGTTCATACAGGACCAATATTTGGCTTGACCACAGAACTGCCAATATGCCATGCAAGGTTTGTTGCTTTCTGTGCCTTAGCTTATCAGAAGAAACATGATAAAGCCCACCCCTCCCAGGATCCTTCCCAGGATCCCCTGTGATGGCAAGGCACCTTCAGGGACCAGAGCAGCCCCTGAATGCCTATGGCTCAGAGAAGAAGCAGAGCACAGGTTCTTGCCATTCTCCCATGGCACAGAAGGCACTTTTCTTTCCACTTAGGGGGAAAAAAATTACACATTTCCACAGCAAGACGGTCCCCCACCTGCACAGTCAACTGCAGAGATGAGCCAGAGCAGACCTGCAGAGCACCACCAAACAAACTCAATCCCCACATGCCCTGACAGCAGCGTTCCAGGCTGCCTTCTCCACTTTGCTGCCTCACACAGGATGCTTCTCCATGTTTTCATGTTTAGCTGAATTTCCTCCCCCCTCCCCTGAGCACTTCTGGCTGCCAAGGCAGCTCAGAGACAGCAACTAAGTGGCACCTTCATCTGGTACAGCTTAACTTTTAGTGTCTATTCTGTCTGGAATTTGAGAACTTCAATATCCAATGTTTGTACAAGTGTGGAATAAATGAAGCACAGGCTCCCTGGCCTTCTGTGCTTGCCAAAGCTGTATTTTCAAATGCACTTAGAAAATCCTACTGCGTATTCATCTGCAACTTCAGAAATTAAAGAACATCAAATCCAACTGCAGGTCTGCTGAACGTTTGCATTAAACCAAGCTGGTGAGGTCAGGCACTCAGTCACCACACACATTTTCTCCTCCTGCTTCCCAGATGACCCAGCCCCTTGTTCCCCCACAGCCACACTTCCCAGCACCCCATCCTGGTACTCCATCTCCTCAAGCAGGGCTCCACAGGGGAGGAGGTGGGCTGCATTCAGGACTGAAGAGCAGGGTGCTAATTCTGACCGGCCAACCGGCTGAATTTTCCAGGGTGCAAGGATACAGCATGAACAAAATGCAGGCAGCTCACTCTGGTATGGTGGCCAAGACTGGGTGTGACCAGCCAATCTTTTGGCCTCTGTCATCACTGCCATGATCCTTCTGTCCACTGGGGCCATGAAAGGGGTCTAAAAGCTCCAGCTCAGGCAGCAGCAAACCTCTGTGTTTAACAGATGTGGACATTTTCTGAAACACACACCCTCCCCTTCTTCCACATACTGACTTGAAAAAAAATCACTGCTGACACACGAGCATGAGGAAACTTTTGCAGGTTGTAGATCCAGCTCCCTATTGGAGCAAACACTCCATTTCACACCTCTCATACAAAACCCAGCTCTGGACTGAGTCCAAGCAGGCTTTTTACACGCTCCTCTGTGCAGCAGATGCCTTGTCTTACCTTGTCAAAGAATTCATACAGCCTGACCGTTTCACAGATTCGGTGCCTGGTTTCATCCAGCTGAGTGCAGAACTCCTCCAGCTGATCTCTGTAGGTCTGCAGCTTTACCCTGTAAGAATGCACATCCACAGAGGAAAAGTCTTCCCATCGATCCATCTTCTTTAATGCTTCCTGTCCCCTTTTGCAATATTCCTGAAAACAAAATCAGATTGCATATGAGGATTGAGACTTGACACGGACACGTAGTCTTCAAGGTCATTAACAAGTAGGGCTAATTAGATGGGGTTTTAAGGTTCAAATCACGTGAGCTTTGTTTACAGTAGAATTCTGGAGCCCTGATCTCTTACGAGTTACACCAGTCACAGAGCAGCTTGTAAAGGCCTGCACAGCAAGGGCCACGGGTCAATTAGGATCAAAAGAGGCAGCGTTGCAAGCACATCAAGGGAATAACAAAAAAATCCATCTTCCATCCCACTAGTTACTTTCCCCAAGACTGGCAAATGCCATCTACTCAAGGTGTTGAGCTGGTGGCTCTTCCTCCAAGAGGAGAGCAGGGATGCTGAGTAGTGTGAAGGAATGACACACACTTTAGCGATGAGGCCTCTCAGCATCGTGGGTTTGGCAGAGCACATACAAGACACACATGCCACCAACTCAGACGCTGGAGAATGTATTTTTCCAATCAGACAACACTTACACTGGCAACAAGATCAAACTCCTTGAACTGCTTTTGTGCTTGAAGCAGCATCTCCAAAGAATCATCCAGGTTGACAGTTTCCTTTAGCCCTTTTCTGCCAACATTCTCAATCCAACTGCTGACCTAGGAGAAAAGGGATAAGGCCCGTTATTAGTCACCCTGTGCTACTCACCAAGGTAGGCCTTTATGTGGAAAGAGCAAGGAACTGCTCTCATAACACTGGTCATCTCATTACTGGAAAGAATGTGTGTGTAGATGGCTCCCCCCAACCAAGCATTTCAGTCTGAGCCTCCTGCTTGGAGTTTTTCCACTCCAGGTTACAGAGCAATTGCAAAGCTCTGCTCTTGCTCACTAGCCTTAGGCATAAACAGGGCAAGCAGCTGCCTGGGCCCTGTTTCGGGTGAGCCATGGTCTAATGTGAGCTCTGGACCTGCAGACTGGCCTGACACTCCTATTATTGTTACCCCCAACTGGGATCAAATCTCCCTGCTGCCAGATTTCCTACATCACTTCCCTTCCCTGACTGGCAGCACATGAACTACACCACTGTGAGTGTACTGATGGATCCTCCCCATCTGCAGCGTTTCACAGTTCTCTGGGGCTCTCAGATACTGCTTTTCTGAAGGCTGCTGTCCACAAAGCTGAGCAGCAACTGCAGGTTCCTCGATGGAGTGTGGCCACTGCTGCAGTTATCAGCCTATATCCTCAAACAGGGGTAGAGGACTGACTAACAAGACCCTCCTAAAAGCAAAACAGTCCCAGGAGGCCAGGCAGGAAAACACAGCATCTCCGTCATCAGTGGGTTTTAAAAACAGGCTGGTAAACTTGCCTGCAATGCTCCAGGCGTAGCTGCACCTGGGGGAAGGGACAGACTAAGTGTTTCCTAAAGCCCATGCATCCTGTTTTCCTGTATCATCTAAATCCATACTCCAACTGAACTGCACAGTCAAGGACAAACTCCTAGTCTTGTACCCACAGAACAAGCCCACTAGCAGGAGGAGAGGGGGGTGGGTCCTCAGTACTGCAGAGGGACACACTGCTGATGCCTAGAGCTCCCAGGCAGGCTTAAAAGTGGGAGCAGCTGCTGCCATCATTAGTGATCTGCAAGAAAAGTAAGCTGGGAACAGTCAGTGTTACACAACTGAGTAAAATAAAAGTTCAACTTAAAGCAGGGACAGGTTGCAGAGCCTGCCCTTGTGCCTTTTTTGTATTTCTGCTTGGTATTAGGAACCCGTATTTTTCTAGGAGAGTCTCTACCAGGTTCTTGCATCACACTTCTTGTCCTGAGCACACAGTGCATGGCGCCCGAGTGTCTACCTCCAAATGGGAAGTCATTAAAACTCCTGGATCCACCTTGGCCTGTGAAAACAATAGGTAGGCTATAGGTTCCTTTGCAAATCCAGTTCCCTCCAGAGAAGAGGAGCCTGGAATCCCAGAAGAGCAATGGTGAAATGAGTCTTAATACTGATTTTTAAGGACACATAAAACTTCTCAGTGTCGGTGAGCTGCAGCACAGGAAATGGTGTGAACTCCATAATCTCACAGTTGATTTCAGGTTTAGGGATCTGAAAGACTGATCAGCTCTTGTAAGACACTCAGACCTGGGCTACTGTATGACATTTTAAGGTTCTCTGTCTACATGGCTACAGGTTTTAGAGGTCTTTCTGAAAGCCAGTGCCTGTTTGCTTCAGTTATCCCATATCTGTAAAGAGCTTCAGTGAGCAGAAGGGAGGTTGAAGGTCTCACAGAAGTGCAGGGAGGGTTGAGCATGGCTCCTGGGCTAAGGACAAGAGGCCATTCCCTGCCTGGAAACTGCATACAGGGCTGCACCCACAGGCAAACCAAGTGTGCCTGGGGCTGCACCCAGCGGGGAAGGAGTGTGCCTGGGCTTATCAGGTATCAGGGACCCGAGCACAGCACAGGAATCTAAACAACAGAGTGCACTGCAGGGATGGGCAGCTAGTGTGGGGCATGCTCGTTCAGCAGCAGGATGTCAGCAAACCCTGCAGGAGAAAGGGCCCAGAGGGGACACACAGACAGCATCATTGTTGTCATTGCTCTGCTGCTTCTCAAGGTGAAGCATGAAGAACGGCTCACACACAGCCTTGCTGGGAGGGTCAAAAAAAGACACCCACCAGTATGTGGTGCTTACTTATGAGCCACTTCACAGATGTTTATGGAGTTTGACTAGTCCACACCTAGAGAGAAGGCAGGAGACTTTCACCTGGCATCAGGAGATACCAGGCAAAACAGTGGTTTGTTCTCAGCACGTCTGAAAACTCTATTCCAAATTCTTATGTTCAGTTGTTCTTTTTAAGCATCTCCAGGCATCACTGTACACCTCCACACAAGGGATCAACAGGCCCAGTTCCTGCTGTGGGACACAGTGCCAGAGGGCAGCAGCAGGCAGTCAGTGGAGCTGACAGGCAGGCCTTACCTCCTTAAAGCACTCTTCCACTTTCTCGAACTCCATCACCAGCTCCAGTTCCTGGATGCGCTTGTTTGACAGCATCACCAGTCGGTGAACGCCCTCATCAACTCGATTATAGAGCACGCTGGCAGCATCCAGGGCATCTCTGGAAGGGGACACAGGTCTGGTCAGTGGTTTTGCATTAGGTCCTTCCCCCAGCACTTCATGCAAACATGACCTGGATAACAGCAGTGCTGCGCTCACCCTCCGCGTGGGAACCACAGTGGCCATCTCCATACGGAGAACAGAAGAGAATATTGCTGCTCCCTGCACATTGCTGTGATTCACCACCCTGATCCCAGTGCAGACAACCTGGCAGGAAGGACAAAAGCATCTCCTCCCAGCCAGCCTCCTTGCAAAATTTACCGTACTTGTCACACTTTTCAGCTTTTCATAAACACAGATTATTTGCATCAATGGGCTTTCCCAAAACACAGGGTCAAGCAGTCTCAGCGTCTAAAACCACCATTTGAATTTAATTAAAATAAGTAAATAAGCAATCACTAGTAAGCAAATCTTTCCTGAGTGACAACAACAATATAAAGCGTCTGATGTCCTACTCACTCTCAGGATTTCCACCAGCCAAACAAAAAGGCAAAGCATCCAACAGCTCAGCGCCAAGAGAAATGGGATTTTACGGTGTTGTGGTGGAGAGGTTCACAGCCTGAGCTCCCTGTCTTCCCCAGGCAGCTGTGCTGACCAGAGCCCAGCAGGCAACAGCAGGCAGCACTGTCCCTTGCTGGCCTGCCCACAGCAGGGTTAACATCCTCCATACAGTGCACAGGCAGGGGTGGAGGGCTTCGGGAAGAGTCCAGTGCCCTCAGGTGCTGGAGCCAGGGACCTGGCACATCCTGGTTAGCTGATGAATGTCAGCAAGTTCCACTTAGAGGTGTGCAACACCTCTCCAGCCCAGGCTTGGGTGAATTACAGATGGGACCCAGGAGACAAAAGAGCATTCAAGCTAATTCATCTTGAATTTCTTCTGCTTCAAGATTTTCCATCCTTTTACAATTACGGGCTCAACAGGCACCTACAACAAAACACTACAGCCTCCTTCAGCTCTGCTCTACACCACACATTCAGCTGCCTGCTCATCTCCTGCACTTATCCTAAGCCTTCATTTTGCAATTGCCTTACAACCTTCTGACTTAGGAGAGCATGGCTTTTTTATCATATTATTAAAATTATCTAAAGCCCTTGCAATACAGGTAGCTAATACTGCTAATGGAAATTAATTCAAAGCAATTCAGCATACAAGTTTATTTCTGTCTTGGGTTACAGGCAATCTTGAACCTATGAAAGGCAACTGAATAGAAGCATTTAGTGGCAGACATCCTGTAGTTTTTATGTAGTATTTAATTGACACGAGGTAGCGCAATAGGTCTGGACAACTAGCTCTGCATAGCAGAAATCCACACTATTTTTCCATTCAGAATTCCACCCAGTGTGCAACAGCCAAATTCTCAAACCTCAGGCTGCTAGGTACTTTTGTTTTTCCTCTTTGAAATGCCATTAGACTGAATGAATTCCTCCAAAGTGCAGCCAAAAACACCCAAATTGTTTCTGGACTAAGATCAGTGCTACTGCAGCACAGAGCAGACAGGTTCTCTACAGAGAATCCACAGGTTTCAATGGAAAGATCCTCTCCGTAATGCTGCTCCCACATTTCCTGAAACCACCATAAACAAACACGGATGATACGAGCCTTCTGTTCCGTAATCCTTTCCGAGGGACGGACCCACATCCAACCCAGGGGGACTCACAGCAGCAAAGCCACAACCGTTGTTCAAGCTGAGCTCTGGAAAGTGTGTTTACAGAGCAGGTTGTGGAGGCCAGTTCCCGTCAGCAGCAGTGACACAGCTGGGACAGCTAATGAGAAACAGCTTTGGGAGACGGCTGGAAGTTAAATTTGGCAACACCAGTAACACTGCTGGGTTCGTGCAGCAGAGTGTATCTGTCAAGTTCCAGTTTCTGAGTAAGGCTCCAGCATAACTGATGGCCAGACAGGCAGACACCCTTCGGCCTTAACTCCCACGAGGCCGAATTCCCTGCTGGCAGGAATGCTCTCATCCACTCAGGAAAACACATGGATACAGGAAACACTCTTCCTCCCATGGGCACAGACAAGCAAGCACCTATAACTTCAGGCATCCTGGGCTGTTATATTTAAACGTTTGCTATTATCCTCTCATGAGGCAAAATATTTTTCAAACCTTTCTCTGAGCTTCCAGGGAAATCACTTTGGTGTTGATGGTACCTCTTTGATGTCACTCATCAGCAAGCTAGATTGACCTGCTAGACCTTTCTGTGATGGGAGTCCTTACGTCCACCCAAGCCCACGACCAAACAAGGATTCGTGGCTGCAGCACTTAGCAAGGGATCGCCGGATGGTAACTGATGGCGCAGGGACTCGAGACAAGAGTTCCAGCTCTAATGTTGGATCACCTAGCACAGAGTGTGATCTGATATAGGGGAAGGGAGCCAGGGACTCCCGCTCCACCCCTTTCCATACCTGATGGAGGAAACAAACCCCCAGCTGCCTCAAATATGAGTAGTTTTCCTTGACAAGAGTCAATCACAACCTCGGCCCAAGGCTCTAACAAAAACTACAGATTCTCACATAGCAGAGAGCATATTTCCCAAAGTCACAAAACATCAGCTTTCCTGAAGACAATTCTATAACTATGGGGGAAAAAATCACCCTCAAGGTAGAAGTATAGGAAGCGAATATATAAAAAAAGACAACAAAATCCTCATTTCAAGTATTTTTCTTTTTATAAACAGATACAAGCCTACCACAAAATCACTGTGTAAAGAGGCAAATTCACTGTGCCATTGTGGACAAGACTAGTCCCTTGGAGCACACCTGAGATCAGTACTGGCCTTATGTCCAGCAAACCCCTCCAGGGAAAGTCAGGCTCAAAACTGCAGCAATGAAGTACTCCCACTGGCCCATCCACCAAGTGCTTCAGGAGAAGGGGCTGGAGTGAACTTCTCGGTGCTGAGCTGAATGACTGAGAAGAACCCAAAGAGCACTCTTCTGGCCCCACAGAAGGAATTATCCCATACTACTGGAAGCACGGGAAAAATAAAGAGCCAGACTCTGAAGATCTCAGTAAGACCAAGTCTTCCCTGCATTTGCAGCAGCGGGGAGGGAGGTGCAGTTCAGAAGTGAGCACTCAGCCCTTTGCCCCACGGGATGTAATCCCTGTCTCAGCAAATACGGCAGCGGTGACAGATCTACACATCTACACACACTCAGTCATCTTCCCTCGAGCTCAGCTGATTCAATGGTACTAAATGTGACATCCTGTTGCAGAACACACACAGAGAAAACCTTTGCTTTGCTAATCCACAGGCATCTCAAACTCACCTGGAGTCAGTCTAGGATGCTTTTGGGAGTTTATACTGTAAGCAGGGACTGGGCAGAGAATTCATTTCAGAAGAGGGCTGGAAATTAGCTCTTGCTTTTATCTGTAAGTTGGGCTGTTTATGTATAATCAAAATCCCTCACTCTTGCCAATTAACTGGTTTTGTTCTCCGTGCATGCTTGCAGCAGACTATCGATACCCTTATCAGGTACAACCCAACACTCAAAGGCTGCCCCTTTTCATGGGCCTACCAATGGTTTCCTGAGCGACTGCACAGCAATAAATGTTTCCAAACAGCTCCTCTGGGCTCAGAGCCCCAGAGGGACTTCAGGTGTGGCCTTACACCACTCCTCCTCCTCTTTGACTTCCTTTGGCACCCCAGCACCTCAGTCCTTTGTTTCAAGGACCAGCCCTGCTGTTTTCACACGTTCTGCCTCGCTTGGCAGGCATTCATTAAAACCTCAATGTCTAGTTGCTGGTCTTCTGTTGCATCTCCAAGGTAACTCCATTCATATGTTGTCAGTCCCCTGACAGTTCACTTTTACCAGCCCAACAGGCTCCCTGAGTAACATCCATCTTTTACTCTCTTACACAGAGGAAAATATAAGCCCTTCCACTCTGTAGGATAAAGTAGGTAGGCAAACTGAGCCAAACAAAGAAGTTGCTCACACAGTCCATGGGAAAGTTTGTTTTTTCGATTCACTTGGGCATTTCCAGTGCTCACAGACAGTATCCACTGGGCATTAAGCATGTTCTCCCAAACCTCTCCACATCTGTTTATCTGTTTACACACACACACATCCACTTGCTGATCCAGATCTTAAAAACTTCCTCAATGATTTCCAGTATACTAGTAAACTCCACTGTATCCTGCAACAGGGAGTTTTATGGGAAAAATGACACTTTGTACAAATATCTGTTTCTTTTTCAGAGTCAGACTTGGGAGTTTTTCATTCCTGTCCGTCACTGCCTTCAAGGCAGCTTGGGGTAAACAAACCAAATATTGAAAATTTGGTTGAGGGAGAAAAAAGTGACTTCCATCCCGCCACACAAAGGAAACACCTGGCTGTTAAGAACCTTAAAGATATTTTAACAGTGGCCTGTGCAAGTCTGAGGACGAAAGACAGAGCTGTTTGAAGTCAATGGAAAGTCTCATCTGAGCTCAGATTTGAGTGGAAGTATTGCAATTTCCCCGCACATGGGAGTGCGGTAAATAAGAGTCTTTCACTACATTCTTCCATGGTCAAATCATCAAAAGTAATTTTGCAATAGTGCAGAGTCAATATAATTTATAGCAAAAAGGAGTAGCTTGATGTCAGTTTATGTTTCCCCGAATCCTGTTTTCATTGGGCAATTATCGTTTCAGTGGAAAAGGATCCAAACGTCTTCAGTCTTCTGGAGAAGCGCCAAGCTGTTGTATAATGGAAGGGTAATTTTAAACCTATAATTTAGAAAGGCCATTTCTGTCTGAATCCATTCTTCAAAAAGGCCAGCCTTGGAGAGTTACACTTTATTTTTCAAAGCAAAATACCTGTTTTGTTTTCAAAAAATAGATGCCACAAAAGAGTCACAAAAGCAGGTGCTGCGTGACGCCAGGGACACACAGACAGGAGAGGGCAGGGAGGGGAGCAGCAGAACCATTACTGTTCTGCATTTTCCACTCCTTGAAGAACTGCCCTAACCAAAAGATCTAAGGACAGGAGTCATCCTCTGACCAACCCAGGTCAATTTTAAAATTGCAAAAATTCATGGATGGAAGGAAATACTACATTTCAGTAGTGTGTTTGATGGGGGCTAACCCAAGTATAGAGCAGCTAACCTGCCCTGGAAAATCATATAACCCTAATCATTCCGTAATTCAGAAGCAGCACAATCAGATGTTACATTAGCTTCACCTAGTCTTCCACTCCTGGTGCTGAACTTCCCTCGTGGATGTCTCTACAGGTGTTAGCAGAAAATGAACAGGACCTGGCAAACAGGAGGTTTACAGGATGGATTAGTCCAAGGACATCACCCAGATCACACGTGCTGATACCCTGGCTACAAACCACTTAAACATCCCGAGCAATGCTTCAGGAACAAATCCTTCCAGCTTTTGCAGGGACAGTCCTGTGTGCCTGAGGGTTGTTTTGCAGGAAGAGAAATGCATTGGAGCCATTCTTGGTCATTAATTCATTCTGGTAGCAACCTACACAAGTGCCATATCTGTAACAATGCCATAAAAAGAGGTCAACCTCAAATGCACAGTCCTGCTCTTCAAGCTGAGACCTTGACATGCAGCTGAGGTTAAAATTCAAACTGGCCACGGTGAAGCTAAAGCAGATATTGTTAAATAAACTAATTATTCTCTGCAGCACACAAATAACCATGGTGGTTTCAATTACCAAATAAAAGTATTTGAGGAACTGGGTACAGTTTTCAGAACCCTAAAGTGTCCTTAGGAAGGCAGAGAGGTCAAACACCAAGTTTGGGGCTGCCTGTGGGATTCCTGTTCCCTTTGAGGACGGGAACGGTGGATCTAGCTCAGAGCACAGACCTGGCTGAATCCCTCCTCACTAGGTTACCTGACAAGCACATGCACTGGGAGCAACTCCTCCAATTAATACCACGCACCACAGACCACAGTTGCTGAGAGAATTCTCTTTCGTTTGTTTAAACATGTTTTTAGCAGAAATATACTGAGAAATCCCTTTAAAAGCCAAGGCAATCAATGCACACAGTTAAACAAGTGTCCAAGTGTGGTCCCAAGCTGTGACCTTTGATTCTCTCTGCAGCCTGGCTTGCATTCAGTTACAATAAAACCGTGTTCAGATTCTGGTTGATTTTAAATCCCAGTAAGATCCATAAAACTGACTGGAAAAAAAAACATTGTAAGAAAACCCAAACCAACAAGTAGCCTGGGTAGGGGGAAAGCTCATTCTGCAGTGCAGCCTGAGATAAGATGTGCAAACATCATTCTGGGAACACCAAGCATCAAGCTGAGGTTTTCTACCAGCTGTAAACAGTTTCTACCTCCAAACCTTCTTTCATGTACATTAACTATTCCTGTTTATATTTTAAATCAAGGTTGAACAGAAGTCTAATGGCTGTGTTCCTGGAGTCAGGGCTCCCAGGCTTTCAGGGTGCCCAGCTCAAATACACACACAGAGTCATTTAAAAACCACATACCTATTTCCCAGATACATCCTCATTTTGCCCACTTCCCATGTTACGACCAATATAATAGCAGGGACTGTGCTATTAACCAACTCCAGCAACCAAAGCATCTATCCCAATGTAGTCATATAAAAAATGGTACTTGTGGGATGGTCTGGGCTGAGGCAGGAATGTCAGGCGGTTCAGCTAACATCCTATACTGGAAACTTTCTGCAAGTTTTTCCGTAATATTTTTAAACAGATAAAACACAGTGTGTCATTAATTACCTAATGCCCTGTTGGCATGACAAATATTGCAAACAAAAACAAGCAAAAACTGGAGTCTTCTGGGTAAATTCTCACTGAATCCAAGATGATTTAGGACATAAAACAGCAGAAAATAAACAACAGAAAGGCAGCTGAGGGGAATCATCTCATAAAAAGCCTAAAAGAACAATGAAAACTTACCTAGATAGAACTCTGCAATCTTTTACCTCTCTGCAAATGCCACAACTGACTCCACACAGCACTTCACGCACTCAGAAGGACAACAGCTCCAGCTCTGCACTCCTTTATGTGTGGAGCAACGAGGTTTGTTTAATGTGAAGGTAAGTGCTTTTTACCAGGCTAAAACCACCAGGCAAACAGAGGGAACAGGTTAGACCGTAACCAGAATGAATACCAAGCAGCACGGTACGTGTTTGGGTCGAAATGTCGCCCTGTGCTCCTCCCTCCACCTGACACACACAAATAAGGCCGTGGACAAGCACTGCCACCCCTGTTCGGCCAAGGTTTAGTGCTCATCAGCACCTTCTGTGTCACCAGCGACAGCGCAGAGGCGTCTCGGGGCAGAGCTGCCAGCCTCTGAGGCCAGAATTTAGGTGTGGTTTTTTTCATCTCCCTTCAAAGGTATACTGAGAACTTGTCCCAAGGTTTGCAGGATTAGGTCCACGGGAGGAACACGTGAAGGACCTACCAAAGCAAGGTGCCTCTCGCAGACCATGGCAGGAGTGTGCACTGTGGTAAGCGGTAGCACGAGAGGCTCCCAAAGCTCCCAGAGAGGCTGGAAGATGAGCAAGTGCTACTTAAGCAAACCAAGAAACTCCCATCAATGAGAGTGATACAAGCGCTACCACCTTCTGAAGCACGGACAAGCACACAGAGACACAGCACACACATCTCTGAAGCAGAAGAAAAGGGATGGCAGAAGACAATGATGCCTCCAGGAAGGGTTTCCCAGCATAAATTGCCTGGCTATGACCACCAGCCTATGGCACCAGGTGCCAGCCTGCAATGTACACGCTGTGCCTTCCAAACCAAGAATGCCAACCATCCAGTCTGCCCACATCAGGACCCACACACCAGACACCTCTAACTTTGCTCCCGAGTTGACCCATATTTTGGATGATCAGCTTGGTCTCTTCTTTCTCTACCCCAGGCAGACAGAGCTTCACATGGCGCTGTGCAGTTGCTTGGCAGGGGCCAGAGAGCCTGCACATTACCCAGGTTTACTTCTACCCAAGGGAGCTCGTACACCACTCTGCAGAGTATGTGCCAGCCTTGTAGCATCCAAGGAGTTGCTACTAGCAGGAATCTTGCTGAAGACCCACAAACACGAGCTGTGCAGCACCACACCTGTAACCCACGGCATCACAAACTGGCCATGGCTTCAAGCACACCCAGTGTCTCAACAATGTGTGTGGAAGACAGGCACAAGAACTGTGCTGCTAGCTGTAAGATCATCCTCTTTGTTGCTGTAATTGAGTCAGGTCCAGCATCAGGAACCTGGCAGCTGTTGCTCAGGAAGTCTGCTCCGTGCTGTCCATTACCTCTGCCCAGATCCCCACCCAGGGCTTCCAACCAGATCACCAAGCCACACTAAAAATAGCCAGCTCACAAAACCAGCTCTTGGCTCTCGCCACTCCACCCTCAAAGTACAGACACTAACTATACTGCAAACAAAGGAGAATTCACTCCTCCATCTATTTATAAGCTGCTTATTCACAGCTTGCAAGCACAGATTCTTTTCAGATGAGGAGCTTGGGGGAAGAGGTTATGCTTTTTCTGGTTCCACGCTGCACAGAGCCAAGCACTCAACGTGGTCATTCCTCCACTATCTGAGGTTTTTCTCTTTATTTCGGCTCTCACCTCCAGCCTTGGGGATATCTTGTCCATCACCATACGGAGCATGATGCAATCCCACTCCCATGCCACAGTGAGAACATGGGTCTGCTGGAAGAGCCAGGCATGTGGCAGGTGTATCCTGGTTTAACTAGCATGAACCATCTTTGCATTAATATAAAATGTTTACACCTTCTTTACTCCACTTGTGACTCACAGCGTATCTGCAGGACGCAAGGCACCACCGGACACTTTGTCTGGGCACACATTCCCAGTTCTTGGCTATACTGCAAGAGCAGCAATAATGAGAACAACAGTGGAAAATGTCTGGCTAAAGATCAGGTCCGAAGTCTCCTTGCCTTGCAACCCAGCCCCACGTGGCTCCCTCACTTTAGCAAGAACTCCCATGGCTGCTGCCTGGCTTCTGGCAGCTTCTCTGATACCTCCAGCATAAGTCTTCTAAATCCACCACAAAAACAGCAATGCATTAATCCACCTTCCACAGCTGGTTCTCAGTGAGTTGCCTGCAAGCTACAGGTTAGTTGATCACTACACTAGATAGCCAGAAGCCAAAGCTACACCTGCTAACCAACTCTATGTTCCTTATTAAAAAAAAGTGGTAATTAAAAATGCCCTGTTTGAAAGTGCAAAAAGAAGTATTTAATAGCATTAAAGTGATGGAGGCCTCCATGGCATTTGTCCACACTGACCAACAGGAATTCCAGCTAGGCTAACAGCTCTGCACTGCAATCCCCAGAAAGACTGGGGCAACAAAACCTCTACGGGGTCAGCCAACAGGCTGGAGGAGCACCGAGCCTTCAGCGCAGCAGATGGTGTGAAGGGAAATGTGCTGCCTTTAGATCCAACCAGCTCCATCAACAGTGAAGAAGTGGCAATGGCACCTCCAAGATGGCCAGCCCGTGCTGAAGCTGTCACTGCAGCGCTTAAAGAGGTGACACAAAGACACTGGCTCATCAGTGCCACACCCACAGCAACTCCAGGCCAAACTCCCTCTCCTGGAGGCGGGAGAGCAGAGGGGCCATCTGAGCACACCACATCCCCTGAGCCAACTCTCTGCTTCAAGCTGCCTGCAGGACATGTATTCTGGTGACTGAGCTCCTCCTTGATAAGCTGGGACAAGGCAGAGATCCAGAAAAATTGCTTGGAGAAGTCTGTCTTTCCCTTGGTGGATAAGAGGCTAGATAGTTAAGGCTATATTTTACAGTGGTACTTGGTGGAGAAAGAAGTAATAAAGACTCACACAGTGAGCTGACCAAGAGTTGAGGTACTTGTCAAAGCCACTGCTGTGGTGCTACAATTTTACCTTTAATTCTCCACTTTTGGATGGCCTGTTTTAATTAAGTGGAGGCAAGAGTCCAGAAAATTGCTCTCAAATTTGTAGTTCTTGCGTGTAGTTCTAGACCTGTTCATAGGTGGCCTCAGCTATCGACTAAGAAGTCCTGGCAGTCATGACTCCCTGTTCTATCAGACTTTTGCACCACAAGAGAGAATAAAGAGCAATGAAACACATGACAGAAACGAGAGCCAAAAGGTGGCTCAGAAGAGTAAAGCCATTTGACTTGCTTTTGTAAATAATTTGATTTCAAGTATTGGGAGAGTGGGTGTGGAATTAAGCTTTAAGAACTGATCTAGATTTTACAATTCAAAGTTCAGAACAGCAGTACACACAAAGTCCTGTTCCATTTTCACACATCACCAGTAAAAAATTGAACACTGGACCCACATGTAACAGCAGTATCTTCTCCATGCCAGCTTAGTAGACCAGCTACAGTATTTTGTCCCTACCCTACTGTGATCATACCTGTTACAGAAGCCTTTGAAAATCATAACCAAAGGAGCCTTTACAGGGTTAGCAGAGCTCAGCTTTAGTATCTGCACACCAGATCGGAAAGAAGGAGCAAGTGCAGAGCCATGGAAGACTCAAAACCAACAGTGCCTTATACAGAGCTCTCTAGCAAGTGATAGAGCTTTTTCCTCCCCCTTTGAAAGGATCCTGGAACAAGGAAGAATGGATTTATTTAGTCCTCTGCCCCGAGTTAGATGAAAAGCAGGCATTTCCTCAATAAAGATACTGCATGGATTTTAATTTCTACAACTACTCCACAGGCTAGAGGAGGGATAACTTTCTCCTGCTATATTCATTTATGCTCCTCAGCCACACAGATTTGAGCCATGGCATGCAGTCCCCTCTCATGGCAGGCAATGAATATATCTTGAATGAAGCAGAGAACATGCTACACAGCCTCGGCATGCACTTAAACCCTGTACAATCAAAGAATTCTGTGTGTACCCCCCACCCCTGCCCTTGCTAAGGTAATCAAAGTAGTAAATTATCCTTAGGGGCTCCGTCAGATCAGGTTTCAAAGTTGATCATTTTCCTGCACAAGAACACAGACTTAGCTCAAAACCAAAACAAAACATAAAACCCATGCATGTTCTCCCTAGCCTCCTAGGACTCTAAAGTTGCTGTGTGTTGCTTAAAATAAATAAAAAAAACCTAAACAGAAAACAAAAACTCACATTATTGTGCTTCTCATGTCATGTGAGAATGAAGAGATTGTACTGTACTAATTCAATCCAAAATCGCATCAAGATTACTTCACCAGTTCAGCAAGACAACTGTCTGCACAGCCTGCCAGAGCTGCTGACAGCAGTCACAGCAAGCAGGGAGCAGAAATAGTTACACAGCCTATCCCCACACTCCCCTCTCAGCACCAAAATGTCAACCCCCTTCTCCCAGTGACGAGTAGCAATTTGCGCTGTCACCCGCTGAATTTTCAAAGAAAGACGTTTTTCTTTTCCCAGCGTTTGGGTGATATACTCCATAACTATTTTGTTATCTTCTCTCCATTCCCTCCCTTCAGACCTCCCAGCTTCTGAAGGCAACAGGGAGTTTGAGCGGAGCAAGGCTGCGGATGCACGGAGCCGTTCCACACCACCCCGCCACCCGCTGCGCCCTCATCTGCACCCACATGCCAGGGCTTATCTCACACTGGGGCTGGAAGCTCCTGGGAGCAAAGGCTGCCTTTCTACCTCGTTGTTTGCACAGCACATAGCAAAGAGGCCTTCACAGGCTGATAGGCTTCAGGTGTTTTAGCAGCACAAACAGGAGTTGTGCAATGCCCTGGGGATGTCAAACAGCTGGGCTCTCTCAGCCCCTGCTTCTCATACCAACCCTGTAAACGGGCAGCGAGTATTTGTTTGTGCAAACCAGTACCAATGTGTGAGGAGATCAGAGCCTGCTGCAGCCAGAAAGCATTCCTCACAGTTAAGGCCCTTGGAAATCCCCTTGCATAAGGAGTGCCTTGGGAAATCACACAGCGATAATGCCCTGGACCTAAACGTTGATCACTGGCATCATCAATTAAGGCTGGTGTTTTAGAGGTGCACAAAATATCCAGCTCTCTCTCCACTACAGAAGATAAGTCTGATTTGGCTTGAAAAAGGAAGTTTAACCATCTAAGTGAATCCACCCAGATTAGTTTTTGGACTAGGGATGAAACAGTCAGGACAAAAGTAAACCTCCATTTTTCACCTTTGCTGTTTTCAACATAATTCCTCACTACACAAAGCTGCTCACTACACAAAAGTCTCCAGCACTGAAGGGGCATCTCGGGGAGATTCACAGTGCCTGCTTTTTGCTCATCTCCATCTCCTCTTCTCCCAGTCTGGGGGCTCACCTGTAGTCATGGGTGAGGGTGACACAAGACTCCTCCTTCCTCAGCCTGGCCAGGAGCGCTCCACCCTCCAGCTGCAGCCTGACCAGCCGGGTGTCTTCAAGAACATTCTTCATCAACTGCCTGTAGGTCCTCAGCAGCACAGCTGCATCCTGCAGGGATCACAAGAGTGAGATGAGCAGTTACTGCAACCTACGGGCAATAAGGGAACAGGCAAAACCCAGCACCCAACCCAAAACACACCCAAACCACCTCTCACCTGGGCCCACCCTAGGAAAGGGGGAGGCTGGTTCCCAAAGCTGTTTCCCTCAAGCCTGCCAAGTCCAAAGTGATAAACAGTGCTCCTTAGGCTCCCCATACCTTCCCCACCAGGCTAAAATTGTGCCCCAGTTCCCATTGTTGTTGTTCCATTCACTTGCTGGGCATAGAAAGAATTCAGCCTCATCTTCCACTCACAGCTAGCTCCTACTGTTCTGAGAGCCGAGACCTGCCTGGCTCCAAGCCTTAAGACAAGATGGATGTCCTGTGATACCTTGCCTCAATTTACTGCTGGGAGACTCAGTGCAGAGCAGGCAGCAAAGTCCTACCATGTCAGGGGTACAGCAGCTTCTCAAGAGGGGGAATAGGATGTTTGTGACAACACAGGCTTGGTGCTTGTACCTTCCCCCTCTTCCAGCCCATTTCCAGACTTCTGTTCTGGAGGCAGCAAAGCTGGAACCACACACAGGACTATGCTGTCACCTAACTTTATTCCAGGCCATTTGAGCTGACCTGGTGTGGCACAGCCCGAGGCAGCTGCTCTGTCCTGGACATACCAAAGCTCGTAGCAGCTACAGAGCTGGGGAGCTGCTGAAAATGCGCTCCAGTGCTGCAGCCAGTACCCATCAGCAACAAGCCTAGCTGGAGAGATCTCCTGGGTGACACTGAGGGATCAATGAGCTTCCAGACCCACTGAAGCTTCTACCACTTCATTTGGATCAGCTTCTACTAGTCCTGCTGTCCTACCAGCTCCTCAGCGACACGCAGCACTCGGAATACCCTGCTACTACAGCTTGCAAATTCAAAGCTACAACTTTACTGCAGCTTTTCTGAGCTATCCTGCTCTCTTCTGTCTCAGGCCCACCTCTGATGACAGATGAAGGACAGGCTTACCTCAGCTTTTCCTGGTAATTTTCCAGATTCCACTTTATGGATAGCTCCCTGAAGAAAGGCACAAGCACCCTGGCATCCTTGTAGCAAGTGTTCCAGCTTCTATGAGAAGAAAGGACCAAGGCAGAGATTATTGTCTCACAGCTGACAGGAAAGGTGTGTTTTGAGCTTGCAGAGAAGGTTAAAAGTACAAAAACCAAGAGAGAATCGAATACAGTAACCCAAGGGCTCGATTATACCATCTGGTGAGGCTCAGCCAGCAGAGGCCCATCACACTACCCTAAGGCCTCTATGCAGACCTTATAAACTTGCATACTCGTGCTTGTAGGGGCCATGCTTTACAGAAATCAGTCTACTTATGTCCCACATTCTTCTATTATTAGCATTTCTTGTAACTTCCCGTGAAGACGAATCCCTACACACGAACTTTGGAGAAACAAAACATAAAACAAGTACTTGGAATTTTTCTACTTTAAATCATTTCTCTTCGCGTTAAAAGTGGTGTAAATTAAAGAACAGGAAACTGGAAAGCTTCCAAAATTAAGCACCTTAAGCTATGGACAAATCTGAAATCCTTCCTTTCTTCAGAGTGGGGGGAAGGGGAGAGAAAAAACAAACAAAAAAAGACCAAACTTTTCATAAGAGTTCATGAGACATTATTTTTTAGAAAAGTCAGAGATACGAAGCCCAAGTATTGTCAGATGCCACCCTTTAGTCACTGAAATCAGAGAAGGGAGAAACAGCTATTCCAAAATAACCATGCTCAAAACAAAACAAAAAAGCAGCTGTTTGAATCTTTACTGAACTGAACTCCCTCCTCCCCAGAGTGCTGGAACAGCCCCAGCAGTGACAGATTAGCAGGCAGGATGCAGGTGAGATCACTGAGGCAGGAAATAAATGCAATTTGCCACATAGCTGCAGAGCTGAAGGGGCTGAGCACACGGGTCATTATCACACTCAGTACAGACAGGCAATCCATACAAAGCAATTCCCATATTAACTCCCTTTGGTAACATTTTACATGTTAAGATGTAAGACACAAACAAGAAGTTGTTTGATATCATGCTCCTTCCCTCAAGAATTACCCTTCTGCACACGCAGAGCACCTCAGCTCTTGAGGTGTTCTCAGCTCTGTCCAGAAAAACTAACCCATAACCTCTTGCAAAGTTCCTCTGCTTCCTCACTGCCAAATAAACTTCAGCATCTCGAATTCAATCCCAGGCACCAAGACCAGGCTTCTGTACCTCTGCATCAGCACGGGTCCATCCTAGTATTTTTAGATGAAAGTTTATAAAAATGGGTTCTAAAATAAGTTGGAAGAGATAAGTTAACATTTGCCACATGCTAAGCCTAACTGCTGAAGCCTCCTACCAGCGCCACAGTGGTTTCATCAATGACATCTTAATCTGTTTCTGCACTGTGCCATGCAGCACTCCAGGCAGTGAGGTCACAGCCAAAAGACCACTGGATCCTCTGGAAGCTGAGGTGACAATTCTGTCATCCACCAGGGTGAGCAAGTCAAACTCACTGTGAAGACAGCCAACTCGTGTGCAGATTGACAGAGATTTAATCCTGTCTCAGCATGCCAAATTACTCATAACTCTCAATACAGGTTTTAAAGATTCAAACAGCACATGGGTCCACAGCACTCAGGCTCCCTCCACAGCACAGGCACGCACAGAGCTGGGCAGTGGTGCCACAGATGCAGAGTTGTGGCACTCTGCACATACCCTGCTGCATGGAAGTAAAAGATATTCCTAGAAGAAGAATTCTGAACTGATTATCAGGAACTTCTAAGTCTCACTCCTGCAAGGACTGCAGTTTTCCTAGGGGGCTCTTAGCTTGATCTGGGGAACTTGCTCCAAAACCAAAAAGATTTAACTATTTTTATTATGCTCAAATTCTTGATTGTTAGTTCAGTGGAAACACGACACCAACACGTCCCCCTGAGGTTAGTTTAAGAAATGTATGTTCTCAATCCTCTAACTGAAGAGCCACTCTGTATCAAAAACAGAACAGGATTCCATTTCAGATTTGACCATACCTTGAAGGGAAGGAAGAATTAATGCAGTTCAAGTAGAGGAGGTAAAAACTAAAATTTTACTTCCTGCAGTCATGCCAACAGTGTGCACCCATTTTATGAAGACAGTATTACCATTCTTTTGATAACATAGATTCATTTGCACACATAAGTGTTAGAGGAACATTTTCTTTTAATGCTGGTAGGTTCAGCTGTTGACAGTTCCTCTTGCTTCCACTCTGTCCCTGTGCCATTGCTCCCCTCAGATGCCAAAGCACACACGACATCCTACTCACCATGCGGAAGCTTAACCAGTCCCGGTGGCAGTAAGGGAAGGTCCCATCCAGTTCCAGAGGCAGCTGTGAGCTCTCTATGTGCTTATGGAGGGATTTCATGGAGGTGAGAAGTTCAAACTGCACAGGAATAGAAGGGGGAAAAAAAACCCAAAAAGGCAGGCTTGCTTTAGAGTGTGAGTATTGGAGGAGGAGGGGAAGGTTAACAAAAGACAGAATGCTTCATTTCTTTATCTTGCACAGAAACACGACACACAGTGTGTAATCTGCGATATCACTACAATATGAAGGAAAGAAAAAAATCAATTCCATCTTAGAGCAGCTTGTTGAACAGCTCAGTGGGCGAACCCTGAAGGAATGCAGGCCACAACACGCTGCTTCACCAGGCAGAACATCTGTGATGGAAGTCTGGCAGCAGCCAGCCTTCTCCAGAGCCAGTACCTCCTGGTGTAAGCACAGCAACTCCCTCAGATGTTCCCACATCGGGCTGCGATTGGCATTTGTTTGGAGAGTCTGGGAGGGTAAATCCAGCCCCCAGCTTCCCCATCTCACTTCCTGGAAAAACAGTCTAACAGAGCAGCCTCTGCCCTGCCCTCAACTCTCCACTCATCACAGCAGACATTTGCTACAGGAGTTTTCATGAATCTTGACAGAGATAACTTGCCTTCTGCGAGTCTGCAGGACCTCAGAGCATTTTTATACTCAGTAGAGCAACAAGTGCTCCTGCAGGTACGTGGAAGCCAGCCCAGGCACAAACTCAGGTGCAGACATTTAACTCCCCCACACACACTGTGAAGTTTCCACCTCCTTACAAAATAGTGATGATGCTTCCAATTCCTCCTGCATGCCCGTGTCTTTACTAACCTTTCCTCTGTTCCCTCCTACATGCTTTGTGTTTGTTCTGTGTGTTTAATGCCTTCTGTAGCTCTCTCTGCATGCACACGCCTGCAGCCTCCATTCTGACTTCAAATTCTTCCACAAGGGGCAATGAGGAAATGGACTAATTGCATTTGTTATTCTTTAGCCTCTTGGGACACTACACCACACACAGAGCAAACCTGATGCCTATCACAACCTCTTCATCCACAGGAGCCAAAAGGGAGGTACTGGCCTGCTCTGAAGCCTTCAGGTTTCAGCAGGTACAGAATTTCTGTCCAATCTTGTCTCTTGCAACAGTCTTAAGAGCAGAGGGAGGACCAAGATGCAGTCTGATATCTATTCACTCAGCATACAGTGGCTGGGAGCCTACATTTCTTATACAGCTATGGCATACCAAGGCAGTTTTACTTCTAGTGGGGGGAATTCACTGATGTTGTGATAACTTTCCCTCCTGTTAGTCTTCTCAGACATTTCAGCTGCAGAGGGAACCTCACACAAATGCCCATCTCCTCTTCCCCTTCTTGCAGAAGTCTCTCAGCTACTGACAGCAGCACATATGAGGAGAGGAAACAGGAGATACACAAAATTCAGGAAAGCAACAAGCACCTTCAAAGGTGGAGTTCAGGATTTAGCCTAATGCGATCTCTTCCTAACCAAGGATTTCCCCCCTTGTTATTGGGCCTGAAAAGCATCACTGTTGCTGTTAATCGTGCAGGGCTCCCCCCCACAGCTATCCATGTTCCCAGCAAACCCCTGGTCCTGAGGGCCCCAGCAGACTGACAATTATGGTGCAAATGTCACTGATGGGCTCGGCAATAAACAGAGCATGAGAGAGATCTGTTCAGCCCCCATAAACATTACAACCCCATAAATGCCACACCCGCAAGAGACCACAGCCATAAAACACAGAGAACAGCTACAGAGATTTCATGTGAGAATAAACATGATACCAACAACAGAGAACTCACTGTTTGGAGAGCTAAATAAAGGGTATCAAGGGCTGCCCAGCAAACCCCCAGGTTCCATTACCTGTCCTGCTGGTGGCTTCTCCATCCGAAAAGTCAGATCTCTTTCAACCAGGAGCAGTACCCCATGAATGCAAGGAGGATCCATGTCCTACAACAGAGCAGAGCACAAATCCATTACTGATCTGTCTGGGATGCTAAGGAGGATGTACCATACCAGGTTCCTACACAAGATTGCAATTTATCCTTCAAAGGCATCTACGAAGCCCAGAAGGCAGTCACCAGGAATTCGGGATGGCCAGTCCACAGAGCACCAAGGTGATGTCCTTAAGGTAGGTTGTTTCAGATCAACTAGTCCTACAATATTTAAGGAAGTGATGGAAGAGGTCAGGTCTTGGCTGGACTGAAAAAACCTCAGGGAATTGTGTCAGGGTTAAAATAAGCAAACCAAAAAAAAACCCCAAAACCAAAAACCGTGGTCAGTGTCCAAGTTTTTTCTTGGTAACTTTCCTGGTCACCTCACCTAACCGAAAGGAAGTTGTTGTTTTTTTTTAAACCCCACAGTGCCAAAGAGGTCGTCTTGTCTTAACTTACTGCCAATTTACAATCAAGTACTTGCATCCTGTTTCTACTGTTAAACAGACAGAAATTCCCAAACACAAGGGATGTCTGGCAGCTGTAGTTCAAACTCAGCGATCCAGGAGCAGCCCTGCAATTACAGAAACATTCTGCACGGAAGTGAGAAACAGGCACAGGGAGCGACGGCAGGAAGAGGGAAACGTGGCAGAAAGATCCAGACCATGGAGAGAGGGCTCACCACATACGTGATGCCCGGACCAGGAAAGCAAAGGGAAGAGCCATTTAAGCTGTCATGCCACATGGCTAAACAAGAGCCATCCCATTTGGATGTCTCCTACACGGTCTTCGTGTTTGCAAGGATCTCAGGAACTTCAATCTTTGGCAGGCAACAAATCCTTTGTAGTATTGCCCAAGCTGCAAGGAAACTGCCACAGAGCAGCCCAGGACAGCAAAGGAAACCTGTTGAAATAAACAGCTCCAGCCTCAAATATCTGCCAGGAACAGCACAGCCAGAGTGCAGAGGCAAGTGGACCAGCAGAGACTGAGCCACCTAACATGACACTGGGCCCTTGTTCAGCAGTTAAGAAACAATGCCAACACAAGGAGCCCCAGTTCTGCAAGTGAAAATAGCAGCAGAGATTCCAGAAGGGAGGAAAAAGACCTTTCTCTCATCCAGTCCTAAACCATGATCCTTTTAAACAGGCAGGAAAAAAATCCCAGCTGAAACATCTTCCAAAACTGTGAGAGGTTTCTAATTCTTCTCAAATCCCTTTCTCCAAAGGTACTTATTCACACTTTCACTGTTATTCGAACACTGATCAAAAGGCCAAAAAGAATTTATTGCATAATTAGGCTGCATTAGGTAAATACTGAAGGTCATCTGAAGAGAGGATGGGGAGATATTACAGCTGTACCAGCAGCTCTGAATTTATCTGCTAGAAAGTACTGAGGGGTGAAGACTAGACAAAGCTTCAAGACAGATGATGGTATCAAACCAATTTATTCTTACACAATCCCTCTTCTGCTCCAACAGTCATGAGATGAGGGATAAAGGTAGAGATGGTGTAACAAGAGGTTACCAAAACAGCCAAAACACTCACTTGTTTGTTTGTTCTGAAATAGAAACTGAAAATAGAAACTGAAAAACCATTCATAAATAAAGCTGTCAGGCGAGAAGTTCACTGTTCTCCAGTCCAAGAAGAAGCTGCATTTCCAAAGCAATCAAGTATTTTTCACCATATTGTTTTAATTTAAGCAGCTGAGAGAAGCTGAACAGCACTGATGGAGCAACCCAAAGACTGAAACAGTTACAGAAGCGCCTCAGGAGACAGGCAGAGCTGGAAACAGCAGGACGCTACCTGAGGAAGCTTTCTTCCAGCTTTCTGCACAATCTCTTACCACTTTTGCTAACAAAACCAGCTATTTGGAAGCAAAGAAACAGAGTTCCCCATGTATAAGTGAACTCCTCACCTCCCAAAACAGGCACAAGTGTGGACAGGGTAGAATAGAGGGGCATCAACAGGAGCTCAGCAAGCACCAAGGGTAAACAGCCATCCCTTTATTATTATTCTTTAGAAAGAGAATTAGATTCTTTCTTCAATGCTTCCTAGACTGAAGTTTCAGTCTTCTGGCTTCCTGCTCCAAATGGAAACCCACAGCCAGACTTAGCTGGCACACTTTGAAGCTGGGGCTGCCAGGAATTCTGTGCAGAGGGGAGAGTGCCCAGATACCTCAGTCAATCTCAGTGGCCACTCTACAGAAGTAGCAAGAGGCCCCTGGTCTTTACCATCAGACCAAGGTCCTCTGTACTTGTACAGTGAGTAGGAATTCAAACGGAAATACAACTCTTGAACAGAAAGGTTTGCACAGAGCTTCTCTACTCTCAAATGCTAAACTGACTCTTCCCAACCCAACACACTGATACAGCACACTACAGGACTAAGCATTCGCCCTGATTTGTGAAATTCAAAAAAATCTCACCCTGTAAAGACTCAGGCAGAGGGAAATCCCACAGATACCTGCTCACACTCCACTGTCCGTACCCCGCCTGCTCCCTGAGCAAGGGATCAGCCCAGCACTACCAGCAGCAAAGCTCCTCTGAACAAGCCCCCCAGCACATAGTTTACTGGTGACAAAGTGTGACCAAACATCACGGCATTCACCTCTGCAAAATTCCTCGCTCCAAAGCATCATGACGCAGTTTCCCACAGGAACAAGCGTGATCTATTCTTGCAGCGTGGCCACACTGTGCATTTCCCTTTGCCTCTGTACAGAGCTGCCAGAGTTCCTCTAGCTTCTTCCTGAGTTAGCTCTGCAGCAGCTCTTTATTCAGCCCCTGCTACCTCTGCTTCCACTGCTGTCTGAGACAGAAAGATTTCCCAGCTACCCAATACTCTAAAAAGGAAGAGAGGGAAAAAAAGTCTTGCAGAATGTAACTGCAAGGCAGAGAGGACACACTTCCACCAGTTTACCAGGTGGGTCTAGGCAGAGCAGTGGGCACGCTCCCAGTGCTGTAGGGAAAACTAACCTGAAAGCACCGAAAGCTGTCTATTAGCACTTGAATTCCAGTCGTGCATTCATTCTGGATAGATGGGAAAATAGAAGGATTTCCCCAGACTGACAGATCCTGACCCAGGAACCTTTGCTCCCCAGGATCAGTCTTCACTCCCCGGGAGTCTCTCTGGGTTTAACAGATCCAAGCATTGCAGCAGGAAAGGGTTCTGCATTAAGGCATCTGACCTGTGCTTAACCACTGTGAAGCAGAGCTTCCCACTGCTGGGTCAGGAGGAAAACAACCCTTAAGAATTTAACAAGCAACACTGGACTTCAGCATTTAACAGATTCTACGTTATCAAAGCAGGCTTCACAAAAATCACGTAAATAAAATCCTGTTTCAGTAGAGTGCACGACAGCAGAAAAATGAGCTCCAGACAGTCTGCGAGAGGTAAGAGACTCTGAGATGTGTCAGTGATTTCAGGAAGGACCTCAAGGAAATGACCTGCTCTGTGACCTTAGAAGCATAACACACGGTCGATGGTTCTGCAGCCACTGGCCAGCAAACCCTGCTGCACTCTGGAACACTGAGCCTGCCTCACTGCACTTACACTCAGTTTGCTGTATTACTCTATCCTTGTTTCAGAGCAGAGGAGAATATTGCCATGGGATCATGGAGCAAATGCTGAGGACCTCCAAAAGGCTCAGAGGAGCCAGGGATTACTCTTTGCCATAACCAGATAATAAGTTACCCAAAAGGGTCTCCTTTAAGGAGTCTTCAGAAGAGGCAGCATAAGATTAAAAAAATCATAAGCAGAGTAATCAGCCTCTGTCAGTCACTGTTACCTGAAGCACACACTCAGGTCCAGAAATCTGTCTTGCAGCACATTAATCTCTGTTAACTAACTGTTGCACCACCCTGATAAGGAGGTGCTCAGAGCCAAACAGCCATCACAGCATTACAGAGGCACTGCAAAAAGCTTCCCCCCTCCCTCATTTTAGGGGGGGAACTTCAGGTTAAAATGGCATTATTACCATGCTTGTATGAGAGTGGGACAGCCAGAACATGTTGCTGATTTCCAAATCATCCCACTAAGACCATCATGCAGTTTACACGGGCAGTGAAGCCCTCAAAAGCTTTAGCAAGCCCACTGCCATGTGGGCACAGCATAAAAGAGAACATACTTGTTTGTTACCTCTGCAGAACTGAGCAGGGCACCAGATTACTCCTTCACCACAGAGAATGAGGACGCTGATAGAGCTCACAGCTCCACCCAGCCCAGGAAGCAGGAGGACAGACCTCTGACTCAGACTCAACTCTCAGATGTGGCACTGAAGCACATAAACCACAGACATCAGCTTCATTAAAACATTGCCCTGTTCCAGTTTGCAGAGTTTGAGTCCTAGGAGACCTAAGCTCTGATTTAAGAGGAACACCTGCTTAAACAAGATTACTCATCACTACAACCCAGCAGCTTCCTGGCTTTCTAACAGAGCAGACAGTTTCTATCTGGGAGCGGGGGCAACACAACCCACTGGCTTTCCAAGTGACTGATATGAAAGCCTTTGACCTGAAGCAATATAGAGTTACAGCACGTCCAATTCCAATCATTCACCGACAGCTACATCAACAGCTGCTTGTGCTTTTCCACCTGGCATGGCAGGCAGTGTCCTTCCCTTCCCAAGGCAGCAGGCAGAGGCCTCTCTTCCTCCCTTCTCCATGGTGGGCAAAAATCCCTGCACATTTCACACAGCCCCTCAGTGCAGGGGACATCTCCAAGCAGGATAATTCATGACAGCGTTTAGATTTGGGTACAGGCTGTTCTCAGCATCAAGATGGGGAGAGGTGTTCTCCCCTAACTCAGATTGCTTTGGGTTTTTTCGCTTTGTCTGCAGTCTGCTAAGGCCAGGTCATCCTCCTGAAGCAGGGCTGGGTGTGTAACTCCACCTCCCAATGCCAAGTGAAAGCCAGGTGCCAGATGGAGACAAAAGCAGCAGATGGAGAGGTACCATCCAAGCACAAGAGCAAGCCAGCCAGTGTTCCTGTGGCCAAGCTCAAGGCTCACCTGCAATATGCTGAACGCCTTGAAGAGGGCAGGAACCGGGGAACAGCGACGAGCATCCACAAGAACAGTTAGACCCAAAGCCTGACATTCTGGTCTGCAAGGACAAAGATAAAAAGGTCACCTTTGTCACCAAGGAAAAGCAACAAGATTATGGAAACAGAACACAGAGTCACAGCAGGGTGAAAAAAACCAGTACATTATGGCTTTGTAAGGACAGGGAACGAACTGGCCACCTTCTCCTAACCAATATATATATATATGGAAACCATTGCTCAGGTTTTACCTCTGCTATAGGATTCTGTGATTTCCACCCAACTTCCCATTTCTCCAATTCCTAGAATACATGTCACTGACAGCAAAGGTGTTGATACCCGCTCTGGGTAATCCACACAGGAAAACCAGTCCTTCCTAACTGTGTTCAGGGACAAGCTTTGGTTTAGCCTCACTGCTTCACAAGAGCAGCCAAAGCCAAAGCCCATCTTGCCCAGAATCAGAATTGAAGGGAGAAGCATAAGAAACAAAAGCATGAGGAGCAGAAGCTTTCTCATGGGTTAAGCCTGCTCCCTTTATCAATGGTTTAAAACTTTAAAAAAAAAAAAAATCACTATCAGAGAGTTAGCTTTACCTCTTATTATTTAATCATCTAAAAGGCAAACAAAGTGATGAGCAGGGGAGGAAGAGTCTGTCACAGTGAAAGGAAGAGCAGCTGCAGCAAACCCCAGCCTGCAGACTCCAAAATAAATTTTCAGACAGACATCAAGGCAGATTATCTCAACCCTTGCAGATCCTCTCTCCCTCTCAGCTTGGAGGCCTGGCCCTAAAATATCATGTCACAACACTACCACGGAGCTGCTGCATGACTGCCCCATCATAGCTCCCAAATCCCATTTTCTGAGCTAATGAAGGATAGCAAGAAGGGCTTGGGATTCACGGCAACACATGAAAACATTCAGTACATAACCAATTCTATCACACCCTGTGCACAAGGCATATATAGAATAGGCAGAATGCTTGCTGAACACAAGCCTGTTCACCCTAGCAGGAGATGCCCACCTGTTTTGGGACTGTCTGGACCAGATTTCTAGGCCAATAAAGTCACAGAATATTCTGAGTTGGAAGGGACACACAAGGATCATCGAGTCCAGCTCTTAAGTGAATGGCCCATACAGGGATCAAAGCCACAGCCTTGGTGTTATTAGCACCATGCTCTAACCAACCGAGCTTATCTCCAGTCCCTTCCACTCGCTGCATCAATCCCACCTCCCCAAAAGGCAAAGCAGAGAGGGCAGCAGCTGTCCCTCCCACCATCACAAACCTGGGGATGCTGTGCAGGTACAGGAGCAGGCGCACGAGCTCAGTGGTGTTGCAGTGGGGGTTCAACCAGGCCGTGTTCCTCGTCGTTATTATGGCCACTGCGCGCCCTGATTTATCTCTCGTACCTGTAAGAAGGGAAGTGGGGGAAGGTCATACAAGGAATTCAACAGAGCCTGGCTCCAGCTGTGTATCCTCATGTTCTCCTACTAGCACCCCATCACCTTCCTGGAAATCCTCCACAGAACTCAATACAGTGCATGTTGCAGATGGCAGGAGGCTATAAACACACGTCCAGAGCACCCAACTGCTGCCCCAGAGCGAAGTAGCTGAGCTCTGCTTGTTTTTGTCTCATGGCAGTGTTAAATTTGGACTGCTCTCTTCTACCCAAACACACATTCTTCATTGATATGGCTGAAGCTGGCTAATGATAACCCAACCTTGTGAGGAAAGCAAGAACCTCATGAACTCAAGATAAAAGAACCTCACCTTCCCCACTGCTGTCAGATGAGAGAACAGGTCTGGAGAACATGCACTATGTAACGAGACTGGGCACCCAGGCTGAGCCCAGCACGTAACCAGGCATTTCCTCCTGGGAGCAAGGCCCTGGAGCTGGAGCCCAGAGCTCCTCCTCGGCAGTGGCAGAGCGGCCAGCCCAGGAGCACACCCCTGCCTGCCTACAGCTCTGACAAGGGCAGAGTCAGGGCCAGCCTTTCACTAGTTTCAGAGCTTGCTCAGAGAATAGACAAGGCACAGTATGGCCCACACAGCTGAGTTGTGATATGCTGAGGAAAGAGAAACCCTCCTGTTTCAGTCAGCCAGGAAGCACAATGCCTCTCTGCTCCCCACTTTACAAAAGCCCAAAGACAAAGCTCATCACAGGAGGAGAAGGATATAACAGTGCCAGTTCTGGAATTACATCCAGCCTACTCTCCAGATGCAGAGGTAAAGAGCAGGCAGGCCACTTTGGAGACCCAGAGCTGCCCCTGCCACTCACAAGCAGGCAGTGTCTCTGCTCAAGCGACAGCACTCACAGAGGTCACCAGCAAGGTAAATGATTTGGAGACCAGCAGGGACAACATGTCCATTGTGTGAAAAGTAATTAATGAGAACAGGAGCTATTTCCTGTCATACAAATTGTATGAGAAAGAGTCAGGGGGGGAAATCCCAAGCACAGGAGAAAACCAGAGGCTTAGAGAAAGCTGTGTCTTTATCTTCTGAAGTCTACTGCTACCACAGGAGATACTATCTTGCACCACATCCCTCCCCATCCCAGGGACAAGCATGCAAGTTGACAGGTAAAACAGACACAGATGGACGGCCCCAAGCATGGAAAACTGCCCTGGAGTGATCTCTGTCTGTCACTAGGATGTCATTTGAGTAAGGGCCACAGATGGGCATCATTTCAAAGCAGGGCTTTCTCCCTCCCATGGACCAAAACAGTGACACAGCCTTTCTCCTGCTAACAAAAATCTTTCATCATCTGTGTGATTCAGGAGAACTTCTATTATTATGAAATAGCTGGACCCTGCATAATCAAAGAGATGGAAAGAAATTAGAAAAAGCTTATTAATCTACCTTGTTTCATAAGATAAGGGGATCATCACAAAATAAAATTTAAAAAAAGCAAAGCACTCAATTACTGGAAAAATGGCTCAATACCCACTCTTAGTAAAAACTTTTTAACTCTGAAGAAACATCTTTTGTCCATCAGGGAGGCTGGGCATCACTAGAACTTGAATAAACCTTGAACTTCCATATAGTAGTCTGGGAATTGCCTCACCAGGTCAAAAAAAGCAACCACAGCCACCAGGGCTAGGTGTCCAACAGTGGCACAACCAGGATCATTCAAGAGCAGAATGCAGAACTGAAACCATCCTGGAAGTTTCAGCTAGCTCCATCAGCTACTATTTTATTAATTAGCTCTTGTTCACTATTCATTGCAGAAGTTACTCTTTCTGATGTAACTATTGTATCATTACCAATGACTAACATAAAACATTTAACTGAGTAGGTAGTGTGTTCCCTTAGATGTGAGGATTGCCCACTGAAATCCCAAAGGAGCAGAGATGACTATTTGAGAGGCACCTCAAGCACACAGAGCTAAAAATCACTCTCTTAACCTGTTTAGTCATCCCCTTCCCTTTACACATCTGAGGTCAAAATTGGTCTTGCAGCCCTAGCACCGAGTGGAAGGTCCCTGTGCCGCCTTTCTGCTCTCCTTTCCCAACTCCTTCACCTTGCACAGGTCTGCCTGACCACTTCCCTGCTCTCTGCACGTGGCTCCTGAGCTGATCAAATGCAGGTATCTTCTGCTCCACAGTGGACACAAGCCCCCAGGGGCTCCTTGCACAGATGCTGCCAAAGGCTGTTTCTCGCTGGAGAGGCAGATCTCACTTCCTCTGCTTTGCTTCATGTTTGGTTAAACACAAAGACATCTCGTGTGGGCCCTGCACACCAAGCGATCCTGGCTGCTCTGTCCAGCAGCCTCAGCTTTCTTCACCCCTCTGCCAATATTTGTCCCATGCACAAGTTTTATCTGCAGCCATTTGATACTTGCTGCTGTAACAGATGCAAACACTGAGTAAACGTTTGACCTACAACCTGATCTGGGCAGAACAATTCTGGGGAGTCTTCCCTTGATAGCTGCTTTTGTCATCTGCTATTTAGCTACACTATTGTTCATCCCACACATTGCTCATCCACACTTCACTGTGATATTCCTTTCAACACTGTGTGTCATGAAATCAAATGTTTTCTGAAAATCTATTATATCTAGGTAGCTACATTTAATCAACCAAACTTCTAATTACCAAGAATAAAACTGGTTTTCAAGAGCCCTGTCACAGAGCATCTTCTACACACCTATCCTTTAATTATCTACCAAGAGCATCAGGTTCCTATTGTTCTGACCAGGTCTGATGTCAGGCCCACCAGCCCATTATTAGGTGCACCATCACTCTTCTCTTTTTGAACTCCTGGTATGAGCCCATAGATTTGGTATTTCTGACTCATATGTGCTTGATTAACATTTTGAGACTCCTGGGAGCAAATTAATATTACTTTCATGGGAGGGAAGTTCCACTTCCTGTCCTGCCCATTCAGAAGCTTTAGAGGATTCAAGAAGTGTTGCTTCTGGAGAAGTCTGAGGTGAAAGAAATGGAACTGGCAGCAGTCTCCAGTGCTGAAAACAGAGGCTTGTCTCCCTTGCCCTCCTCCAAGCCACATTTCCCAGGCATTCTGGCCCAGCTACTCACCAGGCAGGTAGGCAACGCCGCTCCTGAGCACTTCTGGGTTCACATCCTTGACTATGGTAGGTGCAAACTGACCACCCCAGGCAGTTCCAGAAGTTGGGGATGTCGGGGGAGTAATTGGTGTTGAAGTTTCCTCCGGGGCATTGACTTTACTCACTGGTTTCAACACCTCTGTGCCAGCTGCTTCTTTTCTCAGCTCCGTCCCTTCTGACACCATCCCTGTAAGACAAGCAGCAAACAGAAGCTCAAGCAGAGCTCCACCCAAAAGGTCCCATGAAAGTACGAGATGGGGGAGGGACGTGCCCCCAGCCCCAGCACTCTGCAGCTCCTTCAGTCCTCGTGCCAGCCGCATGCATGCTCCAAAACTGGTTATAACATCAGTACTGCTGTAACTCTAACAAAATAAACCAATTTATTGCAAAGTTTGCAAAGTACAAAAGCTCGATTCAGATCAGGATTACTGCAGTCAAAGCCATGTTTAAAGGTAACGTATCGAGCAGTACATGTCTGCTCACAGCCTGCAAGTCTGGCGCGGTGCAAGTCCCTGGCTGGGCTCCAGCAGCCTGAGCCTGCTGAAGTGATAAACCAGCTTCTGACAGGGAGGGCAATTCCATCACAGCAGAATTACTCCCCCAACACCACTTTCAGATTAGTTCCTGAAAATATGAAGTCAACTTGAGGCTGACAAATCAGCTGGAAATTAGCCAAAGAGACCTTGCTCCGCTCGTCCAGACTTTTTAAATTAACAGTTAATGTGAAAGTCAGAAACCTATTTTAAAGCACTGAAGAACAGGATGATTACACCAATCAGCTCCTGCTTGAGAACTACAGAGAATGCTTCCTTTGTCTGACACCTCAGCTCTAAAGTACAAGTTATCAGAACAGGTTAATTCTAAAATTAAATATCCTGGCTGCTACGTGGAAACTAAGGCTGGTTTTATCACGCTTTAATTTTCACACAAAATTATCTGGACAGAAGAAAAAAGTATCTACCCTCCGTGTAAGAAGTATTATTCCCCATTTCTGAACATCACAAGAACGAGAAGCCAACAGTATGTCTTCAATAATACATCTTTAGCATCCTAAGTACCCAGCTTGGCTCTCCCAGTGTTTGCAGAAAGCTGCAATAAAGAAAAGGCTACACTGCACTGCAAATCCTGGTACTTCAGTATCTACCAAAACAAATATCCACCTTTCTTCAGGAAAATAAGAGGGGAGTATTTATTTGCTTGCTATGAAGTCAGACATTTTAATTGCTATTTAAAATTGACTTCAACCATCCTACCTTCCTGCTGCATCAACAATGCTGCCACTTGACTCAGTTTATTTACTAACAGATTCCAATACTTCATTAAAGAGCAGGACCAGGAACAAAGCAGTCCTTGAAGTGGCTTTCAGTACAAGTTTTAGCAGTGAAGGAGATTTACAGGTTGAGGCTTAGCCTGAACTGCTCTCAAAATTGCTAAAGTGGGTGAGAGAAGTGCCCTGAGCAGCATGGCTCATCACCCGACAGTGGGGGGAAACTGGGAGGGGCTCGGGGCTCTGCACGATCAAGGCCACGGTGGAGTAGCTGCTGGTTCCTCTTTGTAACACCCCTCTTGAGGAGCATCCCTGGCACCGAGTTTGGCATCTGCTGCATTTGGCTACTAAGCTGATCTGATGGCCTCAGGGCTCTGCCCAGTCCTGGGCCACGCCAGAGCACCACTCTGTCCCTAGGGCCACCTCAGCCTCCACTTCCCAGTGGTGCAGGAGGTCACCCACCTGGGACAACGCAGCATTTTAGAGGGCCACTGATCTCCCATACACAGGGTTACTTGAGCATCACAGAGTCATCTAAGTCATGCCCAAAGCTTTCACATTATGGGCTGACAGACTCTCTAGGAAAACACGGAATCACCTTAGCAAGGAGGTGTAAGGCCTGGCAATAAGCAGAACCACGCAGCTTGCAGTAAAAGAATCTGCATTAAATGGCAAAAGCCTGCAAAGAGGATCAAAAGGTGGCATTTAAAGAAGACAAGAAAGGGAATACAGACAGTAATGTTCCACATATATATCCATGTATATTCCACAAATGTACATGACAACCCCGCCTTGGATATCTCTTAGGAATGAGGCAGCAGCTCCCAAAAGCTAGATGAGAGAAGCATTTTGCTCAGCCCACCACGCACAGTCCTGGTATTGGGACTGCCCTAGGGAAACCTCCCTGGAGCTGTGCAGCCTCCAAACCACGCACGTCTTGCCCAGAGGAGCCTCTTCCCTAAGCTGCTGGGGCCCAGCTCAGATCTGCAGACGCCACCTCTTCGGAGGAGGCCGAAGCACACTATTTGTTGTTTGCAGTGCGGGGCGGAGGCACTTACTGAAGCGGAAGTTGTAGAAGGCGGGGGATTACATCTAAAAGCAAATTGAGAACAGGGACAGCTGAATTTGCCGTGTTTGCAGGTTCCACCTCTCCCCGAGGTTAAGGAAGTGGTAGAGGAGGATTTGCTTGTGTGCATTTCAAAGAGACATTAGCATTTTTCCTGCAAACTGCCCCGACACCAGTATCATCTGTGCTAACATTACACAGGAACTGCGAGCAGGAACGGAACGCCCTAACAGGTGCTGCTGAATATGCCCCACTGTGGCTTTTCAGCCTGTTTCTTGAATATCAAGATATTTTCCACCCACAAAATAGAGGAATTCTTTCCAGAGCTGCAGAGTTTCAAAATTCACTCTCACTTAGATGTTAGTCATTAGGAAAAAAACAGCAGTCACATTATCTGTGAATGGAACCAGTGTAAATTTTAAGCCACCAACTCAAAGCAGTTCACATTTGACTCTCAGTTAGACTTCATTTTATTTATATCTAAGTCTTTTCTACATAAGACTGTATTTGTGCAGAAAACAAGCCCACTGGGAGTGGAATGAAAGGGAGAGAGTTAAGGGACAAGGAAAACAGCAGACACAGCAAACTCAGATGCCCTAGTTCTGCATGGGTATATCTGCTGTAAGCAGCAAGATCCTCCACCTCACACAGAGCAAATTGTGCCTCTGCCCACTGCTGCCAAGGTGTGAACTGCAGATCTGAATTGACCCAGTACAGCTGAAGCTTTGTTGTTATTTATAGTTTAGGCAAGATACCCACAGTTTCGAATCAAAGTAGCAAAATGACCCCAAGAGGACACAGTTACAGAGAATCTAACGCAACTACACGCTGACTGGCTGGAAAAGAAAAGTCCATTTGTAGGACATTTGCTTCACTTTGTAATTTTATCTCTGAATTATCTTACTAGTATATCTCTGAGGGTTTAATGGGGCTAGATAAGGGGGTGGCTTGTTTGGATCTCAAAGCAATCAAAGGTAATTGAATGGATTAAGCTTTTTATAGTGCCAGCTACAGTGTTTAAGACACACTCCCAGCATTAACAGATATTTGAGCTCCCCTTTGCCTTAAAGAGTTTGTTACGTTAGTTTGGGTGGTTTTCCTGGCGATTTAAGTTTTCTTTTGCCTTACAAAACACTGAGATAACAGGGTCTGGCTTTTTCTAAACTGCAATGCCCAATTTAACACCAACTGACTTGAGCCATGAATGTCACTTATTTCAGCCAAATCCCCAGAATTGTTTATAATGCCTTTCATTAAAAACAAACTCCACACGTAGCCCAGAGGGGTCCAACATACTGGAAATCTCCAGCACCAGCCAAGACTCATTCTCTGAAGCAGCGAGAACATCACACTTACTATCTCCTAACAAGCTGGACCCGGCTAATTTTAGACAGAAGAGATGGGAAACAATCAACAAGCAGCCACTGGAATCATGAGCAGAGTGTCCACCCAGCACTCAACACCAACTAGGTTTTCCGAGGCTCAGTCCTGAGCAAACATGAAGTCAAGCCAGGTTCAGCTTGGTCAGGAGTGGATATCCACAGCATGGTTATTTCCTGGCATACATCCCTCAAGAGCCTCAGATAGGCAGAAGGGGATCTTTTTTTTTTCTGGTCTTGGTGGTAGATGCTCAGAGACGTACACTTCAGAATTAGAAAATTTTTGAGCTGACCCCTCCTTTTCACAGAAGAGAAATGCTTGTCACTCCAAAAGTATCAGAAATGCCTGGCAACCGTGGGCTTGCCTAACTATGGACTTATTTTGGTGCAGATGTTAATGAAATTTTATTTTAACCAATGGCACTAATCTAGCTCCATTAGGAGGTCGCTAAGACATCAGGTAAAACGTGACTCTTGGACACCTGAGAAAGTAGCTGTGTGTGCAGCCAGATGGAGTTGTGCTGCAGCACTGAGGGAGGCTCTCAGCCACACAATTTGGGAGCAGTGCAAGCATTACACCGGCAGCACATCCCAAAACAACCAGCTCTGGATCTGTTCTCCCACAGGGTCAGACGTGGTCGAGCAGCGTGGGTCTGTACCACCAACAGTTTCAAGAGTCCTCACTCTGATATTTCAAGCTGGATGATTTTCCTAGCCAGGGGTCTCAGGGAATGAGAGCCGTGGAACTGGAATGGCACGTTTCACCCACCCACACACACACGCACACACACACAGGCTCCTCAGGGTGATCTGCATATCTCACTGCAGCTTTCCAGACTCAGCAGAGCTGGGCAAAGCCCACAGCGTGTCCATGCGGTTACACACTGCCTGATACGGTGTGGTGCCAAAGGCAGACACCTGGATTGCCCCCTCAACTCCTTCTGAAGGAGCACAGGCATCAAGAAATCTGGGAAAATACCTGCTTGAACATTCGGTCTGAGCTGAAGTTAGCTGCTTAATTTCTCTCTGACCTCCCACTCCAGTTAAACAGCTCTTACTTGAAACAGAATCAAGCTGAAGAAAGCACGCCGGAGGGGAAGGGAGGGAAGCAGGGGGGGATCCCTCAACTCTGCAGTTTGCTGCCTAAATCAGTTACCAGCACACAAACTAGTTGATCTTCAGGTCACATTACACAGCTAGTATTTTACTGGGGCATCCACTGCTGCTTCCTCTGTGCCACAACCCTCTTTCTAAAGCCACTTTTTAACTGTGAAAGACTTGTGCATTAAGACATTCTCACCTCACACATTGCTATTTTGTGCATCCATAAAGTGCACACCGTGAATGTAAGAGGTGGAGGTCACCAGCAATCAGATCAACTGAAATTTAAAGGCTCTTACACTGGAACTTTGTAAATTTGCAAAGAATTATTAAACAAAGTACAATAAACCCACCTGTGAAGAGAAAGCTAATTTCCCACCACAAACAAGACAATTTAATCACTTCTCTGTGCTATTACCCCAAAGCCTCCCAGCAGACGTACTTATCAAATCCTCATTGGTAAGTAGTACTCGAGCAGTACTCGAGGACTTTGCTATCAATCCATGTTATCAAACAAACATCCAAAGGTTGTACCTTTAGGAGATGATGTCCCAGGAGCTTCCTCTGGGTGGGACTGCAGAGTACTGGGCTCTCTATGTCCCTCAGCAGGTCCTGAGGACAGTGGTCCAACCTCCAGTTCCTCTTCAATGGATTCCAGTGTTTTTGAGGAGATAGTCTTTGACTTATCCCCATAAGAAAAACTTCCCTGGTTCTCCTCCCTTCCCTGCGAATCCTGTACTGCAACACACTCTGGGTTCAGCACAGAGCTCTCTTCACTTTCACAGCCCTGGTTTTCCACCAGTCTTTGTGGTTCTTCAGACCTCTCTCCAGAACTCTGGGTTTTGAATTGACTTGAGTCTTCTGTTTGTGGATCAGGGCCCGAAGAGTCACCGTTATTTAATTGTTCTGTCATCTGACCCCCCTCTGACAAAGCAGTTTGGAGTAGTATGGCTTCTTCAGCCTTCTTATGCTCTTGCTTTTCACCATTTGACACAGGTTCATCTGTAGGAGCTTTGACAGAACAGTGACTATGACTAGTCTGGTTTTCATTTGCTGCCAACATCTCTTTAATCTCTATAACTTCTTCTCGGCTATTCCTTCTTCCTACCTCAACTTCATCTGCTTCTCCTTGCTCCTGTTCTGGAGAATTTAATGGAGAACTAAGATTTGCTTCAGTATCGCTGCAGCAAGAACCTACATCTGCCTCATTCCCTGAAGGAGAGCCTCTCCCCACACATACATCTGAACTCTCAGGCAATGCAGTGGCCTGAACTGGCCCAACACTTTCACTGACATTCTGGCACGAGACATCAGAACCTTCCTTCAGCATGCAGTGTGGTCCCGAAGGCCCTGGGACAGACGCGGGAGAGGCGTCCATCTCCGTTGTTTCATTTTGATCCTCTTCAGCAGCAGCAGCAGCATTCACGATTGTTTCTGGGCTCTGCTCAGATGTTTCAACAGCAGCACTTCTGCTAGGCCCATCGCTTTCTCCCTCGTTTCCAGGAGCACCAGGTATTTGTGCTTTGCAGCTGACAGCATCTCCAGCACACACGTCACTGTAGCTGCACAGTGCATACCGCCAATCCAGTGAGTGCTCACTGCCAGTCTCCTGCTCTTCTGTGCTGCAAGCACGAGACTCAGACACAGGAAAATTATTCCCCATGTTTCCAGGACCAACTGACAGCAGCTGACCTTCTGGAGACAGTTCTCCGTGTGCCATCATTTTGCTGCTTTCTAATGGAATGACATTTTTGAGAACTTCTCTAGGAGTGCTCAGAGTGTCCATCTGACAGTGTTGCTTCTGCATAAGTGCTGACTGAATTAAGTTCTTGGAGTAGGTGCTGTCTTGTATAACAATATACCTGTGCTTGCCTTTAGACTCATTCACTCGGGCTCTGGGCTGAGTTAGATAATTTAAAGCCAGCGGTTGGGTTAAAGAGCCTGTTTGAGACCCAAACCTGGGCAGTGAAACTTCTGCCAGCTCAACGTACTCTCCTTCAAGGTCACTTCTCAAGTTCTCTTGAGGCACAGGACTCGTACAGACACCATTGACAAGAGCCCCACTTAACTGTGGAGCTGTGCTGCTAATGACCAGCTTGTGTCCATTTGGATGTTGTTCCTGCAGATGCTGAGAGCCCAAGTCTGGTGAACTGTGCTCAGTATGATTGGTGGGAAGGCACAAAATTGAACGTTCCTCTGTTATTTCTGGAGAGATGATACTGTTTTCAATTATTTTTGGTTTGTTTATAAATTCAGGATTAACCACTTTATCCCAGGGGACACGAAATATTTTATCATCAGTGGTTAGTAAACAATTTTCCAGTGCTATACCCATCCGCTCTCCATTGAATGTACTCAGCCATTCCAGAGTAAAAATAGAGGTATATGAAACTTCTGGAATCACCACTTCCTCTACATTATGTTTGTCTTTTGCCAAACATTTCAATACAATTCGTGGCGACTTCTTCTCATGGGGGACCACCTGCAGGTAGAAGTCACCAGGCTCCAAGACTCGCCAGTCAATGGAAGCCAGCTGGATTACAATCTTCTCGTGGATACACAGGGGCCAGCCCGCGTGGCGGAACAGCAACCCGCAGTACTGAGCCTAGGGAGACAAGAGAAAGCGCTGTCAGCATCGGGAACAGATCTCAGCTCAAGCTTTTCAATCAGAGATCAATAAAACAGTTGAATTTAGGGTCTCTGGTTATTGGTGTAGGAGAGTTTTTTATACTGAGGCCTTCTCGTTAAAAAGCAGAAACAAGGAAAGCTACCGACACAAACCACGTATGCAAGACAGGTGGGGACAAGCTACATTTGGAGGCTGCCACCTCACGGGAATGAGAAGGTGACACTGCAAAGACAAAGCAGGAGAAAGGAGGCAGCAAATGAGGAAAGCACAGCAGAGCCACAGAGAAAGAAGGCAGCAAGTCCCATCAGCAAGCTGTGAGGAACTACATTTAACATATAAGCAACCTCCTCATTCTCACAACACAGCAGCACTCAGGCCGAGCCCCAGACAAATCCCAGTCAAAGAACTGAAGTTTCACGGCTGAACTGACTTGACTCAATTATTTACAGCTTTATCACAACTTCAAAAAATAATTTCAGTGCTTTGAACTTGATTCTGTTTGGGTAAGATTTAAATTAAGCCATAAGCCATCAGTTCCACAATTAATTTCATCTTTCTCTATACGACAAGGGTTTAGATTCAATTAATTCAAATCCTTTGCCATAGAAAAACCACAGAACTGGAAGGAACTTCCTGGATCCTCACATACCTTGAAACAAGAGGTACTGGCATAAAGTAATTTCTTTCTGATGTTCATCAAGCTTTACCTTCAGCCCAGCCAGGTTTCTAATTCTCACTGCACCTGACGCAAAGTTGCTCCAGAGTCTTGGAAGCCCAAATCATCCTTCAGATTCAGTAATTCCTCCTCCTCGACCCTGGAGCTTATTTTCTGGATGCATTTCCATTGCTTGGACTCACTAAGCCGTGTCACATCACCTCAGCACATCCACCTCGATCATCTCCTGGGCCTGCCTGAAGAGTCTCCTCCGTGATGCTTTTTCTTCTTAAAAACACCTTTCTTTTTTCCACTTGTGGATTGTGCAAAGCACTGCAAAACACCGTCTATAGTGGAACCAGCACCCGCCAACTGTGCTAGAAGCATCTCTTAAAGCTAAGTTCCTACTCGTCTTCTGGCCATGTCCCTGCACTAACCCAGTCACCTGCTAGTTTTTCTTTTCCAACTGATGAACCCCGTTTCATAGCAGAAGTTCTGCCTGTGGAGGCACATGCCTGCCCTCCCAGTCTACCGCTACAAAAACTTAACTACAAAGTTTTAGAGCTCATCTTGTGCAATGCATTTCTCACCCTCCTCTTCCAGGTTATTGTTTGGTGGCTCGCAGGCTGGTTTCCCCACAAGCATGTCACATACGTACTCTTATTTTTTATGCCAAGGTCATGGGTGAGAAGCCAGGAGTGTGTCGTGACTCCTGCCTCCAACTCAGTTTTCCCTGCAGTACAATCACCCTCCCCTGCACCAGTTTGCTACCCATCTTGCAATACTTGTATAAACCTCGATCCCTTTGACACAGTAATTAATCTTCCATATGACTCCATCATAAATCCTTTATGCAAGAGATTAGACAGTGAAATTTATCTCTCTGCAGAGAGATGGCTTATGAAAAAGGCTGGTACCTGCCATGGAGCAAACCACATGAAAAAGTTACCCAGTTTTTAATGGGTCAGTTAATTCAGTCCTTGCTCAGTGCATGTTGTTGTACACTCAGCTTGTTCTCTGTATTCTGTTACTAGCCCTGACTTAACAGATTCAATAAAATCCCTGTTACCAGACATTCGGCATCACATGGTAACTTCTTCCACATTCCAGGATGGGGAGCAGCCAGTCCTACTTCTTCGACATAGTCGAGTGCGTATCATTTCAGTCATGGCAGTTTTATTTCTGTTCACTCAGTGCAACTGCCCCACTGCTGTACCCACGCACAGCATCGCTGCAAAACTCAACCTTCCTTTAGTTCCCGTTTACTTGACTCACACAGCACCTCAGCCAACGAAGCACAGAAGTGCCCAAGCCAAGAATTTTGTACATAAGTTTTTCAACAAAGAGAAATACGCAGTTTTCCACAAGAGACTTTGAAATTGCACCCTACACCACACCAACACTGAAATATCTCCTAGTACGTATATTAAGGCCACCTGTACCTAAGGTCTTTCAGGGGAAGAAGCACCAAAAATACCAGCTTCCAAGCTATTATAAATAATTTATAGGACTGAAAAGTGAAAGACAGAATCAGCAGTAGCATTAACAGAAACCTGAATTCCATCTGCACCTACCTGACACAGGCATTCTGTAAAAATCTGAATGCAGAGTAACCTATTTGGGGGCTACTCATACATTAAGAAATCCAAAAACCCAACCTCATTGCTTAGATAACTTGTTTGACTATTGACTGACAAGGAGAAAGAAACTCAGCAATAGAATTGCCAAAACCAAAATGCAGAATGCACTGACATTTCTGAAAAACCTCACAAAGCCACAGTGTAAACTGCAGCAAGAGCCAGAGCAACATCCAAGAAGGAATGCAAGTCCCTCAATAGCCTAAACATTACAGAGCTTTAAAACTCCAGAAGCAGAGCATCCTCATGCTGCTCCTGCTCCAAAATGCACCTTCAAAGGGAAGATTACATGAAGAGGCTTATTACAGCCCTTTTAACATTTCATTTTGAGGCTCAAGTATTTGCTCTTCTCATGTCCAAACACTACGGAGCCAAACCAGGCTCATCAGAGGAGTGCCAGGAACACCCTCTACGCCCAGCAGCTGCAGCCAGGAATAAAGCTGCCTCTGAAGAAAGAGCTGGGCTCCAACGACTAAGATGGCACAAAGCTGGAATCTCCTAGAGCTACAGGGATGGTTAGGCTGGAACAGACAATTTAGCTCAGGTTGTCATCTGAAGGCCAGGGGCAAAACCTGAGTTTTTAACTCTGTGATAAGCAGAGACAGATCCCTTGGAACACCCCTTCCAGCCCCGTAGGAGTCACATATAGGCTGCTGATTTTAACATACCCAGCTGAAGCCCATGAACTTTTTTAACTTCATTAAACCACTTACACTTTTGTCACTGCAGAGGCTGACAGAAGATCTAGCGCTCTCAAGATTTCCTACAACAGTCATTCAGATGGGAGTTAAGTCTTTTCCCTTTAGTGCGTTTAGGAAAAACTCACATGGAGCAGCTGAACGACAAACTAAGGAGGAAGCATTGCAGGCAAAGCTTTTAAAAATTAAGTAGCAAGAAATAGTCCTCTGTGATTTCAGACAGTGAAAACAAAGGAAGGGGCACACAGTGGGGGTTTGGGGAAGAGGAGTCCACAGGAAATGAAATAAATTTCATCAATAAAAAAATACCAAACAACCAGACTTCTAAATAAAATATGGAATCACCTGGGACAACCTCTAAAGAGAATACAAGGTACCTGGAGCTTCCCTTGATCTCCCTGTATTGCCACTTGGGAAGTACAAAACCACGAGTCAAGGCCAGAAAGGGTCACAAGCGAGGAGGAAAGGCTCTTGCTGCTCACTCTCCCAGATATTTCACACCTCAGCAACAGCCCCTAATGCTGAGCACTGGGCAGCCCTCACTGGAGGTGGCTGCCCCACCAGCCCCACACTTTGTGGCTACTGGGCAGCCCAGGCAGTGCCAGGCCAGCCTCTAGGCACAGCTCGTGCCCCTGCACCACCTCTCCAAACTGTGCTGCACAGGTAGGACAGACCCACCGTCCTGGCTTCCCGCTCCCACAGGACACCTCAGTCACCGACCAGCCCCCCTGGGCCTCCGTGTCACCCGAGCCCACGCTCCAGGCCGGGCCTGAGGGGCTGCCAGCATCCTGAGCTCCTCCAGAGCCCACTGCCCTCATCTCTCCCAGCTCAGGGACCCTCCCAGTGCCCACTGCCCTCACCTCTCCCTCTTCAGGCACCCTTCAGCACCCACCGCCCTT
>VZRE01006610.1:226200-250309 GCA_013396775.1 Cephalopterus ornatus
CAGCAGCACTGTGGGTTCAGCTCCCTGCCGCTTTCCCTCCCCCTCCCCTCCACCACCTCATCTGCCCGAGGCACCGCCGGGAGCTGCCGGGGTCTCAGGGAGTGGGGACCTTGCCACCTTGGCGAGGCCGAGATGTTTTGGGGAAAGCTGTGAAGTGTCTTGCCGTAACGAGTAGTTCACACAAACGAAAAGCCTTTTGTTTCTTCAGAGGGCAAAAAACACGTGATGCGCCGTCGAATTAAAAACTGCAGCTACGGATAGTGATGGAATAATTCCTATTCCAGTGTTCATGACAGAGATCAGCCCCCCAAAATCCTTATGTACAACCTTGGATCCTCCTGGGCTCACAAACGCACAGCTGGCACCAAGCTGGAGGCTGGCTGACAACACAGTGGGACAAACACCGCACCAAAGCACTTACTTGCAAGATGCGCAGCTTTACATGGATCCATCCTATGTGATGGGCCTTTCCCCACAGCATTTCACCTCCCTGAGACAAATGAGTAACTGATTGTTTCAGCTTCCACTTAATATTTTTGCTCCTCCAAGAAGTCCCTTGCCCTCCACCATGAGGACTTCTATCGACAGCCTGGGCACATACCCACTCCACATTCAGAGAGAAAAGGGCTAGGCTGAACCCAAGTTTTAGGTTGTTGGGGCTGGTTGTTTGGGCTTTTTTTTCCATCTTTCAGACTTTGAGCCAAGTTTGTGATGGAGGCGTTTGACTCATCGTTTCTAACATTTTAGGCTCCCAACAGTAACGCAACGTTAATCTTGGACTCGTTCTGGCAGTAAATGTAACGTGACTCCTCGGGGCTACCGAGCCTTGCGACCGTTCCAGCAACCATCAAAGGGGAGCTGGAGTTCTGGGAAAAACACCGACTGGCAGCATTTCGCCCCGCATGTCCTCCTGCTGGTGGCGGGAGCCCGACGGCTTCATCCCCAAGGCCAGGGAACAGCTGGGGTCAGAGGCCACCTGAGTCAGCCATATCCAGCAGGCGCTTTGCTAAACCTCTTCCTGTCAATCCCTTAAGCCCTCTGTTCGGTGTTGCTGGCTGTGGAAGGGGAGGGCACCGCTCCACACCTGATCTCTGCGCGGGTTAGGCCTCACCAACAATTTCTCAGCTGTTTCCCCAATTGTCTGCCTGCCCCGGGGGTCATCACGCCTCCCACCTAGGCTGCCGCACGTACTTTCTGCCAGCCGTTATAGACACGAGAGGCAGAAAGAAAACTCCGAGAGAGCCTCCACAGGCCTTTAGAGAGCATGATGTACTCACACAGGCATCCTGCTGAATGCACTGCAGGATGTGCTTGGCTGGAATCAGGAAGTCTATGAGGTAGCGCAGTCCATCCCCACGGTACGTCTTCTCCACCACATCAAAAACTTGGCACAGAACAGTGGCTGCGGTAGCCTCAAACGGAGGGTAGAGTGTTGATAACGTGCTCTGAATGCAGCCGTCCAGCGACTCCGAGTCCTGCCGAGAGACAGAGCGTTAGTGGTACCAGGGCACGATCCGCCCCGGTGCCCCGCCGAGCCCTGCGCCCAGGAGAGCAGCCATCTCCGAACGCAGGAGGAGCGAAGATCAAAGGAGCAAAGCGCTGTCCGTCCTAGCTCCTCTTGGCACCGGCCATTCCAGGTAAACACTAAAAAGCTCTCCCAAAACGGGAGTGGAGTGCTCGCAGAGCGTGCTGTGCACAGCGGAGAGAATTCCCAGCTTTTGCTTACGCAGCAAGTCCTTCTCCTGCCTGCGCGGGGTGGGGCGGCTGTTAGACCTCACCGCAGCGCGTGAGCGCGTGCGGGCGAGCCAGTCGTGGGGTGGGCGCATCGGCGGGACCCGAGCCCCGGGTACCCGGGGCTGCAGATGCCACCCAGCCCTTGGGTACGCTCCAGCCCGGGGTTCCAGCTCCCCGGTGGGCCGAGTGGAGCCGCACGGACAACAGGTTGGGCTGAAGCTCCAGAGCCTGCTCTGCTCTGGAGTCCCAGCACAGGGTAAGTCGCTGGAGCGCTTGGTCCCGAGCAAAGCCGCTCACCAGTGAGACTCCTCATTATTCAAAGCTGTTTGCCTCTTGCGGAAGGCTCCACTCCAGGAGCCAGGAATTTTCTGCACTGAGAGATGCCTCCCAACAGGATTCACAGGCTGCACGTGAACAGTGGTCCCCGAGCACACACGTCGATACATGGGATGCCCATTTCCACCTCACGGATCAGAGGCAATAGCTTCCCTGAATCCACCTTCATTTGGGAGAACCTGCCAGCCAGAGCCTGCCCACGGTGTCAGGATCAATTCCAGTGCCAGAGGCCAAAATCTGAGTTATTGCATGGGTGTAAATCAAGAGGGCTTGCCAAAAAGTAACAATAAAAAAAATAAAGCTGTACATATCTGGAAAGAGGATCAGGATCCCTCCTTTCCTTTCTATTTTAGAGGGGATCCCTTGGGCTAACTTACAGCCAGTGGGAGAAAGTTTTGCTACAAAACCAAATTAAAGTTTACTCAGGTGTCTGGCCAGGTCCTCATCTGATCTAAATCCCCCTCCTTTCACTAGAGACAAGAAAAGCATTTCAGCCACTTGGCCCAGAAGCCCTACAGCCTCCTGCAGAACAGGAACAGCTGCATGGACATGCCTGAAAACATACCTCAGTCCCACAGCAAGACGGGGAGAGAAAGTTAAACAAAGCAGTGCCACAACAGCTTACACCACCACCGGGGAGCAGTCGGGTGAGGGGATCAGGAGGAAACAAACTGTTTCGCTTCTTCCACTCCACGGCAGCACACATTCATCACTCCAGATACCTCCACTGGCCTGAGAAAATGCAACAGTCTCAGAGCAAGCCTGAACCGACCTGCAGCCCGAGCAGAGATGATGCTCCTCACACGAACCTTTCCACCTCTCACAGCTCAACAACCTCCAAGTTCCTCCTTTAGAGGGTTGGGTGTTTTAAGCACAATATAAACTCCCTGCTCTGCTGCAGGATAGCCTGTGGGACTGCACAGGAGAGGTGGGGACACCCGGGAGATGCCTCCACAATTCCTGCCTGCACCGAGCTGGCAGAACACGTGTGACAGACAAACCGCACGCTGCCTGTGGCATGGCACTGCTTCCTTACCTGTTCTGCTGTTTCTCCTGATGGCAGCAACAAGCAAGGCTAGATAGAATGGCAGCAGGCTCCTAAAGTATTCACACCTTCTCTGAGAAATCAGCTGCCTCCTGCAATGCTCCTCAAGGCCAATGCAACCGGATAAACAGAGGTTAAGGAGCTATTTTCCATATTCATAGAATCATAGATTATCCTGAGTTGGAATCCATAACCCAGTGTTCTTAACCCAAGGACTCCAAAAGCAGGAGCCCTACATGCAACCTTCCAAACACTGAATGCTAGGGTGAGCATTTAACTCCAACCCTAAATGGGAGGAGAAGGCTGTTTTAGACAAGTTTCTTCCCACTCAGAAAAATAACAACCTCTGTTGACATCAACCTGTCCCAGCAAGCTCCTTTGGCCTTGTCAAACAAAACTGGCCTTCACACAGGTGCTCTCCCACCCAGCACGAGCTGCCTGCTTGGGCACTATCACAGCAGCATTGCTGCTGGTGGCATTTGACAACAATCTCCCTCTGACCCTCCACAGCCCACAGGTTCCAAAGTATCCAGCTGTGGTTGGTTCTGTGCCATCCTCTGTCCCCATGCCCTGCTTGAGCAAAATTCGTTCAGATATCAATCCCTCCCCAAAAGAAATTTGTTAGGCTTACTATTGCAAATAAAACAAAGGAGTCAAAATATTTGCACATGAGTCAGTGCATTGCTCTAAGGTTCTCACACCATTCCTGCTGCCTTAGCAAAGCCTTCACAAAACAATTATTAACACTGGCACCGAATCAAAAATCTTTTATATGGTTAAAATAAACCAGGTTGTACATTATCCTTCCTTTAGTAAAATACAGAATAACCATAGCCTGTAGCCATTGCAGAGTGCAGTGCTAACAGTGCACTCCACAGCACAGAGGCTTTATCTCCCTCTGGCTAGACTACACCGAGAAGCCATGATAGCTGTGCAGGCTTCCAAGGGACAGAGAGAAGGTTTCAACCCCTTCTATTTGTAGAAAGAGATGTTTGCCCCAATCTCTGATAATCCCACGTGAAAAGCCCCGAGCAGGGAGTAAATTCCCACATCCCACCACGCCGCACTGTGATTGCAGCACCAGCATCCTTGGGCAGCTACAGAACAAGAATGGATGGAGCCTTCGTGTGCCACAGGTGATTGTGGAGGTGACACCACTCTTCAGTGCTCCCACCCACCCAGCGTGATCACCCAGGGATTTGTCCTGCTGGGGTAGAGGGTGCAACATGGCAGTGCCTCGGAAGTCACCTTGAAAACACAGAGGGTGGAACACGGCAGAGCTTGGAGCCTGCAACAGCAGCACATTCACCTCTAATCAGGGACTCATTAACCCAACTCACAATCCAAGGGATGGGACTGCTTATTTGTATTAATTAACTTCTCAGATTGCAGAGGGGCCAGAGAAAAGGGCCTCAGCGGGGGCTGTAAGAGGCTGTTGAATGCCAGAGCACAGCTGGGCAGCCTCACACATCCAGCCTGCTGCTGCCACACACATGGAAAGGACGTGGTTTGGAGGCACAGGGAACTCATACAAACAAGAGTCCACACAAACACAGTCCAGAGGCTGATAAACCTGAAGTCCAGAGCCCATCCTACCTACAAACCACATCACAGAATTGTAGAAGGTTAGAAGGCACCACTGAGGGTCATCCAGTCCAAACTCCCTGCTCCAGTAGGGTCCCCTAGACCATGTTAGGGGTCCCCCAGACCACCGAAGGGTTTCCTAGAGCATGTTAGGGTCCCCTAGAGCATGTTACTCCAGATGGCTTTTGAGTATCTCCAGGGAAGGAGACTCCACAATCTCTCTGGGCAACCTATTCCAGAGTTTCCATCGCTTTGCTCAAGCAGGCATGAGGAGAAACCTCTGTGACCCAGGATGAGAGGACAGCACCTGGAGAGGAGGAGAGCAAGCTAAACCCAGCAAGAATCCAAGGAGAGAGCACTCCTGCCCCAGGACACTTCCACTTCAGCCAGCCCACCGTGGCCCCCAAGAGCTGGCAGAGCCCAGCACAGGAGCCTCCTGGAGAAAAGCAGCCTCCTTCAGGGACTGTACATTTCTGGCTTCCCTGCCTCCAACACTGTTGCCACATCCCCTTCACAGAAAAGGTCCTGGACACTTATTCCTTTTCAGCCACTTGGCACAAACACTAGCCAGGGTGCTTTCCAAGCAAGCCAGAGAGCATCTCCCCAAGCAAAAGATGTCTTGGAGCTCAAACGCTTCTTTGTCAATAGCACAGGAGGACCTATGAACTCCAGCTCACTGCCACCACTCCACCACACCTCCCAAAAGAGAAACATGCTTTTAAAATAACTCCTCTATAAATCAAGGCGCTAAATAAAGCCCAGGTTAAGGTCATGTCCGGCCAAACTGGCTTTCACTGCTGCTCAGCTGGGAGCCGCTGCCGGTGCAGGGGCTGGAGCACCGCGAGGGAAGAGGAAAGCAGCATGTGGGGATGGGATGGGCTCCATGGGGCTGAGCCGTGGGACAGGAACAGCCCAGCATGGTCCCACCCGGGGGGCAGGGAAGCAGGGAGAACCCAGGAGGACGTCACAGCTGGCAGAGGGCTTGGGTCTGAACAGGGCCAGCAACGAGTGGGGTGGGTGGGCTGCCCTCCCTCCCCTGCATATCACAGGAGCCACAGATGCTGTGAAACAAATAAAGCAATAAAGACTGTCGTGGCAAAGCTCTGCTGCTCAGCCCTAAGAGCCCTTCTCCATCACAAACTGCAGCGATTCCAGGAGCCAAGCAGAAATGGGGTTACAAGTGCCTGGGCAGAAGCCCCAAGCCTGGACTAAGAAGCAGGCAGCCGGAAGAGCAGCCTGGGATCTGTTACAGCCCTGCTCAGGAGACACATAGACCTTTCCTGGTGCAAGCAGCTGGTGCAGGATGTGAGAGGAGCCTACCAGGAGGCATCTGGAGTAACCAGGAGCTTCTTGGGCTTTTCTAGGTGCACAGATTGAATTTTCTGCCTACCTCTGTGGGCATAAAGAGAACAACATAGCAGCTCCAGCCACTGGGAACTCCTGTCAGGCTACATTTCTTTCTGATTCAGGACTCAACTTCTTCCTCTTTGGGACCTGCTGCTCACCAATTAAGTCTGAACTCCGGAGAACCTCCTATAGGTTTGGAGAACAAGAAGTCAGCCTGCTTGGGAGCAGAGAGATCATCCCCAGGGCTACACACACACACACACACACACCCCCCCTTGCACAGCCTCAGAACACCTGTGCTCTTCAAGCAAGAAATGCTGCCCCAAATGGCTCAGGACAATTCAAGTCAGTGTGGGGGGAGCTGCAATGCTACTGGACCCATCTGGGCCCATGAAGCCTCGGTAGCATTTTCCCTACAACTCACCCAACCAAAGCACTTTGCTAATTTTGCCTACAAAATGCTGAGTCTTCCCTGCTGACAGCCCAGATGTTGTCTGTAGACTCCTAAAAAACACTGTTATGGTGAGACCAGACTAAACTGTTTGACTAATCCATGACTTATGGTGGACAACACTCCTTGCCAGCAGGTTGGACTGGCCCATGTAACACCCTGAGGATTCATCCTGCAGCAGGAATTTAGCTAAAGAACCTGCAGCTCTGCTCTCAGAAACCTAGACTCACCCCCATCTGAGCTGCCCGAGAATGAAAACTACATGTCCCAAAGTGCCCCAGTTAAATGCAGAGCGTGGCAGAGCAAGGGGCATCGCTGGGCAGCGGAGCAGAGCCCGGCCAGACTGCGAGCACAGCGAGCTCTGAGTCACCCAGTGCCTTGGCTCCCGCTCATAAGAGAGGCCCTGCCAGGAGCTCCCACAACTTTGCCCTCCTTCTGCCAGCTGCCTGGAGCCTGGCCACATCCTGCACGCACGCACTCTCTCCTCTCTGGCCCAGGTACCGACAGACACTGTGAAGGCAGGAGAGAAAAGACCAGAGTTGCAAAGGTGAGGGGAAGGGACGACCCAGGCCTCCCACGCCCCAGACTGGAAAGTAGAAATAACAGCAAAACTGGGAAGAGGCAGAGCTCCAGGCAGCACAACACAGAGCCTGCCCATGGCCCCCAGCCAGCTTTGGGACTGGGGGAAAAGGAGCTCACAGCAGGCGCTGAGCAGGGCCGGGTTAGCTGGTCCCTCCACCAGCAAAGGCTGCCGTGCTGCGCCGCTTGGCTGGGGCTGCTCAGCTCTCAGCTGACGTGAGAAACCTCATTTCCAGTAAAAACAGACCTCTGGGCTTTCCATGAAGCCTTTCCACTTTCTGCCACAAAGCTGAAAGCCAGGCCACTTTGCCTTTAAAAATGAGACATTTCTCTGTTAAAAAAGGTCTTTGGCTAAAAGCGAGGCTTGTTTTTCTGACAAAATTTGAGATTTCCCACTCCGTTACTGCAGGGAGGAGAACCCTCCCAGCCCCATTTCCTGAGCCGTTCTAATCACAGCGGCAATGAGTTCAAGAGAGAAAAATCTTCCCAGAGCAAGCGCCAGCTCCCCCGTCTGCTGCTCTGCTGCTCGCTCTGAGGCTCTGGGGGGGGCTGGGAGGAGAGCGCCTGCCTTCAGCACCCTGCCTGCCTCTGGATAAAATAATGCACTCTTGAGCAGTGCAGCTGCAGAGGTAGGCATTCCCACTCCTGTAATTACACCACCTTCCTGTGAGACAACCAGGAAAGGCTCTACCTGCTCTTTGGCCAATTGTTTCAGGCTTTTCAGGGAGAAAAGCACAGCACCCAGTTCCACTTGGGAGGCGAGTATTTGCAGCCTCACCCAGGCCAGCTTTGCTCAAGGGCTGCACCTCCAAAAGCAAGCTGCCTTCTGCATGCCACCATGGCACCGCTGGCAGAGGGCACGGCTGCAGCCTGGCTCGGCTCCCCTGCCGCTGGGGCAGGCAGGACGGCTCCGCAGCCTGTGGATAAACCAGCTCCTACAGCCTCGCAGGGAGTGGTGCTCAGCAGACAGAGCTCGGAGAATCATTTCCAGATGCCTCCCTCTGTTCTCCCAACCCTTCTCCGTGTTGACGCGGCTGCGGCAGCCAAAGCAGCTCCTACTGGGCAGCACACGGGATTATCATTCCAGGCACTGCAGGAAAACAAGCGCTTGGAAGCGATTAACTCATGATCTCTCATTTAATTAAACAAAGGGAAAAATGATGTATTTGCTTTTCGGCTCCGAGGTCCCTCTTCTGCGCATGCTGTAGGTCTGGGCTTGCGCAGCTGGGGGAAGGCAGGCCCAGAGCTGGGCCATCTCCCTGCCAGCCCAGGCTTGGTTTGTTTTCACTCAAGGGGGACATCCCAGATCGCTCTGAAAGTGAAGCATGACCTCCCTGTGAGCTTCGAGCTTTGGAGCTAGTGCACAGCTACCCCTGTGCTGTCCTTACACCGGAGCAAAAGGCAGGGAATAGCAGACGGCAGAGGCAGCCTGGTCCGGGTACATCCCTGGCTCTGTACCGTTGCTGCAGGTGGCCTGGCACAGACTTGATCATATGGCAACACGACCAGTCACCTGAGCCTGCCCTCCAGCCCAAGACCCCTGTTTATGCTGGTCTTATACAGCACCTTCCTCCTTACTCACCTTACTCCTCTCTACCCTTTCCTTTAGGTTTTCACACTCCAGCTTCTCTGGAGCAGAGCCTGTGACTTTCTCCTTTGTCTGTGCAACACACAACACATCACAAAAGCTGCTGAGAACTCCTGAACAGATTAAAGAGGCCAAAGTGGGGATGACCCACAATCCAAGAAAGTTTAGCCAGAGAAGGGCAGACCTGGGAAATGGAGATAAGCCTTTCCTCTTGGGGATGTGTCCTGCTCACAAATGAGCTCTCAATGAACTGAGCAGGAGGTAGGTCTTATCCAGACCAACAAATGAGCCTGCTGCCAAAGACCTGTTACTTTCTATTAGCAATAGATCGAGGATATGATATAGGTGTTTAAAGGGCAGCTGAGAGAACGGATCAAAGCCCTGTCCTTAAAGAGACATCTTCCAGTTGAAATGAGGGCCCAGAAGTGGATGAGAAGAGCTGTGTATAAAACACTATCCTACAGCTGGACACCAGCTTATTTTGGTTTAGTATAATCAAGGGATTAAGTCCTTAATCTGAAATAACTGTCTAAGCACAGGTTTTTTTAAAATATCACTGGCATAGATCTAACCGTACAATTAATTAACAACGTGGTACTCTGTGTGATGCAAAGCATCGGGTACTTTAGAACGCCCTTCCAAGCAACAGACCGAAAGAGCACAAGCACGTGGCAGCCATGGTTTCACTGCCCTCATGTGTCCACCTCCTTGAGACCCCCCCAAGAGTTCTCCTCTTCACTCCTGCTGCCAGACTGCACGGGCTGCCCTGGCGTGGGCACCGACAGTCTGGCCATGGCACCATCCGCCACGGTCCAGCCAGGGATCTCCACATTCAAAGTGTCATGTTCCTACAACAGGCTCGGGCAAAGCTTGCTAAATCCTGTTAGATATCACAGACAGAGCCAAGAATTTCTCAGGCCACTTCTATACAAGACATTGCAGCAGACTCCCTTTTTTTACAGGGCTCTTCTTGCAAAGGCACCCTCCTCTCTGCTACCCAACAAAAGAAACTGCTTGAGCTCATTCATCTTATTATCAGCGACGGCATTTGCTCTGCTCTCAGCTTCAGGCATCGGCATCCACCTGGCAACCCAACCCCAGCAGTAGCATGTTGCACCCCTTCCCATTTGTGCCTAATGTGTACCAAGTACCAGGGCACTCCAGGCAGATGAAAGATTTGCTTATACCAGCCAGCTATTAAATACCCTGCGTAAGTTCTCTGCCGAACAGGTCAGCTCATTGTAACACCTTTTAGTCAGAGGCATTAGGCCATAGCCTACCCCTTGTGTTCAGACTCCCATCTGGGGGCATCTTACAACAGATGGGCAGCCGCCTGTGCTCACAAAAAAAATGATAATCCTTCAGCAGACCAGCTGACGGGTGCCAAAAACGATCTCCATGGGGTCACTCTTTAGATTATTAGTTCTGTGCCAGCGTTGCACACGTTCTGGGCTCACGTTCACATCTCACCCTCTCCTTTGCAAGGTGCGTGAGCTGCTGCACAGACTCCCATGGGGACTCATGGATTCTCCAGATCTTGTCACCTTCATAACAGGGTGGATGCCAGGGAGAAACGATCCTGTTCTGGTTAAATTGCTCCCAGACTGAATGTGGGAGCTAGGTAACAGCCTGTGGTCCCAGTATCCCATAACAGATGAGCCGTAGTTCCTTTTGGCCTTAAACACACTGTACTACCATGTGCTAATGAAATACAAGTTCTGCTACGTCAAGGGGAACAGAAACTGCTCTGAAGAAGAGCTGCAATTCCACGAGGGGCCAGCAAGAGAAAACAGTAAGAGCAGAAGGACCTTCCTTGGAGGAGAACATCCCTGCACACCTCTGATATGAGAAAGGAGCCAGCAGCAGCGACCAGATGCCGCCTCTGAGGAAGGGGCTGTAAGGAAGGATGAGCCAGAAGGACAGAGCAGGCAGTCCAGAGATGTCCATGGCTATGCCACTTCAGCCATGGGCCACCCCAAGAAGTATCAGTCTGTGCCCTGCAGGGAGAAGTGCTCCTGGTTAGAGGGACCCTGATTTGCTCCAAGACTCTCCAAGCTCACTGGGTACAGAAAAAACACATGTGCTCAAGCTCTCCTGCCCCTGAGCAGCCAAGCCTGGGGCAGAGTCAGATGAAACCATTTCCCCTCTATTTGGATACAGCACTAAATGCATGCCTCCTGGAAAGCTAAGTAAATCAGTCAGAAATTCACTGCTTTTACTAAACTCCTGAGTTAGAAACACAGGCTTTTAAAGCTACTCCCTTTATAGCTTTTTTTTTTCCAAACAGAAAACAGTCTCACGTGTCCCATTATTTCCATACATATCAAAGGAGGGTGGAGATTTAACTAGCAATTTCTAAAAGATCTTTGTGCACAGAAGGGACGTATGCCAAAACGTGGGTGGTTATAAGCCCAAACACAAAGGAGAATACATCCACAGGCATTTTTCCCCTTGATCCATTAACGGGTCTGCATACCAGCCTCCTGAGCATATGAGAGGGACCTTGTTTGAAAGGTAAATGTATTCAGCAAGATGACAACAGACAGCAAATAACCCACATCCTTTAACCATGTTGGAGGCTCAGCAGCGCCGGGTTTTTGTTGGGAGGCACCGAGATCTGACAGGCAGCCTCAGGGAAGGTATCCTCCTGAAGGAACCTGCTCAGGAAGCCTTCTGCCACACCCCAGGCAGGCTGCAAAGCTCAAGGCAGACACCTAGCTCAGGTCACCAGAACTCCAGCAGCTTTCCTCCTCTGCCCCACACAAATCACCGTGGGGCCACAGCACCACATCCCACTGCAGGTGACCGAAAAGCCCCATGGAGGCCCCCCTCTACCACATCCACCAGTGTCCGGGAGGAGCACGTGCCAGGCTTCATCTGGTCCCCACTTCTCTTCAGCTGAACCATTTGATCCTATTCAAAAAAATGTCTGGTTGCACCAGCTGGAGCAAGGGTTCATCCTGGGCTTCCCAGCCTGATGGCAGAATGGTAAATTTGACCAGACAGAAAGACTTTCAGATTCATTCTGTGCTGCTTTGATCTTGGAAGTTTCAGCTTCGTGTCCAATGATGCAAAAAATGGGATACATATGAAACCAGCCAGGAGCACTTACCACAAGAAAGGCCCCGGTTTTTTGTTAATTTTTTAATGAAAGACTAGGCCAGCCAGCAGAGATGAGGCACTCGGTGTGGCAGAGAGGTATTAGCATGGCCAAACCTTCAGGGTCAACAAGGGCATGTCCACTCACTTCTCTGAGCTGCAACCCAGGTACCAGGAGTGGTGCAGAAAGTACAGAGCATCCCACGGCCAGAGGTGAGCAGCTTACTCCAGCAGCCTCTCCTTGCTTTATGTTGCTGTTCAGTCACCAACACGTCTGATCCTGGTGCTGCTACTCCCTTTTTCAGGCCTTGGATACATTGAACTCTGCAGGACTGGAACAGGGGGTTCCCTCACGGGTAGGGAGCCAGGAATGCGAACAAAAGGTGCTCTTATATGAGTGCCCACGGGTGATTTCAGTTTACAGTTTCCACAGAAGACACCACTGTTTTAACAGAGACTTTTTTCAGCACTTGGGTGCTAAAGGGGCCTGTAACCCCTGTGATGTGACTTCCACCCACACTCAGCACCAATGCTCAGGTTTAGGCACACAGCCCGTGGGAAAGTTCAAGTTTTGCACAGATCACTTGCAGACAGGGTTTTATTTGAGATGAAACTAGAAAATGAGGCTTCACGAGCTGAGAGGCTGTGCCTGTGCTCTAGTATTTAGAGGCAGACATGCTGGCTGTCGTGTTTGAAGTGACCAGCTGCAAGATGCTGACAAGGCCCTCACGTGATGATCTCTTCTTCTAGCAGGGTATGCCCTCAGGCCGACTGCCCATGGGTGAAGATGGCAGCAGCATGGCCAGAGGGGGTTAAGCTACAGGATGCTGGTTTGCTGAAGACAAGTGCTGACACTCAGCACAGAGTCCTCCTTGGACGCCTGCGGCATGTCACCATAAGCACTCGCTGTCTGGCATTCCCACGTGGAATCCCATGTGTGGTGATTCCTGGGTGGAGATACCTGGATGCAGCTGGCCTGTCACCCGCATTTAGCCATTATTTTATTGCCACAATGAGCAGCAGGCTCACCTGCTTAGTGCTTTCGGAAGGACACTGGGCAAAATGCAAGTTATCATCCCTGTTACCCCAGAGGAGGTGCTTTCAAACCGCTTCCATGTGCTCAGGATTATGTGTCTGGACTTTGTCTGCGTTCCAACATCTTACTCATGGCTTTGGCACAGAAATAAAGAAAGAAGATCCCCAATGCTTAAAGCTCTTTGTGATTCCCAGACTCATTTCCTTCCCACCCTGGGAGAAGACATAACCAGGGGATAAAAGAAAGACCCTATTTTCTGCTGAAACCCATCCTCTCTCCTGCCAGCACAGAGGTGCCACCTGAACTTCTCTGCAGGAAGCACCAGGCAAGCTGAAGCCCATTCTCTCTCCCATTCCCTACCAGGGAATGAGGGCAGATCCCCAGTCACAAAAGCCACGATGGGATGAGCAAGGTAGACAGAGCCCAGCCAGGCTCCTGCTTTGCTCACACCATGGGGTTTCCACAGCTGCAGAAGTCACTTCTAGTGGAAGTGAGCTGCTTTGGCCCAAGGTCCCTCACCCCATTTAGGCTGCCACAACCCTGTGCACTCGTACACACGCCACATCAGCCCTAACACTGAAGCCCCACGAAGAGGAGTCACCTGCCTCATGCAGAGCAGGGCAGCCAGCAGCTGTCCCTCGCCACCTCCATCAGGAGCCAAGCCTCCAAGTGTCCTGCAGACTGCTGGAGGCAACGAGGAAGTCTCTTGCAGGCCAGCAGACTGACACACATTCACTGAAATCCGTATTTTTTGCCTGCAGGGTTTGTTTGAATTCACCAGGACATCAAAAACTCAAACAGAACAGCTTGGATCTGCAGTCACAACTTGGTCGCTCACAGAAATGTGTCTCCCAAAACGCAGACTGGTCTACACGGCATTGAGAACAATCATCTGCCATGGACCACAAGTGTCTGCAGCATGGCCAGCACCCACTGCTGGGTCTGTGGCAGCTTGACCTCTGGTTCCTGCTCCTTCCTGAGAGGCACACGATCTCTCCTCAGCAGTGATAACGCGGTCCCTGCACACCCACAACCCACCATGGCACCCGGACTGGCTGTGGCACTGCTCCACACAAAGGACCCTGCTTCAGACAGCGTTTGCATCACACGTTAGGACAACGTGAAGGAGGACCTGAACGGGGGATGAAGCATTCGGGAATCAGAAAGTCACCTCCAGCTTGCAGAAGCAGAGTCGCAGCAGCTGGTCTCTGCTTCAGGCCTCCCAGAGCAGAGTTTCACAAGTGCTGCTCCAGCCTTTATGGCAAAATACAGCCCATGGGACTGCAAGGGATGGCCTCCACCCTGCACAGCCCCAAACAGTGCTTTCCTTTGATTTCAACTTCATACACTAACTAGCACAGACCAAAAACTGCCAGAAACACACAAGGCATGGGAGGAGGGAAAGAGGTCTCCTGACTGGGATGGAGAAGTGGAAGAAGTGAGATGCCTGCAGGCCTCCATAGCAGGATGGGAGAAAAGAGCACACCACGGCTCTGACACCAGCATGTGAAGGTAGAGAGCACCACAGAATCCTCTGCAGCATAGCTGCAGGGTGGCAAAGGGAAAAGACATAAGTCCATAAGGTTCGCACAGGTTGCAGCAGCCAGAAGTTGGTCAACTCATCCTTCAATGAAAGCCAAGCTTCTCCAGGCTCAGAAGCTGAACTTCTAAGAAAGAGCAAGTCACTGCTAGGTACAGCAGCAACGCAAGCTGCTTGTGCCCGTCATGGACTTTGTTCCCTCTGCTGTGGGGAAGCAGCCCACGACAATCAGGTCACCTCCAGGACGTTTAGGACTGCAGGGCCTGAGCCCATGAGCAGACCATCATCAGAAGCCAGGCTGGTGCTCAGTGGGATCTCACCACAGGGCCACTGGTCCCTCCAGCCTCTGCCAGCCCAGGGCTGGGCACCTCTGTTTGCAGGGCAGCACCAGCATGGCTGGGCAGGGGACAGCCCTGCAGCCACTCCCAGGGAGACTGGGTACTCTGCTGCCTGCTGGGCTCACCAGCCTCACCCCTCCCCAAACAAGGATCTCCACGTGCAGAACTTGGCACTGGAAGGGAAGAGTCCCTGCCCGGCTCCAAGGGTTCTCTGATCCCCCAGATGCCCACCCTGGGCAGAAGAAGCCGATGTTCTCCCCTTCCCCAGGCTCTGCAGTGGGGCAGTGCCCACAGCCCCAGAGCAGGACTGGCAAAGAGCGAGGGCAGGACGAGAGCCCAGCATCCAGGCAGCCCGAAAGACAGGGCCCTGCCTGACCTGCCCCATCCCGGCTCCTCGCTCCAGCGCTGCACCCAGGCGGGCAGGCACCTCGCAGGGGGTCAGTGCCAGCAAGAGCTCCGTGTCCCTGATGCCACCGTTCGGGACTGGCACCAAGGGGAACCACCCGAGTAACGGGAAGTGCCAAAGGAGCCGCTTGCCGCTCCCGGCATTAGCGCCGTGCGCTGGCTCCAGGGAGGCTGCCCCGGGAGCAGCTCCATCCCGCACAGCCCTGCTCGTGCCCAGGGCAAGAGCCCTCCGCACAGATTTCCTTACCATGTTCCCGGCCTCCTTTATTGCCCCTCACTTCCAGAGACCGCGTTTTTTCTCTTTTTCCTCCATGTGTGCGACGGGGCGTCTCCTCTCCCCTCCGACGTGAACCACCGAAGCACTTTGAGTTCTGGACTGTAATCCAAGCCCTCACCGCCCCCAGCACAGCTCCAACTAATCTAACTCATGACACTACCGGGGCTGAGCAGGGGACCTCGAAGGTTTCTCTGACAGCCAACTCCAGCGCTAGACGGCAGAGGGGCATAGCGGGAGCAGGGTGCCGCGTCCCCCAGCCCTGCGGAGACCTTGGGGACACGGGCAGAGCCAGAGGCGCTCCCGGGCTGCTCCTTACGGCATCGCTGAGATCCACGGCCCTCGGAGCGCCCGGGCCGCCGCACAGACCTGCTTAATGCAGGCGCGTCGTGGCAGGGAGCTGCCTTCGCCCGGGAAGATCTGAATAGCTGCGGGAGGAGAACAAGCCCACGGCAGGCATCCCGAGAAGGTCTCCAGCTTCCCAAAGAGGTTTCCAGCAAAATACTCCCCCACCACCACCCCCGCCGCCTCCTCTTGGGCTTGTTTTTCTCTAAGTCCGGAGAAGTTTCTCCGCTCCGCGAGATCCTGAGGCAGCGCTGCAGGTTAAGCAAAATGACGAGAAACACAGAGAGAGCGCTCTGAAATATTGTTTTTCTAACTTCTAGAAGGAAAACAGAGAGCAGTGACCGCTTCAGGCAACAGCAACAAACTGCATTGGGATCGGGAGAGAGATGTGGAGACCTCACCCCCTCCCAAAGGAGGAAGTAATTTAACACGGCAAGTTTCTCCACCCCTCCATTAATTGTTTAAGATGGCCAGGGGCCAAAAGCAGTGCCCGAACACTGGGGAAGGTCACCAAACAGGCAGGCAGCAGGCTACAGGAGTGACAACGGGAAAGGGCAGAGCCACAGAGGCGGAGAGGGAGGAGAGAGGCAGGTGCCGCGGGGCATCCCAGGATCTGCTGACAAACAAAGGCTTTGTGTAACGGGAAGCAGGGCGGGAAGTGACACACAGGCAAAACCTTGGAGCCCTGGGCATGAGGTGCAGGGCCTGGGACCAGAAACTACTTCCCCAGACCAAGCAGTGTGTGGTTTTGGCAGCCTCAGTGGGGACTGACTCTCTATCAAGGAATCCACGGTACTGGTTGTCCCTACTTCTGGGAGGGGTTACACAAACCAATTCATCCCAAGAGGAAGGGTTACTCATATCTACTGCAGGAGGGAAGACATCTCCTGCATGGACAAGCTCAGTAGAGCAGCACAGGGTACTGGCCTGATGAAGCTGGAGCAACTGCTACCAACACCTCTGCTGCCTTGGCTCAGGGGGCAGATTCCCACGGCCTTCCCAAGCCCTGCTCCACAGGGCCAGCAGCAGAGCCCATGCAGGCTGGTCCAGCTCAAGACCACCTTCAGATACTCCTTTCCCAGGGAGGACTGCCAACACTTGGCCCTAAAACCTCCTTGCACCCGATGGCCTCACGGCATGTTTCCAGACCTAACCAGCAACTGAGGGTCTGAGCAGCCCCAAAGCCAACCCTCCAATCCACACCTGCTTGGTGTGCTGCTGCGTTTCCTGTGGGCAGCAAGGACAGTGCCCGCAGGGTTGCAGTTTGCCCTCCTTAAGGAAAAAGCTGTGTCCTGCTAAAAGGGGCTGTGACACTGACAGTGCCCAGAGCTGAGCAGCTGCCTCACTGTCAGCACTTGGCCTGCAAACACCCTGTGCTTGCAGAGGCTGCCCCACAGCCAGTCACCTCCCCACATGAGCAGAGCACTGCCTCTGCAGGCAGCAATTGCTAATCCCAAACTGGGTGAAGGAGAGCATCCCTGCCACTGCAACAGGTATTAACAACCCAGCACAGGCACTACCTAGTCGTTGTCATCTGTAACAACTCACTTGAGATCCTAGATCTTGTCTGTGGATGCAAGAGAGCCTTTCTTTCTCCATCACAGTAGGAAGATGAGGAACATGGCTCCCAGAGCCTCTGACCACAGCTTTCACCATCTGCACAAGGCTACCCTGGCACCATGGAAGTATATCCCATTTTCCATGGCAACTCACAAAGCTCTCCACAAGCTCCCAAGCCAACACCACTCAGGAGGATGCAGGAAGTCGGTGCTGTAGGTATACATTTACAGAGGCAGAGGGGGAATGGGCTGTTGAACACAGGAGCAGCTTAGAGCCCAACCTCCCACCTCCTCCCATTCCTACACTGCACTCCAAGCTCAGGAGCACCTTCCCCCATATGGATTTCCAGGCTGAGGAGCCAGAGTTCAGCTCACCCCCATCACAGTTGGAGGCAGTGACGTGATTTCCTGTGCCGTGGCACAGCACTAAGAGGAACATCTCACTGCTGTTTACACTCATGGCTGGATCCTAATAGACTTTCTTTTTTTTATTTATTTTTTGCAAAGTGGCCTTTCCCTCTTCTCCTGCATTATAGAACCATTTCCCGTACAAGCACATGGGGGACAGCTGTAGCCAGCACTCCAGTGGGTGTTAAAAAGCCCCTCTTGACTGAGGCTGACAACAATGCTGTGCTTGTTCCCCAGCACAGTCTCACACTGTCTCCTCGCCCTTGTGCGAGGCCTGCACTTTCCTCGGGGTGGGTTTAATTGCTGAAGCCACTGCAAAAGGCTGCTGTCATCCACGCTGGCAGAGATCTGGGTGCTCCAGCTTCCCATCCAGCAGACCCAGGTCTTTTGTATGGGCTGAGGGGCAATTCTACACTTAGGGAACCTCTTTGGTACCCACCTTTGGCAGCTGCTGAGTATTGCTAAGCACAGTCTGCCCCAGAGGTGCAATCCAGCACAAGGCAGCAGACGCTGACATCAGGAGAGATGGGGAGCCAAACTTTGAAGGCTGTGGGGCCTCCCCAGGTTTGAATGAGAAGGAGGTGGGAGAGGGGTCAGTACAAAAACTGTTCTGAAAACTTCAGACCCTCATCTCTTTCCCCTCTGTCCCTTTCCCCTTTTCTTGATCTGCTTTCAGGTGCTGCAGTATTTCTCAAGTGCGTGAAGCAGCACCTCAACCCAGAGCCCCACAAGAGCTGGGAGAGAGCACAGACAGAGGTAGGAGGCAGGGAAAGGACCTCTGCCTTTGAGACAACACTAGCAGAGTTCTGCTTATTTTCAGTTGTGCAAATCAGGAAATGCTTAATTCTTTTATGAATAGGATTCAGCTATGCTGGAAGAAACACAGGACAGATGTTTTAGATGCCAGATAAGGACATCTCCTGACCTAGGGGAAGTTGTGCAATGTGCATGTTAGCAGGATGATTACACTACAGTGGCCAACAGCTCTTAGGAAAATACCACCATGTTAATTTAGTATGATCAGTGGTGCAGTCCTCAGCACAGGGAACTTCCTATGGCCACAGAGACTTCCAAGGGAAAGGAGAGCCTGGGAGCAGGCTGTGGCAAAGCAGTACTCCAGGACCTACAGCTCCTGCTAACCCACTGATCAGTGGATGCCTCTGAATTTACTTCCAGGCATCTCATCACCAGACTGGGCTTCTCTGCCAGCTCCCGTGTCCACAGAGGTGGCAATGCAGATATCCCATGGACTAAGCTGTACCCTGGAAGTACAGTTTTAAGGAAGGTACGTTACAATCCCACCAAGCTATCCACCATGAACCCTCACAGAATATCCTGACTTGGAAGGGACCCACAAGGATCAAAGTCCACATCCAACCCTATTCCCCTTCCAGTGGCAGCCTACAAAAGCATGGGAAGTCACCAAGAAGCAGCATTAGATCCAAACACAAGCAGGTGCCTTAAAACCAGTGATAGATTTTGCTCAAAACACATTTCATGAAAGAAAAGTAACAAGTGCTGCAGCAAGTAGAGCTGAAAGCAGCCCTTTGCACCAACAATGTTTCAGGAAAGAAACAGCTCTCTCCCCATTAGGGAGACAAGAGCCAGTTGTATGCAGTTTAATAACATTTAGACCTTTATTTCAGATCACAAGTAAAGCAGGTCTCGGCTTCACAAAAGCACATCTTGGTTTAACTAATTAATTTGATAATCCGCTATTTGCAATCCTCAGGAGACATTCAGCTTCTAAAGCAAGTAATTACCACTAAGTGGCAACCTCTTTGTGAGGCCCAGTCTGATTAGGGGAAAAAAGTTTCTTAAGCCAGAAATATAATCACGGTGTGATTTCCCAGAAGGACTGGAGGAGAGACTACATAACAACAGCTGGTCACACTCAGCATCTGAAGGAACAGGAGCAACTCAATTACTAGGTCTCCAGCTACAATTCAAGATGTTGTTCGGAGCCACGTGCAACCTTGGCATGCAATTAACCATCAGGAGGCTTTACAGGAAGTGTTTTATAGGGACAGAAGTGAGGAAGGTCCCGCTTGGGGGTCTCAAATACCCACGTGTGCCACAAGGGAAGGGGGCTGGGGGAAAAATAAAAAAAAAATAAAATTCACACATCAGACCTGCTGCAGCACGTGTTGAGGGAGGCGATTCTCCCCCTCTGCCCTCCCGAGACCCCACCTGGAGTACTGCATCCAGGTCTGGGGTCCTCAGCACAGGAATGACACGGACCTGTTAGAGCAGAACCAGAGGAGGCCACAGAGATAATCAAGGGCTGGAGCACCTCTGGTATGGAGGCAGGCTGAGAGAGTTGGGACTGTTCGGCCTGAAGCAGAGAAGGCTTTGGGGAGACCTTAGAGCAGCCTTCAGTACCTAAAGGAGGCTTACCACAAAAGAGAGAGCAAGTTTTTATGCAGGCGCAGAGTGATAGGACAAGGGGGAGTGGTTTTAAACTAAAAGAGGAGAGATTTAGATTAGATGCTGGGAAGAAATTCTTTACTCAGAGGGTGGTGAGGCACTGGCACAGATTGCCCAGAGAAACTGTGGATGCTCCATCCCTGGAAATGTTCAAGGCCAGGTTGGATGGGGCTTTGAGCAACCCAATCCAGTCAGTGGCATCCCTGCCCTTGGCAGGGTGGTTGGAACTTTGAGGTCCCTTTTAGTCCAAACCATTCTGCGATCCTGTGTGCAAGCTCACAGTGTGCAGTCCCACAGGGAAGCAATCCAAGCAGGGGAATGCCAGCCTCAGAGCCTCTCTGCCCAGACATTAAGGCACACTTTGATGACACACAGTGCCCTCCCAGACAAGCCAGCTGGACTCCATACATGCAGAGCACTTGCTAGTTAGACTAGCTCCAGGCATCTCCAAGTGCCCGGGGTCTTGGCTCAGCAACAGCCCAGCTCTGGCATCGATCACTGCCAGAGCCCACAGGACAAAGTCCTGCTTCTCCACACACCCAGGACACCCATCTCAGGCTGAGCAGCTTTGAGCCCCTTTAACTTTGGCCTAGGGGAGACAGAGGTGCCCCCATGCCTTGTGAAGTGGCCTCTCCAGAGACTCCTCCTTGAAGTCATGAACACAGCCAGCACAGGTAGGAGCAGGGCTTGAATGGAAAGAAGGGCTCCTGCCCTGATCAGGCACCCTCTCAGTAGGCAGGTTTTCTCTATGGCACCCACACCCCAGGGTGTTTCCCCTCTGCAGTGGGCTCCACTCTTGGATGCTGAGTCCCAGCATACCGGTGCTCTGAGCATTCAGCAGGTGCACTGGTTGGCAGGACATGTCCATACTGGAGAGAGGATCCCTACCCACCCAGGAGCCTGGAATAGAGACCTGTAGGACACAGAGCCAGGCAGAGGCACACCTCTGTGGATGTGGGCCCAGTCATGAGAGCTTAAATGGTTTAAGAGAAGCTGCTTGTCTGTTTTCATGGAGTTTAGGCACTGCCTTTGCTGAGAACAAAGTGCTCTTGGCTTAGAAATCCAGCTCTGGTTTCAGAACTGCTGCTTCAAAACTCACCACCGTCTCTGAAGAGAAGAAAAGATCAGCTTTCTTTGAAGAGCAGTCTAAAACTGACCTGTCTCTTTCCAGATCCCATGTATTTAATGGCACAAGACAGTCATCTGTTTACCTTCCCTGCTGGCAGTGATGTTGCATGCTATTTAGTCCCCAGAGCACATTTTTACTCTCTGAGACAGCACGCTCAGCTCTGAGCTAGACGTGCCAGCGGGCACCTACAGCCTTCCTGCCCCAGCCCCTCTCCCACAGACACAGGAGACACGGAACACAGGGTCACACACTGCTGCAAATGCCATCCTCAGTCACGGGTGCCAGGGCCTGCCCCCTCTCCAGGTCTGCTGGACAGAACAAGGGCTGTGATAACAGACCCCCCCCTCCATGGCTCCAACACCACCAGGAGCCCCCCCAGCTTGTGTCCCTGCTCTGTGCCCAGCTCAAACCTGAGCCACCAGCACCCACAAGACACGTGCCCAGCCCACACCAAGAGAATGTCCCTTGGAGGATGCCACTAAGCACCAGACAAGGGTTGGGACACACTTCTGAGCTGGAGACCCACCATTTCTCTTTCCAAAACCAACCTAAATCCAACCATGCCCTTCTAGGAGGGAGGGCTGACTGCTCTAACCAGGGGAGTGGGGAACCCCACTCTGACCACTGGCTGCAGTCCCTGCCCCACTGTTTGCAGAGCCAAGGCCAGAACCCAGGTCCTACCTGGGGTGACAGTCAGAGACTCTGATCCAGGAGCTCTGACCCCCAGAACTGCTATTCCCCCTGGGTGCACAAGCCCCATCCAGCCCCCCCCCAGCCTCTCACAAACCCCACACTTACAGCCAGCACTTGCAGAGCCTGCGCCCAGCAGATCCCAGCTGATCCGGCAAACCATTCTCCCATGGCAGTCTCTCCAGCGAGAAGGAAAGCTCTCACCTGCCTGCAGTTTGCTCCTCCAGACCAGGCAGGCAGAGGAGCAGCTGATTTAGCTCAGCATCCCCTGGGGCAGAACCATAGCCCCAAGGTGCAGCTCCAGCTGCAGCCAGTGCCTTATAGACCCACGTGGGCGGTCCCTGGGACCAGCTCTCATGGTGCCTGTCACAGCTGGGCTGTGTTGCCCACTGAACTCTAGCAGTCCCACTGTGGGTCCACCAGGTGCTTCTCAAACTACCCTTAATCCAGCTGGTATTTCCAACAGGAGAACGGCAGCCTGCTCAGAGCTGAGTGACAGTGTCCTCTGGTACAGGAGAGACCTGCTTTGTCCCACTCCAGCCTTGCCCAGCTTGTAGCAAAGGGGAAAGATCTCAGTCCTCCATCTCAACAGAGCAGCTCCACAAGGCTCCAGGCTGTTCAAGTCACTCTGCTGCAGGCAAACAGCAGTTTGGGGTCAGGGTCTTCTCCCCAGGGGAGTCTGGAGCCAGCTCTGCTGTCTGCAGATCCAGAGCACAGGAGGTGATGGGAAGGCTCCCCAGATGCCACTGGGAAGGGCTGGTTTGACAGGATAGGATCAGTCTGCCATGGAACATCTATAGCTGGCAATTAGAGGAGTGAACCTCAGGGAATGCCTACAGCAAGGATGCCAAGCAGGAACACAGAGCAGATGTGACACCGGGCACAGTGTGTTCCTGGAGGAGGTGGTGTGATGTGGCTCACAGCTCCTACACCAGGGACCCTTCATTCCCAGTGTAGGCTGGAAGGAGAGGACCCTGCACCAGGAAGAAGCACATGTGTGGTGCCAGCTGGAGTGGGCACCTCCCCTCCACGGCACCAGGGCTGGAGAGCACGGGCAGGAAACGGTGTGATTCAGTGCCATCAGCAGTAATAACATTGTGTCTCCTGAAGGAGATGAGCAGCTTCCCCTTCAGACAGGCAGGGCGGAGGTCTCCTGCCTCCTGTCATCAACTTCTCCTGGTTCCCTCTCACTTGCCTTTCCTCCATCACCACTGCCACTCTCTCCCTCCTTACAGAGGGATCTCTGCTCCCAGATTGAGGCAGGGTAAGGTAACGACAGAGCAGCCATGGGAAGGGACCAGGAGGCTTAGACCCCTCTAGGATTCATACAGGACTGTTAGACTGGGGCCATGAGCCTCCGGAGGCTTCCTTCCCACCACAGATCCATACACATACGAAGTGTGTGTTCTCTGCTTCTTTTTTTTTTTCTTCACAGAATCATAGGACGTTAAGGGGTTGGAACAGACCATAAAGATCACTTAGTGCCAAACTCCCTGCCATGGGCAGGGACACCTCCCACTAGACCAGGTGGCTCAAAGCCTTATCCAACCTGGCTTTGAACGATGCCAGGGCTGCCCATCCACAACCTCCCCGCGGAACCTGCGCCAGGGCATCCCCACCCTCTGTGTTAAAAAAAAAAACCAAACAAAACCAACAAACAAACAAACAAAACCCCACAAGACACAACAAACAAACAAACCAAAAAACCAAACAAACAGGCTTTGGTTTTGGGGTCATATTTTGCAGCCCCTGCCTGCGTTTGCTGCTGGGCCAGATGAAGGTGTCCTGAGGAAGAGCACGAGCAGTGGTCCAGCAGCCGGGGGCAGGCAGCTGCCTGCACATCGCAGACCACCCTGCACACCAGAGGAGACCAGAAACCACCACATACGTATTATTTCTTTCCCTTAAGGCCGCCGTTTAATGGGGTCGCGGGGCTTTCACGCCCCACGCCCCGCCCGGTGCCCCCTCAGGCGGCGCGGCCGCCATCTTGGCGGGCGGGCCGGGGCTCGGCCTTGGCGCGGGGCGACACCTGCTGGGCCGAGCGGGCGCTCCCGCCGCTGCCGGGGCCGGGCTCCGTGAGGGGGCTCCGTGAGGGGGCTCCGTGAGGGGGCTCCGTGAGGGGGCCCCGCCGGGCCCGAGCCCCGGCCCCTCCTCAGACCGCCCCCTGTACCCCTCGATCCCCACCGGCCCGGGGG
>VZRE01006610.1:250463-268802 GCA_013396775.1 Cephalopterus ornatus
AGATCATCAAGTCCAACCCTTGATCCAGCCCCGCCGTGGTTACCAGACCACGGCACTAAGTGCTACATCCAGTCTCATCTTAAAAGCCTCCAGGGATGGTGAATCCACCACCTCCCCGGGCAGCCCATTCCAATGGCTGATCACTCTCTCTGTAAAAATTTTTTTCCTTATATCTAACCTAAACCTCTCTTGGCACAGCTTAAGACTGAGCCCTCCTGTCCTACTGCTGGTTCCTGGGAGAAGAGAACAACCCCGCCCTGGCTACAGCCTCCTGTCAGGGAGTTGGAGAGAGTGATGGGGTCTGCCCTGAGCCTCCTCTTCTCCAGGCTCAACAACCCCAGCTCCCTCAGCCTCTCCTCACAGCACTTGTGCTCCAGTCCCTTCCCCAGCCTCGCTGCTCTTCTCTGGCCCTGCTCCAGCCCCTCCATGTCCTTCCTGAGCTGAGGGGCCCAGAGCTGGACACAGCACTCGAGGGGTGGCCTCACCAGCGCCGAGTCCAGGGCAAGGATCACTTCCCTGCTCCTGCTGCCACACTGTTCCTGAGCCAGGCCAGGATCCCTTGGCCCTCTTGGCCACCTGGGCACACTCTGGCTCATGTTCAGCTCCCTGTCAATCCAAACTCCCAGGTCCCCTTCTGTCAGGTTTGTAGACAAATCCAAGCACGCCGAGGTATCTGCCTGACTTTTTACCCTCTTGGTTGCACTCCTTCAGTCTGTAATTTCCTGTTTGCTTCCAAAGCTATTTTTACTAAAGGGGGGGGGGGAATAAAAATCAAGCGTTTATAACAGTCCTGTCTGTTCCCTAGCAGGATAAAGCAAAGATCGGAGTGAGCCTGGCAGGGGTCATGGATTAACTCCCCAGCAGCAGCCTGTCCCACCTCCTCATTCCACAGCCCTTCCATCCTGTCACGCGTGGGTCATGCTCCTTCACTGCCATCTCCTGCCTGCCAACCCCGCATCACGAAATGGGTAAACATAATACTTATTGACCTTCATGGTTGGGTTTTGTTTGGGTTTTTTTTCATCTTTCTGAAGCTTTTGTCAGCTTCCTCCGTAAATGGAAGAGGGTAAGGATGTCTGCTGGAAATATGTGTATCTACACACACATACGTGGTAGACAAGAGGATATCCTGGCTCTGGGAGATGGGGCTTTCTAAGAGAGCAGGCAGGATCCAAGCATCCAGGAGAAATCTGGAGGGGGTAACCCTTGCACAAGTGATGCTCATGTGATCCCAGCACCATGAGTAGGGCTCTCGGGGCACTGCTGAGCCCACAGTTCATCCAGCTGCCTGTGAGAGCCTCAAAGCCCCAGAACTGCTGGGGAGCCACACAGAGCGAGGCCCCGGGTGTGTTCACAGCCGGAAGCTGACTTCTCCCCAGCCAGCCAAGGAGCCAAAGCAAAGCTTTAACTGGCTCTCTGACTTCAACAGTGTGGGCTTAGCTGAGCTCCAAGAGGCAAAGCTTGTGAGCTAGTAGGGATTGCCCCGCGTTGCTGCAAGCGAGGAGAGCACAGATACAGCAGAGCTGCTGCAGAATCTGGGCTGTGCTGGTACCCCATGGCCTTTCCAAGCCCTTTTTCATGGACTTCCCGCAAGCTTGGGGTGACCTGCTGTCTGATGTAGATTAGACCAACTGGGCTGGTGGCCACCTCCCCAGAGTGCCCTCAGCACCCTCCCTGCCTGCCCAACTAACCCACCACAGGTTCCATTTACCTTCAGGACAGCCTGGCTGTGTGGCCACAGATGCCAGGAGAAGATGAGGTGAGAGGAGCCCAGGTGGCTTCTTCAGGGATCTTTGCCTTCCTGGTGGCTGTGAAGAACAGCTCTGGCTGGCTGCAGGGATGATCACGACTCTTGGATCTGGAGTGCTTGTAAAATCAAAGCCCCCACCACGTTGCCATCCATCCTGGCTGTTCTGCAGGAGTCCCCGGGAGCAGCTGCTTGGTCACACAGTCCTCCAGGAATTCCCCCAGTTTGCTCCTCCAGGGGAAAGCAGGGAAGTCTGAACCACGGAGGGAGGCGTGGATCACCCCACCCAGCTCCTGCTGACCTGAAGAACTCACTGATCTGGTCTGTCCTCAGCCAGTCCACACTGCAGCCGGTTCCCCTGCACAGCCCGGGTGCGGGGGAAGCCTCCTGGCCAGCCCTGCCGCCCGGCGGGTGGCACAGCCGCTGGAGAGGGTCCCCAGCTCTGCGGGAGCCCGGGGACACTCAGTGCCGGCACACGTCGAGCAGACCCGGGGGAGCCGAGGGGCTGACTCCACACGCGCCGGAGGGGTGCAGCGCGGAGCACAAAGGCTCTCCCATCCTGGCCGCCCTGCCCTGGAACGCAGCATGGGAACCACTGCCCAGCGCAAATCTGTTCCTCATTATCCTCCCCGGCTGCCAACTGATCCCCGCTCCGTCACCAGCCGCTCGCTGCACAGCCCCGGCCAGCTCGCATCCCGTCAGGCGAGCGACTTCTGCACGGCTTCACCAGCTCGTGCAGCGGGGCAGACCCGCGCCAGGGCTGGCATCCCCCCTCCAGAGGTAGTATTGGAGTGGAAACGAATTGTTCACTCCACCAACAGGCAGAGAAGGGTTCCACTGAAAGCAGGGAGCAGGGATGGCATATATACATATATTTATATGTATGTCAGTCAGAGGAAAACATCTTTAGGAAGACAAGGCAAGAAGGGAGCTACCTACAAGGGGGCACACAGAGACCCAGCTCTTCTCAGACACACACAAGGAAGAACAAGAGGCAGCAGGAAGAACCTGCCCCAGGGGTAGTGTTTGCTGGGCATAAGGAGAAATTAATTCTGTGCAGGACCTGTGCAGCCATGGCATGGCTCTGGGGCACGGACAGTTGACACCTCCAACGGGAACATTCCAAATCCAATGGGACAGTGCTCTGAGCTACCTGCTCTAGCTTTACCATCAGCCCTGCATGGAGGTGGGGTTGGACTGCAGACCTCCCAAGCCCCTTGCAGCCTAAAATTTACGTGATGCTCCAACTTGCGTTGTGCAACAGTGATTTTAAGACTCACTTGGAAGGCATCCAACACCAATCCATTGCCCACAGCTCTTCCATCCAACTGATGCCAGAGCTGCCTTACATCCCCTGCTGACTTCACAAGTTTTGGTACCACAGAGAAAGTGGAGGAGCTGAGTATTGGAGAAAGTAAATCCCTGTGGAAAAAATGTGCAGGTTTAATGGCAGGCTTTAAACAGAAGTCTGCGTGCAAAATGACGGGTCTGCGATAGTCAGCTCTGGGATGGGGTTTACTTACAGTAACAGTCAGAGGGTTGGATGTTCTGCATTACAGTGACAAGCAGCTCCTCTGGTTGTGCTTTACTCTGTCCTGGAGAAGCAGAGGTTTGGGCACATGTGTTCGTGGTTTGGCCTGTTCCTTGTGTTTTTCCACTGAAGTACTTCTGTATTTTTAGGCTGAAAAAGGCTGCTCTGTGCTATGCTAGAAGGATCAGAGCAGTCCTGTGCAGGCAGGACGCTGCAAAGTGAAATACAGAGAGTGGAGTACAAGAAGAAAAACTGACAAAACCCTGTGGGGAAGGGTGTAGCAGGAGCCACCACCCCTGCTCACAGCAGGGGGTGGGGTCAAGGGTGGGAAGAAGGGGCTCCAAGCTGCTGCCGGGTGGCACGGAAAGCCTGCACATACACGTTAGCTTCTAGGCTCAGATATCCGTGGGAGACAGCTCAGATATCCGTATCCATCAGCATTTCCCAAAGCTGAGGTGTCTACTTTCTCTCCTCTGAGGAACCTGAGGGCTGCAGACCCACCACTTCCAGGAAACAACCTGGTGCACTGCCAAAGTAATCGTGTCTGCAGGAGATGCTGGCACTGAGGTCCAGCACACAGAGCACAGCTCAGCCAGCACTGCCATCAGTGGGATGCAAGGGGGAATATCAGAAGGAGCAAGAGCTTCCACACTGGCCAGCACAAAGCTCCCAGGGCTAGGAGTTGTATTTGACCCCGCCAAAAAGGACCTGGGGGTGATGGTAGATACCAGGTTCAATACAGGCCAAACATCCGCCTTGTGAATCAAGTAAACCACACTTACTCTCCTTCAGGAAAAGCAGAACCAGGACATCAAGGGAAGGGCAAAACCAGTACACACCGATGCAGGGAGGCTCCTGTGATCCAGAATACCCTGAAACAGACCCCTTTGAAACACATTTTTGGCAAGGAGAGAGGCAGCACAGCTATGGGAAGATGTGGGCTTCCAGCAAGCTGCTGATGTGCCGCAGCCACGGCTTGGGGTACAAGGGCTGGCTGCAGGCAAGCACCTCTCTGGAAAGAATTTCACATTTTCCACAAGCATTATGGAAACCAGGAAATCCATTTAGGCACACCGAGGCTGAGAGGGGGGCTGGGGCCTCGAGTGGAGAAAAATGGAAAAGCACAGGAGGACACAGTGCCTGTGGAGGAGAATGGAACCAGGATGGGCAGAGGTTCCCAGACAGCAGAAAGATCAGACTGCAATGTCTGCTCCAACTCGTTTATTGAACATTACAAAATACTCTGCATATATTTTCACATTATAACAATATTCTTGCAAATAAGATATTAAGTCTTGAGTCATTTGTGGTGCCCATGGCTACAGAAAACACTGACCCAGCTAGAGATTTAGTATGGCCCAATATCAGAAATCAAAACCAGAGTAAGTCATACCTGAAATGCAAAACTATATAAAAACCATTTAAAAACCTCATGCTCATCTGGTGGGACTGCCAAAGGGTCTCTGCCGAGCCCTGTCAGCAGTGCCGGGGGTCCCAGCAGCTCCCTTGCCCCACATTGGGCTCACCCACACAGTGCATCCAAGTGTCCCCTTGGCACCCGCTGTCTTCGCACACTCACAGAGCTGGAACAGGCAGTTTTTACCCACTTTGGGGCACTAATAGTCCAAGTCCCCACTTTTCCCTAAGAGGAGCGTCCCCAACCCTCCTGCACTGCCAGTGCCCAGGCCTTGTGCTCTTCCGTGTGCTGAGCAGTTCTTGGGGAGCAATTCTTGGCCCTTAGGGTCACACCAGGAGTAATGCACTGTATGGGCCATTGCCACCGGGTCCCATCACCCCCTCAGGAGGGAGCAGGGGTGGCTGGGAGGCAGGTGGTGGGGATAGACTTTTAAAGATGCACTCAGCTCACACCCATCACCCCTGTTCCTTATGTACATTCATACCTGCTGCTGCCTCCACTCCTTGCACCATGGCCAGCCCTCCCAGATGATGGGCCCCAGGCAACTGGAGGGACGTGGTCAGGATGAATGCCAAGGATGCTGTGCAGGGCAGCTGCCTCCTAGCAAAGCCAGAAAGCCGAGCACCACAGGTGTTGGGAACACATCCAGACAACAGGCGTGAGGCTGGCACGGCGGGTTGGCTGCTAGAGGAGTCCCTGTGCGTACAGGTTCACTAGTCCAGCTCCTGGTGGAGCCAAAGCCCGGGAGCGCTGCTCCCAGTCCTGAGAAGGTCGTGGCCTTGCCTCTGTGGTGCCTCCACAACTGGGGGAACGCAGAGCTGCTGTGGCAAGGAGCCCATCTCTGGGCTCCTGGCTGAGCTCCACGCACGCTGTGAGGAACCAGCACTGTGGCCACCTCGAAGTCAATGGCTCGGTCACTGGGTGTGGATGGGCTCTCATGCACCAGCCGCCACTCCTAGTCCTGTCCCCAGAGATGTCCTACTCACAGCCAGGCTGAAGATCAGCTCATACTCCTACACCTCTGAGCAGCCACAGCCCATTAGCCAGCACCCCCACACCTCAGGGCAGCACAGCCATGACAGGATTGAGTCTGGTTGGGATCCCAGCCCTGGGAGGAACATCTCTATCCTCCCGGCTGCTGAGATGTGTAGGGACCAGAGAGGAAGAATAAGGTTTGGGGTCTGTGCCTCCCTGGGGGGATGGGGCTGGTAGCTGCTGTCGCAGCACAAAGCCAAGTTATCAACCAGATGCATGAGCAAAGCCTGCCCTGGAGTGCAGCTCCAGGAGGAGTACTGGCTTCTCCTGCCACTCCTGGAGTTTATGGAGACACACGCAAGCTTTACAACGCAAGACAGCAGACCAGTCAGCAGGTCACAGCCTGTCTGCAGCCCCCAGCCCCTTCCCCATCCACAGGGTGCCTCAGAGGTGGCTCGCTCTGTTGAACATCAGCCACCTGGGCTCCACGGTGGGTGGCATCCTGCCCTGCTCCTCCGTGGCCATCAAAGGCTGCAGCTCCTGCTGCTCAGGGACATCTGGGCTGCTGTCACTCTGCGACCGGCCGCTCCTGGAGATGTGGCTGGGGAACTGGAAGCAGGAGCTCTGCTCCGGCGTCGCCTGGCTCGCAGACTGGGGTTGCTCCTCCAGCACAGGGCAGGCGAATCTCCTGTGCTGAGGTCCACTCTCAGTGCCTGGCGGGGAAGCGATGCTCTCCAGGGAGGAGATGCTTTGGTTCCAAGCCTTTTGCATATCCACTGGCACGATTTTGGTGGTCTCCGAGGAGACATAAACAGCCAGATCAGCCTGGTCTCCTTTCCATGGCAGCTCCTTCTCTGCCAAGGTAGGCGATGGTGGGATGATGCAGGGGCTGGGGCAGACGTCCAGGCTGCCTACGGGTGCAGAAAGAGGCACAGTGAGAAGGAGCTTGCACAGCTCTCAGTCTCTTCTTGGACCCTGCAAACATTGCAGAACCACCCACTACCGAATGGCCATAGAGTCCTAGAATATCCTGAGTTGGAAGGGATCATGGAGTCCAACTCCTGGCCTTTCGCAGGACAACTCCAAGAATCACACCCTGTGCTGGCCCAGGGATGCAGGACACACCAAGGAGGCTCTGCCATGCCTCCAGAGGACAGTGATTCTCCCATTCATGCTCTGCTGACTTTGGTTTTGCCCAGGCCAAGGCAAATTTGCTGCACAGGTGGAGGAAGGACAAGCTATACAATGGCAGCTGTCCTGGGGCGGGGCATCGGTACCTACCAGGAGTTGTCTTTCCCTGCAAGACCTCGTCGGTGGCTCGAGCGACAAACACAATCCCTTCATCATCCTCTCTCTCTGTCTCCGAGCTGTCGCTCTCCTCCTCCTCTGAGCTGACCATCACCAGGACAGGAGCTGCAGCCAGACAGAGGAAATTGTTTTGGAGGATGGGGCACCCTGTTGGGGAAGGACTGCATCCGTGGGAGAAGGATTTGGTGCCAGTGCAACCCTGGGCGCTGTCATGCCACCGAGCTGGCAGTGGGCAGGCACAGCAGGTGCTCCCATCCCATCCCTCCAGGTCCCCCTGCCAGGACCTGCCAGCCTCACCTGCCACAGGCCTTACCTGCCTCCTGCCAGGGGATGTTTCTCTGTGTCTTCCCATTGGGCGTCTCTTTGGTCAGAGAGATGTTCTTCTGTGAGGGAAGAGGGACTGGCTGGGACTGGCCCTGTGCAAAGCCCTACCCCCAACAGGTGGCCCTGCAATCCAGGGTGACCCTGGCCATGCAGATTCCCACCCTGGCTACATGGCAGGTGGCAGTCAGTGGTTCCTAGTCCTTATGCTTTGCATCCCCATAGCCCTACAACAAACTGCTCAGCTGCAATGGCTTCAAAAGCCTCCAAATGAGAGAAGACACCCAAGGCTCAATTTAAGGTGCAGTGTCACGCTTCTGAGACTGGATCTGCACCAACATTCAAGGCTGCTTTATGCTGAATGCTCTTGGGGAAAAAAAACTGGCTCCTTCAGGGCTTAAGATCACTTTGCTCAGGTAAGAGCCACCCCACAGCAGTTCTGGCGTGGTGGGGACACATGACACCTGCATGATCACATGCAGCATCAGCAGAACTGAGATGAGACAAGCTGCTTTCACTGCTGGCTGTGGAGCTGCCGGTGCCCTACAGCACCTCACCCAAACCCCAAAGGACCTCTCTGACTGCATCCTGGGGGAAGCCAAATCTCAGAGCTAGGAAAAGAGCAGGAATTTGGGGAGCACTTGCCTTTTTCCTGCCCTTTTCCTTCAGCCTGGCCTTGCTCTTGGAGGAGCAGACATTGTGCTTTGTGGACTTGAAGGTCTCCAGACGCCTCTTCATGTTCTGCCGGAAGATTTCTTTATCTTGGCGCTCTTGTTTATCTGGAGAGATGAAGTGACGGCTGTAGCTGGCCTTGTACTGGCCGAGGGAGAGGCAAAGAGACACAGGGTGAGCAGCTGGCCCCACAGAGCATCCTCCATCCCTGCTCCTCCTGCGGGCGCTGCTCCCCTCGGGGTCAGCCGCACGCCGCGGCCCGGCAGTGCTCACCCGCCGCCGGGGCTTGTAGAGGCTCCCTCGCAGCACGTGGTGCATGGCAGCGTCCTCCTTGTCCCGGCGGCTCCTCACCGTGTCGATCACCTGCAGGTCCAGGCACGCGCCGCTCCCGCTCTCCCTCCTGCGGGGACACGGAGATGGAGGGACTGGACTCCATGCCCGCACTGTGCCAGCGCCCTGCCAGCCCTGGCACAACCCACCCCCAGGGAAGAGGGCAGCTGTGAGGTCCGGCGAGGTCCACCCGAGGGCTCGGAGGGATGCTCGTACTCACAGGAGGTTTGTGACCGACGACTCCGACATGGACGTGCGGCTGGGCATGGAGGGCAGCGCCAGCTTGGCCGCCGAGAGCACGTGGCCACCCTGGGAGGGGGAGGGCAAGGCTGGCATTGGGGCAGTAAGGACCCAGCTGGGCTGGGGGGGTCCCCACTGCCTGGCCAGAGGGTTCACATGTGACCATACATGGGGGGGACATCTCCTGTCAGGGCCATCCTGCCACCTGGCCCCCACCACGTGCCCTTACCTGATCGACGAAGCTGATGGCATCACGGATGTTCAGCTTGTAGTAAACATCCCAGATCTCATCCCGCAGCCTGTAGGCAGATTTCCGCATCAGGAGCTGGCTCAGGTACTTCTTGTCGAACTGCTCCCACCTATCACGAGATGAAGACACAGGCACTTTAGCTCCCACAGTGTACCACGGCCAGAGGCAGCTGCCCACGCAAGGCTGAGTGTCCAAATCATGGCAAAGGGAGGCTGGGCACACAGGACCTGGCTGTGCACAGGGACACACTGACAGGGAAGGCAGGAGGGGACGGGACATGCTGACCCCTCATCCCTTCCCAAGGGGAAGCCAGAGACCAGCAGGTCTGTGGGAGGCAGTGGGAGTGGGACTGGGGCTGATGTGGCTGCCCTGCTGGAGCATTTCCCCTGCAGGAAACAGGCTTTTTTCATCCTTTTCCTGTTGCTGTGCTGCAGATAAACACTGCCCAGGCAGGAACAGGACTGTTCCCTCCTCAGTGCCCAGCACAGCTCCATCCATGAGGAGGCACAGGGCCATCGCCACCCCCACGGACACCCCATGGCTCCCCCAGCAGCTTCAGTCTTGGCAAGCAATGCCAGCTCCACACCATTCCCAACAGCACCTCCCTGACCTCTCTCTGGGATGCCTTTGGGACTTTGATCTGCTGCACAACAGCAGCCAGATGGTACCTACTCAGACTGATGGACAGACACAACCTTCCTGGTCCTGCTGCCCTTCCTACAGCAGGGGTGTCCTCCTGTGGGGACCCTGTGATATCCCCATGTCTGGCATGTGTTCTCCACCCCCCTGATAGCTGGCAGAGGACCCTGGCTGAGACACTCACTTGTCCCGCCAGTAGTGGTAGCCGTGGTGCCCCACGATGTCCTCCACTGCTGCCAGGATGTGGTCAAAGGCCTTGAGTGAGGGGAAGAGGGTGAGAGTGGTGGCAAGGCTGGGGGTGCCCTGGGGGTGCTGAGGCCGTGCGTGGCCCTCACCCAGCCCTGCCGGTGTGGGGAGCTGGGCAGCCTCTGGCACTTGCACCTACGTGCTCGTGCAGCTCCTCATTCAGCGTGGGCTTGTGGTGGTCACTGCGCTTCACCTTCAGCCACGTCACCAGGGGCTTGATGGTGAGGCCCTAGAATGGCAGGAGAAGGCAAGGGAAAGACTGGGAGGGCGAGAGGGTGCATGGCTGGGGCATGGGGAGCAGAAGCAGCATGAAGTGACCGGGGACAGTGGCTGTGCGAGCCGCATGTGCCCCTACCAGCCCGACCCCCTGTGCCATGTCATAAGCCCCCATCCCCCCTTTCCCTCCTCCCTGTGACTCCCCTTCCTGCAGGAACCCTAGAGCCAAAGCCCATCAGCAGCTTTGTAAAGAGAACAGCTTGGCCAGGCACACACCATCACTGCCCTTGGAGCCAGTATCAGAACAAGATGCCAGTGGGGAAAAATCATGGGCCATGGCCCCACCATCACAACAGTTACCACGGTGGTCCTGCACACCTGGGGATGGATGGGGTGCCAGAAGGCACTGAGGACCAAAGGTCACTTGAAAAGAGATGCTTTCCCCAAGCACATGTCCCCAGGCCAGCTCTGGGGCAAAAAAGCAGCACTGGAGGCACATGCCCATCCTCACCTGCACAATGACAGTGAAGAACACCACCACGATGGTCGTTGCCACAAAGTAGTCCTTGGCTTTCACCTTCTCCCTGTCCAGCAGGATGACCAAGGCAAAGGCCACGGCCCCGCGGAGGCCACCGTATGACATGACCACCTGGTCGATCCTGTCCAGGGGGATGAGGCGGAAGCGGTTGAGCACACAGGTCTGCAGGACAACACCTAGGGAAGAAGGAGAGCCTGGGATGCTGGGAGAACCCTGCCTGCTCCTGGAGACAGAACAAATTCCCAGCCAGAAGCCTTGGCTGGCCTTGTGCCTCAACATTTCTTGGGGAGTACCCCTTTTTGGCATGAAAGGGGCAAGGTGCCACTGACCAGACACACGGCAGGGCAGACTGACCCACGGCTCTGAAGAGCAGGATAAAGAACAGGGTGCCCAGCACCAGTGCTGTGTCCCATGCCCACTTGGAGGTGTCCACAGCCGAGATGCCCAGAAACATGAAGATGATGGTCTCTGAACTGCTGGCCAGTGTCTTCATGGTGTATTTGACCGTGGTGCGGGATTTCTGGGAGATATTGGCTTCCACGTACTTCTTGCAGCAGATCCCACAGAAGGTGACTCTGCAGAGGGGCAGAAGGAGCTGGCATGGCCCTACGGCAGGATGAGGAGCAGGTCTGCTTGCTGCCTCTTGCTGCTCAGCACTGCAACCTCGACCTCCTGGATCCCCTTGGGGGGCACCCCAGTACTCACGCCAGGATGGAGGAGAGCGAGACCATCTCGGCAGCGAGGTACGCGACGTAGGCCAGGAGGAAGACGAAGAGCGGCTCGATGATGCGCACGCGCTTGGTGAAGCGCGTGATCAGGGCCAGGAGGAAGGCGAAGAGCAGCCCCACGGCCGTGCCCCCCAGGCTCACCAGGAAGAAGGAGGCTGTTGGGAGGAGGAGACTTTGCACCAAAGGCAAGCGGGCCCAGCTCCTGTGCCCCATGGCCACACCACGCCGGGCTGGCCAAGCCTCGTGTTCCCACCCGGGTCCCCACCAAGTGTCTCATGGAGCATGGAGTTTTGGATTTTTGGATTATCCCAAAGTATCCCCTGGAGCGCTTCTGTTATGGAGACAGGCTGACAGAGTTGGGTTGTTCAGCCTGGAAAAGAGAAGGCTCCAGGGAGATCTTAGAGTCTCTTTCAGTATCTGAAGGGGCCACAGGAGAACTGGAGGACTTTTGACTCCACGAGGGCATGGAGTGACAGGACAAGGGGGAATGGCTTCAAACTGACAGAGGGCAGGATTAGATTGGATATCAAAAAGAAATTTTTCCCTGTGAGGGTGGTGAGGCCCTGGCACAGGCTGCCCAGAGAAGCTGTGGCTGCCCCCATCCCTGGAAGTGTCCAAGGCCAGGTTGGACAGGGCTTGGAGCAACCTGGGCTAGTGGAAGGTGTCCCTGCCCATGGCAGGGAGGCTGGAACGAGATGAGCTTTAAGATCCCTTCCAACCCAAACCATTCTGTGATTCTCTGCTGGTGGCCAGTATGTGTCCACTGGGATGGAGATGACAGACCTGGGTGCTCAGTGCCCACCCCGCAGGACAACAGCACCCATGCCTGCCCCTCTCCACTTCCACAATGGAGGAAGAGGCAGAGAGGCTGGTGTGGCACATACTCACCTACCCCCTTCACGTAGTCTGTGGCGTGGATGTGTGCTGGGCCCAGCTCCACAAAAGAGTTGAAGACCTTGTACAGCACCTGCAGGCAAGGCAAATCCTGTGAGGAATGCAGGATATCCTGCCTTGAGAAGGGCAGGATGGACCCCGTGAAGAGGCATCTCCTGCCCCAAACCTGCCAGTTGACACAGCTCATCTCAGCAGGCAAAGTCCCCCAGGGCCAGGAGAGAGGAAAGACCAAGAGACATGGCAGGGGTCTGCCCAGAGCTTGGGGATGTCACCTGCATCCTCTGACCTGGGAGAGTCCAGCACCCTGGATGGCACTGGGCTCCACATTGGGGTCCCCCAAGCTGCAACTCACCACGGTGACAGCATCATTCAGGAGAGACTCGCCAAACACGATGATGAAGAGGGTCTCATTCACATGGACCTCTTCAAAGACAGCCAGCACTGCCACGGGGTCCACAGCTGAGATGAGGCTGCCGAAGAGCAGGAAATCCATCAGCCCAGCTTCCACACCTGGATCTGATAGGACAGAAGGACGCAGATGAGGCAAACCATCCGCCCCTGAGCCCCTCTCACCAGGCTGAAACAAGCCTGTCCCTCATCTGATCCCAGCTGCAGCATCTCAGCTGGGAGTGCAGTGGGATGAGCCCAGTGAGAGTGTACCCAGACCTCCGGGGTGGCCCCTGTAAAGCAGGGCTCAGCACATCCTTGCTGCAACAGGAGAGGAGCGTGAGGGATGTCCCCCTTGGCACCCAGGTGCATCACTGCCCCTCTGGCAGGTACCACCAAAAGAGGCTCAGCAGCCCCACCTCAGGTCCAGGCATCAAGGAGTTCCTCAGGTCTCAGGAGAGTTCAAAACACAGCCCAGGCCAGCCATGGCCAGTGGCTCCAGCCAAGGACAGGGAGCACGGCAGTAAGCCAGCAATGCTAGCCAAGGTCAGCAACAAAAATAGCAAAGACATGAATCAGCCCAGTGCCAAGCAGAGCCCGTTTGTCCTGCACGCTTGACCGTCCTGCCAGAGGACCACTCCCAGGATGCCAGGACCCTGTTCATGCTAGAATTCCTAGGAATCCACAGCAGGGACAGGCAGTGGGCTGTGAAATCGGGGTGCTTTGCACCTCCAACCTGTTTTCTATGGACGTGGTCCAAGCTGGGCAGCCCTGCACACCCACCCATGAGCCCGGCCCGGTGCAGCCCCCAGAGCGCTGTGCCGGTGGCAAAGGAGTTCCAGAGTGTGCCCACCACCGCGTAGGTGAGGATGGCACCGATGTTGTCGAAGAACAGCCGGCTGGGCATGAAGTAGCCGGAGTCTAGGACGATGGGGGGCAGAAGGAAGAGGAAGAACATGTTGGGCTCCAGCTGGTACTCGGCTTTCTTCGCCACGGCCAACACGATGCCCCCCAGGACCAGCCCCAGCAGGATGAGGAGGCAGCTCTCCGGGACAACAGATGTCACCTTCCTTGACAGGTGGAAAACTAGAAAGAAAAGAAGAAGGAGAGGATCAGCCAAACAGGCACACGGACAGAGCATCCCAAATCGAGAGGCTCCACGGAAGGGTTGGGTGATGCCTGATGGATGGGGAAAGGACAAGGGACCACCTATGGAAAGGTTGCTTCATGGCCATGTGTGCCCAGAAGACCTTCCAGCTACCTCCCAGGTCAGGATTGCAGGTCCCTGACGCTTTGGGATCTCCCTCTCCTTCTCAGCCACTGACTAATAAGCCAAGCAGCCAGGCACTTTACTTTTCCTGGCCTCTGGTGTCTGCACTTACAGGATTAAAGCAGCCAGTGAGAACGTTCACAGTGTCACGAGCACTGCTGGCTGCTGCTCGAGTGAAGAAATCCTGGTTCACCGGGACATGTTACCCCACTTGGAGACAAGGATGCTCAGCCCTGGTGACAGGGTGACCTTGTTTGCATCCGTCACAGCAAGCAGCCGGAGCAGCCAGCAAACCACTGCAGCACAAGCCATGCCAGAGCACAACATCCATCAGCACCAGCTAACCTACCTGCATGCAAAAACACAGGCACTCGGGAGCTGCAGCTTTAGAGAGGCTTGGAATAATCATTTTATTCCGTGCGAGGTTTGGACCAAATCTTAAGCTGCCATGGAACAGGATGTGTTCTGTGCAGCAAGCAGAGGATGCCCTGGTACCCATCCATCAGCAGTGTGGCAGTGAGCCTGCAGCTCAGGCACAAGCCAGCAGGATGCCAGTACAGGGGACTTGCTCCTCCAGGCATCCTTATCCCCAAGGCCAGGGCATCTTGTGAAATCCTAAATCATTCCAGCTTCCAGGCGGGCAACCCCCAACCCTCTGGATTTCTCCTCCCTAGCACAGGGTTGCTGTATTTTTGCTGCTGCAAAAAGAGCAGCACTTGAGGAAAGGCTGTCAAGGGTCACAGCAGGTTTGCCCCCACATTGCTGAGTTCTGCCATCACTTGTGACGTCCAGTCCAGCTCTGTAGCATGACTTGGCCATCAGAAGAAGAAATCTTCTCCTGGGGAGTGGGTTCCCCCAGGCGCTTCCAGAGCTACCCCTGTCCTTGCACACCCAGCAGGTACAAGGGACGTCAGGGCAGGCTCTGAGCCATCGCTTGGCTGCAAGCCCAGCCCTGCTGCCAACCCAAAACCCATTCCCTAAAGCCCTTTAGCGGGATTCAAGGTGCCCATTCCTTGTGCCAAGTCATCCCTCCAGAGGAAAAGATGTGTTGTGGTCACGCATCAACCCCAGGTCACTTGGCTGCTTCCCTCCTTCGGAAACCCCATGGACAGACCATAAGGTCTGCCCAGCCCAGGGTCCTGTCTCCAGTGGCATAGAGCTGGAGAGGAGCCCAGGAACAGGCAGTGCTTCATCAGTAGGTTTCCATGTTTCCATGTTTCTCTATGCCCTTGTCATTCTCCTCTGAACCTGTCCCAGTCCTGCTCTAGCCTTTCTGAGACAGGTCCCAGTGTCCCTGAGATGTTGACAGCCCGGGAACTGAGATCATAGCCTCCTGATGTTCTCCCTTTCTCCTTTCCTAACACCTCTTGTGTATTTGCTTTCCTTCACCGCAGCTGAGCTCTGAATTGGAGGAGATAATTTAATGCCAAAGATCTGGCTCCCAACTAGAGACAACACCTTTGAGTCCACCACTCAATGTGCAGGCTAAGAGCCACTTTTCCTCTCATTGAGGACCTCGAGAGGTTGCTCCTTGGCACAGTAAGCCCTATCCATGCCATCCTGGCAAGCCCCGGCACTGCTCCCCTGCCATAACACGCTGGAAATGCTGCTGCAGCCAGCAAGGGCAGAGCAGTGAGGGATGGTGTGGTCTGCAGCTCCATCACCAACTACCTCCATGAGGAAGAGCCTCTGCCATAACTGCCACTGAGCATCCCAGCCCCAGAGCCTGGGACATCCCCCCTCAGCTCCAGCCGCCTCCACTCGCTGCTACGGGCTGTGATACAGCCCCCAAGGCTGTGGTGATATGGACACTGCAGCCCTCCAAGCAGACCCACAGCCTGGAGAAGGGCTGGCTGAGCTTCGTCCAAGCCAAATTCCTGCTAAATGACCACACAAGCTGCTGCAGAGCCCCATTCACCCCACACAAGCTGCCTTCGCCGGCGGATGAATGGTGCTCGCTCAGCGCCTGCAGCAGGCTGTGAAACCGCTTCCCGCCCACGGGAACAAAGCTCTGAAGTTTTCAAGAAGGGAACGAGGCGTCCAGCCCCTTTCTGCATGCTCAGGAACATTGCCAAGATCCCTGCTCCCTGCTTCGGCAACCCATCTGCATTCCCCATGCTGTCGGGTATGTCCTGGCTGGCTGGAGAGACCCAGGAGAGCCCACAGGGATAATGTGGGGACAGGGGTCCTGGCTGTCATCCGTCATGGAAGTGTTCAAGGCCAGGATGGACGGGGCTTTGAGCAATCAGGTCTAGTGGAAGGTGTCCCTGCCCATGGCAGGGGGCTGGAACAAGATGAAGTTTAAAGTCCCTTCCAACCCAAACCAGTCTTAGTTCTATGATTACTTCCTGCAAGCCAAAAACTTGGGCAAGGAAAGGAGCAGCATCACTGGGAAAGACCCTGCTTGTCCAAAATCCCCTGGCTGATGAGGAAAGCTGCCAACCTCCCAAGCAAATGGCAGCACACGAGCTCCCCTGAGTCGCAGGGAGCTGCCGTGGGGACGGGCAGAACGAGCTCTAATTTTACATGCACTAGTCAAGGATTTCAGCATTAAAGGTTCCCACAGCAACAGTAACTTAGCCACATGTGAATTAACTTCAGAGCCATAATCCATACTCAGGCATCCATAATACAGGATTTGCCATTGAGAGAACTTGGGGCCAAAACCTGCTCTGCTCCTCTGGAGCTTGGGAAATGGCAAAACACCTAAACCAAGATGGGAGCAGCTGGGGACAGAGGTGATGGTGTGAGGAGAGAGGGTTTCAACCCATGAGGATGCTGCTGGGTGGAAAACCATCTGTCTGCTGGTGAACCTCTGCCCATGGAGCAGCCATGGGTAAGGGGTACGTCTGGGCAATGCTCCTCACTTCTCTCTTCCCCACATCCCGTGCTCTGACCAAGGACGGAAAAGGCAGTAAAGCCCAGATGATGCCTCACTGTGCAGGAAGGCAACACCCAAGCTAGTTTTTCCCCGCCCCGGGTGTTTGCTGGCTCGGGGCACCCCAGCATCGTGACTGTCTCTGAGAACAGAGCCCACAGTGTCATTTCCCCATCACCCAGGCGTGGGGCCACTTCCTCCCCTGCAATCACAGGGCTGTGAGCTGGCAGCCCAGTGCCACAACCACAACGGTTCCTCTGCGCCAGCCTATGCCCAGCATCCACGGCCACCACAGCTGGCATTGCCCTCTCCGCTCCCCAAAATCCTCCACCCCTGGTTTGTCTCCTCTGTGGGCTCCTGTGCACCCTGGGGACCGCACATGCCACCTCTGGGGACACCCATGCCCAGGCTCTGAGTATCCATCAGACCCATCAGATATGTTAAGCCAGGCAGCCCAAACCATCAGGACTGTGTCTCCCTCATGGAGAGGGAGAGTGACCATCAGCTTTCCTCAGGCCTGGAAGAGTGTGGCAGGTCTGGAGGCTTGGGAATGATCCCAGCTCAGGCCCCCTTGCACCCACTGAGACAAAGTCCAGGGTGATGAGAGGAGCACACCAAGGGAAACCTGCACAGGGAGCAGCTCCAGGGAGAGGTTTGAGAGAAGAAAATCAGAGCCAGGGAAGGGAATTGTCTCTCTGATCTGCAGGTAGGAGGGACGCACTCAGCAGCTGGAGGTGGCACAGCTACAGCAGAGGACTGTATTTTTAAGCTTACAACGCCCCTGATTTCATTCCTCGCGATGCTTCAGGTCTCCCTTGCGAGAAGGCAAGGAAGGAGAGGAGTGCGAGGTCCACGATGATGCTTGGGACAGGCAGAGGCCAGCTGGTGGCCAGAGATGTAGCTGTCCCCTGTGTACCGAGTGCTGCTGCAGGTTCCTGGCTGCTCGGAGACTGCCCTGCCTAACTGAACACGCCGGTTCCAAACTAAGAGGGTGCTTGCACCCCCACCACAGGGGCTGTGCCCACAGCGGGGACCCCGAGGAGGAAACCTGCCTCAAGGTCACGGTCTCGTCCCCTGGGCCCAGAACCTCAGGCAGGGGCACTGCGGGGGACAAGCCTCTGGGGACCTTCTTTGGCACCCACGCGCGGGCGTCCCCTCCCCAGCGCCCCGGGTGCTGGTGGGGGAGCCCATTCCTGCGCAGCTCACACACATCCTCCTTGCGCCTTCCCACGCAGCCTCTGGCGGCGGAGCCTCCCCCGGCTGCGTGGTCCTGTGCTGGGGAGCACGAGAGCCCGAGGCCACGCCGATCCCTAGAGACCCACTGGAGGGGACTGCAGGCACGGCCCCGTGCCCAGGCTGCTGGGGACACATCCTGCCTGGCACTGGTCGCACCAAGCCCTTCCCGGGGCTGGGGCGGGAGGGCGGATCAATGGCTTCCAGACCTGCCAATGGCACGTGCCGTTCCAGCCTTTGGGAACACGGGACATCCTTTGGGGCATCTCTTCCCTGCTCTGCGCCCACCCGTCCATCCATTGCAGGGAAAACAACCTCTGGCCTCCACCTCGTCCTTCGAGTGGTACCTTCGCCCCGTCGCCGCGCATCACCCCACAGCAGGGCACGGAGGATGCGGCGCGGCGTGGGGCCGTCCCCGACCCCCGCAGCCCCGCTGGGGTTGGTGACCAGCCGGCTTTGTCCCCATGACCCGTGACCCGGTATGCAGTGACACGTCTCGTCCCGGGTGCCCCCGGGCCC
>VZRE01006610.1:271528-295159 GCA_013396775.1 Cephalopterus ornatus
GGGAGGGCACCGGACGGGGGATGGGGGGGGATTGCCGGCCAGAGGGGGTCGGGGAGGCGAGGGATAGGGCGGTACATCCCGGGCAGCAGTCCCGGTGTGAGTCACGGCGAGATGCCGGAGCCCCCGCGGGAGATGCCAGCTCTCGGCCGGCCCCGGATGAGTCGGCAGGGAGGAAGAGGTTGTGCTTGCTCAGAGCAGGCAGGAACCCAGGCAGGGGGAGGCAGGCGTCCATCCCCGTGTCGTCGGGGCAGAGCCAGGCAGCGTGCTCCCACCCCGGCATCCCACTTCCACGTCGGCTACCGGGAGCAGAGCTGAACCTGGACGGGAGCACACTGGCTCCCTAACCCGGGGACCCGTCCAGTGTCCCAGCTCATTGGGGCAGCTGGGCCTTGGGGAGGTGACAGTGGGGCCGGAGAGGCTCCTCGTCAGCCTCTCTTCAGCCCCTCGTCTTTCCCCGATCCGGCGGCAGCTTTGCCACCAGAGAGGAGCGCGGAAATTCGTGCTGAGCAATTTCCTCCAGCCGGGAGGAAGGCAGAAGGACGAAGGTGAAGCGAGGCATTGTCTTGCTTGTGTGTCCTCAGGCCTGACTCAGGCTGGTAAAAGGGGGCTGGGAAGTGGAGGAGACAGGGGAGACGGGGGACCTTCCCTGTTGGTGTGATGCGTCCTTCACAGGATGGGGCAGGCTTGTTTTCCTCCTTAGGAACACGGGACCCAGCAGAGCTTGGGTAATGGCTGAGCATCTGTCTTGCAGCACCGCAGGAGTGCAGGGAAGGGAGGCAGGAACCCAGGCAGGAACCCAGACTGTCTGAGGGAGTGTGGAGTCAGAGCTGGAGAGGAGAGATGAACAGCAGGAGGGGGAAATCAGCTTGGTGTGCCTGGCACTGAGCTTGCTGGCCTGCGGGGGGAGAGTGGATTGCTGCGAGACCTTTGTCTGCACCAAAAAAACTCCCCTTTATCCTCCTTTTAATTTTTCTTGGAGCAAGGCGGCAGCGTCTCATGTCGCCGTCATGGGATTTTTAGGCGATTTTTAGGTGGTGACTAAACGGAGTTTGTTTGGGAACAAACAGCCCTGGGACATGACGAATGGAGCAAACTCAAATTTCAGGCGTGTGCTCTGCTCCCCGGGCAGGAGCTGGCTGTAATGGGATCGGAGTGCTGCCATGGTGGCATGAGGAGGGGACTGGACGCAGAGTTCCCAAGGGCAGGAGCCTTGCGAGGAGGTCCCGTGCCCCGCAGATGTGTGTTGATCCTGGGATTTCAGGTTCTCTGCCTAAGCCAAGCTTTGGATGTTTTTTCCTGTAGTTTCCTTGCATCACCCCATGACCCTTGTTGAAATCACAGGTGAGCTGGTAGGACCCTGTGCTGGGTTTATAAACCAGATTCCTGAGTTATATAGATTCTATAGGTTATAAACCATGCTGCCTTTACCACACAAAGCTTTCTGAGCCAGCGAGGGCTGCAGTATGTCCCACCTGACAAGCTGGGATGCTGGCTAGGGATTGCATGAGCTGATGTCTTCACTGGGAGCCTCCTGCAGCGGGATTTATGCCCTGTGGAGTGAGGTCAGTCTCCTGAAGCACCCAATTCAGTCCAAATTCAGAGCTGGAGCCATGCAGATGTTGTTACTCTGGCATGACCAGCTGAAATCTCCTCTGGTGCCCTTTGTGCCAGGTAGTGCTCAGCTCCATTAGTTGCCACCCTAAAATTAGTAAATGAACAGTTGGATTTTTCCCAAGGAACTGGCCTGAAAAAAAAATTCAGCTGGGGATGCCTGGTGCCAGGTTTGCCCTGCTGGGCGGCATGCCTGGACCTGCAGAGCACCAGGAAGAGGATGAAGCAGCTGGGAGGGAGCTGAGCTGGGGGTCCCCAAATCATCATCATGGGATCGAGCTGCAGGCACCTAGGGGATCGAGCTGCCGTAGGGGAGACGTGGGTCCTGCCCTCCCTGGGCACAGCAGAGCTGCACCCTGTGCTGGGAACAGCCTAGAGATGATGAGCAAGAGTTTTGAACAGCCTGTCCTGCCCCACGACACCCTCAGTGCTTCCTCTCCCTGAGCATGACCCGTCTCTGATGACTTTTTCATGTTCTCCGGAAGGTGTGTTTGTGCTTGGAAATACCTTCCAGCTTTGTTTGCTGCTGCTGCATTGTTTGCCTCCAGGCAGATACTATCTTCTCCTGCTTTCCAGCATTTTTCAGTACCCCTGGGTGATGCTCGCACGGGGGTGTGGGTGTTTTCTGAACCTCCGCAAGCAGGTTTTGACAGGGCAGGTTTTTTTGGCCGTCCTTTCAGTCCCCAAAGGCCACTGTACTCCCTTGCCCCCAGCACTATCTCACCTCTGAATCTGGGGATTTTTCCAAACAATTGCAAAACCCAAGAGGCTGGAGTTTTGCTTTCTCCTTCCTCCCTTGGAAACCTGGGAAGAGCAAACAACTCACTGGCCTCTATGCCATAAGTTCACTGAGAGCTTGATAGAGGAGCTGCTGGGGTGACCTCGGTGCGTGTGTGAAGTGCACAAGCTCCATCTCACAGCCCCGTTGCCCTCTGTTTCCTAATGGGCTGGGAGTGGCTTCTCTGAGGGTCTTTGCCCCACTCTAACTTCTTGAAGGCACAAAAGCATGGCTGGAGGAGCTTCAAGAGGGACACAAGTGTGAAGTTCTGGGCCAACTCGGGGTGACCTCCAGAGATCCCTCCTGGCCTGGGTATTATTCCCCGCCCCCGGTGATAAGGCAGTGGCAGTGTTCCCATCCACTTGCTGCCATCCATCATGCAGGGATGGACAGGAGGCACCACCTGAATGCCCTGGCAGTAGACACCCCTCTTGGCCCTGAAACCAAATCGTGGTGAACGCACTTGCTTGGGGTGGGGGTTGCTCCTGCGGCACAGCTCTTAATCCCTCAGTCCCTGTGTGTGTTTTGGGAGGGTGAGCAGAGGCTGGTGATGCCAGGGGTTTCTGACCTGCTGGTGCCTTGTGTTTAACTGCTGCCTACATTTATTTATACTATATTGTATAAATAAGCTATTTTTTTCTGTCATTTCCCCATAGCCTTTCTAGAAGAGCTGCAGCAATGTTGGGAAATTGTGGTTGCCGCAAAAAGCAAGTGTTAGAAAGAGAGTAGAAGTGTTTCCTTTGCTGGCAGATAAAGAGGATATTCACTGCTTGGCCTTGGAGCATCTTCCCATGTGGGTATGCAATGATAAGAGTGAGCAGGAAGAGGTGATGCTGGCGTGGGTGGTGTCAGTTCAGCTGTGAGTGGAGGATGTCTCCATATTGGAGGTGGAGATGTCTCCATCCCACCCCCATAGAATCCTGGAATGGTTTGGGTTGGAAGTGACCTTAAAGGGATCATCTAGTTCCATCCCCCTGCAGTGAGCAGGGACCTTCCACTCAACCATGTTGCTCCAAGTCTCATCCAATCTGGCCTTGAACACTTCCAGGGATGGGGCATTCAACAGAGGAACCTTCTCCAGGTCATGGGGTCCTTGTGCCCCATCGGGGCTGGCACCAGCATCTTGTCCTCAGCAAGACCACAGTGCGTTGCATGAGGCACATCCATGCTTCTGCAGGATGGCTGAGACTCCCAGGAGCTGTGGGCTGGATGTGTGAGCGTGGGACTCTCTCCTCTCCCAGCTCTGCTTTGCCCTCAAGTCCCCATTGCCCTCCAATCCTGGCTCATTTTATAATGGTTTTCCAGGCAGGAGGCAGATGGATCAGAGCCACCCCACACTGGGAGCTGTCAGTAACCCATGACCCCAACGTGCCGTCCCCAGCAGCATGACCCCGAGGTCCCAGCTCGGATCCTGCAGAGCATAAACCCCTCGTCCGGATAACCAGAGTAACCCTGGCCTGGGGGCAGTCGGTGCTCCCTGGCGCGGAAGTGCCGCCCAGGATTTTTGGCAGGGCAGCAGCAGCCTGGGACGGCCTGTCTCCATCCCCAGGGGATGGTGTTTGCCAGGGGGGTCACAGCCAAACCCAGGCCCAGTGCTTGGAGTATCCCTAGTGGGAAGCGCTGCCAAGCTCACACGGGAAATGCGTGGGGTCGGGTCCCAGGGGCTTGGCCTCCCCCTCCAGCTGGGACATATCACCGGCCCTGCAGGGGCTGGAGATGTTAACTCAGGCTTACTGGCAGCCCTGAGAAGGCAAAGCTTTTGTGCTGGAGCTGATTTGCTCTTTGTTGCGTTTGAGTGCCTGGGTGGATGTGGGGATGCCTAAAAGGATGCCCAGGAGGATTCAGGGATTCCTGTGGGGATGCCAGGATGCTTGTGGGGATACAAGGGTGGCTAGGAGGATGCAAGGATGCCCAGGAGGATGCAGGGGTGGCCAGAAGGATGCAGGGATGGCTGGAAGGACACCCAGGAGGATGCAGGATTGCCTGGGTGGCTGCAAGCACGCCTGGCTGGATCCAGGGATGCCCAGGGATGCAGGAGAGCCTGTCCCTGTGCAGGAATTGAAGTTTTCCCCAGCGAGCAGATCCTGCGTGGGGTCACTGTGAGGCAGCCAGGAGCACCTGCCCGGTGCCAGCACATGTTTGTGCACGTTGCCATGGCTGGCTGGAGTGGCTGGTGATCATGGGAGGTGGAGCAGGATACTGAACAACATCAGCCCTGCCAAATTGCCCATTATCCCGAGGCGTGGTCAGCATTAGTTAGTGCACATGGCATTTTTACTTTGCCCTCTGATATTAATGTCACACTCACAGTGAATTCATACTGTGAGCTCTTGCACAGTCTTGGATCTCGAGGAGATGGGAATGTCATGGAAAGAAATCCCAGTGAGATGCAGGAGCCATGCCCAGCATTGCTGGGAGTGTCTAGGATCAGAGTGGGGAAAGGCATTGGTGGGAAAGATAGACGAGCTGTGACTGTTTCCATCTGAGCTCCTCAGCCACATGGCTGTGCTTGGAGCTTTTTGCCATTTGAGGTCCCTACTTCTCTCCCCCGTCGCTGTTTGTGTCACTTGCTCTTTTTTGCAGCAGGAGCAGCATTAATAATGGGGGTTTATCCCCACACAGCTCCTGCTCTGCAGGTCTGTTCCTCGGAGATGGGGTGGGAAGGGCAGGGGGGTTTGCAAGTGCTTTAGGAACAGGTCAAGATGTGCTGGGGAGGCAAAGGGCTGGCACTGCCCTCCTTCTGCTCCTACTGATCCATTGAGGGCAAATTGCCCTGTCCCAGGAGACCTGCCTGGGTGCTGTGGGGTGCTGCTGGCTCCCAGGTGGCTCAGGGGCTTTGTGGGTGCCGTGCCCACTGGCAGGGGTGTGCTGTGGGTGCTGTAAGTGGACTTCTGGGAAGATGCCCTCGCCCCAGCCTTGTCTCGGGCTGTGCTTTTCCCAATCCCACTGGAAGATGCCACGTGGCTTTGGGCTGAGTCAGAGGGTGTGTCAGCCAGGGGACATCTCTGTGGGGCTTGTCCTGGTTTGGGGTGTCCCTGTCTGGGCTGGGTGCCTTGGCAGACCCAGTCCCCGCAGGCGGAGGCGATTCCTCAGCCGTGGAAGGAGGTGGATCCTGCCCCAGCCACACCCCTGCTGACTAAGGGGAGCCCCAGGGATCAGATCAAGCCTCTTGCCGTGGTTCCCACCTAAGGGATTGCCAAGGAGCCCGGCAGCAGCGGGACCACCTTCGCTCAGGCTTTCCCAGCCTGGGGCTCCGTGTTTCTCCCCAGTTAGCCCCGGGCTGAGGTGAAGGGTGCCGGGGCATCTCCCTGCGTAGCCAGTGCTTGGGGACAGGTGGGATCTGCCACCCTGTTCCAAGATGTGGCTGCCTCCTGGGTTCAGTGCAGGCGGGAGGGTGACCCGGGAATGCTCTGGGAACCAGGAAGGCCGTGGTGGGCCCAGAGGCTCATCCTGTCTGTCTGCATCCCCAGCTGGAGGACTGCACGCTGCAGGTCTCGCCCTCCGGACACTACCTGGACCTTGACTTGTCCCTGCTGGAGCAGAAGGATGATCTGGAGGGTTTCTACGAGGAGGTCAGGTGAGGCACGTGGGGTGCCCGAGCCCTCTGGGGATGGGACACGGGGACCCTGTGTGTGTATGAACACCGTGGGCCGGGGCCCGGGGCTGTGGTGGTCCCACTGCAGGTGCTCACACCGCATTTTCCTCCGCCCTAGGAAGGGGAGGCGGCCGACCCTGATCCTGCGCACGCAGCTCTCCGTCCGAGTCCACGCCATCATCGGTGAGTTGAGGCTGCCCCCTCCTCCAAGCTGGTGTGTGTCCAGGGGCTCGTCCACCCCGGATGGTGGGCATTTGGCTTCTGTGGTGAGTTTTGGCCAGGCTTTTTGTGATGGAGAGAGGGGGCAATACAGCCCAAGGCTGCTCCCACCCCACAAGCCCTCCCGAAGACCAGGGCACGTGGTCCCCATGGGGGCCCCGCTGTGTTAATCCCCTCCATCCTCAGAGATCAGGACTTTTGCCTCTTGGGCTGGGAGCCCACCGCCCACTGCAGTTATTCTGGGTCATTCAGGCAAGCTCTAAATATAGCTTTGCAGGAGACAAACAAACAGCTCTTGCGCAGCAGAAAGTGCTGCCATGGTTTCGGGCAGCCTGCTCCGAGGTCCTGCAAAATATTCGGGAGTCTCAAGCCTCTTTTTAATGTTTAGCAGGGAGAAAACGAGCCCTGAGCAGAGCGATGCCAAATGGGCATCAGCTGGCTCTGCAGGGCTGCAGCAGGGCCATGTGGGAAGGGGACAGGAAGCCTGGGGTCGGGGTCACGGCCATGCTCTTTACCAGCAGTTCCCAGGCTCTGTCTGAGCTCTGGGCTCTTCTGCTTTCCATCCTGGCTGCTCTGCCTTCCCTCTCAGCTGCTCTGACAAGGCGACAGGAGCGCGGAGGAGGCTGCCTGGACGTTGTGTTTTACAGGGCATGTCTGGAGGCCTCCTTGGACATCTTGTTTTTGGCTTGTTACAGCTCCAAGCCTGACCCAAATAAGCTGGGATGCTTAGCTAACTCAGTTTTTGGATGTGGGAAGTGCTGACTCACAATGGCTTTGGTTCCTCATGGGGCTTTCCAGCTTCCCATTGCCCCAGCTGGTCAGTGCCGGCTCCTGCCTGCAGGCACCATCCCCATAAGCACATAGTCTCCAGGCCAGTGACAGTCCTGTCCCCAAGCAGCCAGTGTCACACTGCCATCCTTCCCAAACCCATCCTGCAGTTTTTCCCAAGCCACGGGGCTCTGGGACCATGGCACAGCTATGCCTGGGGAGGGACAGCTAAAAGTAGCTCAGGCTTCTGCCAGAGTTCCTGTTTAGGTTGTGCACAGGAAACCAGAGGGGATATTTATGTCATTGCTGGCCAGAAGAAAAAAAAAGGAAATAGGAAAGTGGCAGGGCTGAAATATGCAGTTGTGGAGCAGCAGCTGCTTCCACACAGCGTCCCATGGTTGGGGGCAATGCTGGCATCCTGAGGTGATGGCACAGGGGTTGAGTCAGGATGTGGGGCTTTCCCAGGAAGCTGGGGGCATTTGGGAGCCCCAGTACAACAGTGAGCCCCTGTGGGGTCAGGCCCTCAGGCCACATCTCTCCTTTCCTCCCAGAGAAGCTGTACAACTCGCAGGGGCCAGAGCTGCGGCGATCCCTCTTCTCCCTGAAGCAGCTCTTTCAGGTACAGTGATGCTGGTGGAGGGGGGTTGCTGAGGGGCTCCCCCAGGGCTGGCTGCCCACCCTATACTGGGGTAACACCTGGCCTTCGCCCCGCAGGAGGACAAGGACCTGGTGCCCGAGTTCGTGAACCTGGATGGGCTGACGTGCCTGATCAAAGTGGGGGCAGAGGCGGACCAGAACTACCAGAATTACATCCTCCGGGGTTGGTATTTGGGCCCAGGGCACCTCTGGAGCAGGGCTGCCTAAAGAAGCTGTGAAGGCTTCATCCCTGGAAGTGTTCAAGGCCAGGTTGGATGGGGCTTTGATGCAGCTTGGTCTAACGGAAGGTGTCCCTGCCCATGGCACGGGGGCTGGATTGAGATGGTCTTTAAGGTCCCTTCCAACCCAAACCATTCTGGGATTCTACACTCATCCCCAAGGAGGAGGGGCTGGCACTCAGGGGGAGAGAGCCAGCAAGTTTGCCAGGGCTTTGTCTTCACAGCTGCCAGACATTGCCATGGCAATGCCGTGCAGGGATGGGAATGCCCAGCCCCTGCCTGCCATGCCATCAGCCTGCCCACTCTCTGCCTTGCAGCCTTGAGCCAGATCATGCTCTTCGTGGACGGGATGCAGGGTGTCATCAACCACAACGAGACCATCCAGTGGCTGTACACACTGTCAGGAAGCCCAGTAAGTGTCTATTGCTCCTGGGAGGCTGCCTGTGCCCTCTACTGCACCCCCTTCCCTGCCTGTGGCTGTCCCTTTGCATCATCCCTCAGAGGGTGTGCTCCACTTCTGCTCAATGCCCTGGTACCTTTGCTTGTGTTGGGTCCTGCTCCCACCCATCTGGAAGTCACCTGGGGTCTGCAGAGCTCCCCGTCCTGATGTGACCATGTTCCCAGGCACAGAGCTTGGGTTAGATAGTCCTGCTCCAGGTGCCCCTTGGCCAACAGCATCACAGCTGCAGGTCCCTGGCCCCCTGACCAAACCCCCACCCTGGGGCGTGGGCGCCGCCACCGCAGCATCACGCTGGCAGCCCCTGCCACTGCTGCTGTCCCAGCTGCCATCCCTTGTCCCAGTTTCGCCTGGTGGTGAAAATGGCACTGAAGCTGCTCCTGGTGTTCGTGGAGTACACGGAGCCCAATGCCTTACTCCTCATCCACGCCGTCAATGCCGTGGACCAGGCGAGAGGTGGGTGCAGCCCCAGCCCCCTGCAGGGTCCCTGCCGGGGGATGGTGTCCCCTCCTGGCCCACATGTCACCCGCACTTGCCGCTTTTCCCAGGTGCCTGTCCGTGGTCCAACCTGATGGCCATCCTGAAGCAGCGCCACGGGGCTGACACGGAGCTGCTGGTGTTCACCATGACACTGATCAACAAGGTCCGGGGGGGTGTCCCCGCGGTGCCAAGCTGGTGGGGCTTGGGGTGGGTCACCCCAGTCCCAGCAGCATCCCTCTGGTCCTGCTCAGACGCTGGCAGCCCTCCCGGACCAGGACACTTTCTACGACGTGACTGACTGCCTGGAGCAGCAGGGCATGGAGCACGTGGTGCAGGAGTACCTGGGCAGCAAGGGCACCGACCTCGACTTGAAGCAGCAGTTCACACTCTACGAAGTGAGCGGGGCGCCTGCGGGATCTGGCCACGTGCCACGTCCAGTGTCAGTGGGAGGGGTGTGCGTGGGGTGGCAGGGGTGCTGCTGTGCCCAGTGGCATGCCCCCGGTCCCTCCACAGAGTGCTCTCAAGCTGGAGGATGGCGTGGAAGAGCCACCCTCGGGGGGACGCAAGGAGAGGAGGAGGACAGACGAGGGCCGGCGCGGGTGGCGGTCCCTGGGCAGCGGCCCAGAGCCCAGTGCTGATGCCCAGTCGCTTCTGGAGTCCCCTGGCATTCCAAAGGAGCCCCCAGCTGAGGACACCCCAGATATCCCCTCACCAAGTAGCCCAGCAGAGTAAGTATTGCTGGAGGTGGTCTGTGGTGGGGATGCTTCTGGAATGGTGAAGACACTGGGATGCAGCATAAGCAGCAGTGGGATCCATGCCAGTGCCAGGGTGGAGGGGGACTTGCTGGGGGACTTGCTCTCAGTCCCTGTCACCTCTTGTTCCAGACCCTGTCCCACCAGCACGTACAACAGTGCGTCCAGTGTGCGGCTGGCCCTGGCCTCTCCCCCGGCCGAGAAGGAGCAGCCCCCAGGCCCAGGAGAGCGCAGTGTGTACAAGTAAGGAGCCAGGAGGGGCTGGGGCATGGGGGTCCCCTGGGGTGGCAAGATGGGCTCCCAGGAGCATGAGGTGTGCCTGTCCCAGGGTTCACTCTGCCTTTCCCCGGGGCAACAGAGTCTGGGAGGGCACTGGGGCTGCAGAGATATGTGATGGGGCAGCAGGTACCAGAGGGTCTGGACAGGGGCTCCAGGGCATCCTTTGGGCACTCACAGCTCCGCTCCAGCTCCTCCTCATTCTCCTCTCTGCCCACGCTTGCCCTCTCCTCTGCCCACTCTTTCTATCTTTCCTTTTGCAGGCTGCGCCAAACTGCCCCTGTCTGGTAAGTGCCTGGGCTCTGCACCCACCTGCTCGCTCCCAGCATGTCACAGAGTCATTGCGTCCTGGAATGGTTTGGGTTGGAAAGCACCTTAAAGATCACCTAGTTCTAACCATCCTGCCATAGACAGGGACACCTTCCAGGGATGGGGCACCCACAGCTTCTCCATGCAATGTACACCAGGGCCTCACCACCCTCACAGGGTAGAAGTTCTTCCTAATATCCAATTTAAACCTACTCTCTTTCAGTTTAAAGACCTTCTCCCTTGTCCTATCAATTCTCCCTTATGCCCATGATGCTCCAGGGCGAGTGGGCACTTGCACTCCCCTCGCTGCCCCCATCCTGCTCACCCCATCACCAGCATCTCCCACAGGATGATGGCACCCTCTGATCCCCACTTTGGGGTGAGGTGTCCTTGCTGGAGGTGGCACAGCTCACTCGAGGTGTCCTGACCTGGTGGGGGAGATGGTTTCCCGTCTCACCAGCACCCAGTGCCATGTGATACCTGGGCAGGAAGGGGCTTGCTGAGGCTCTCCCAGCTCCCCGTGAACCCTTGGACCACAGGGGATGGCAGGGAGAGGGTCCTGTGCTGGAGGACTGCCAGGACACACGAGCCCTGTGGGGCTGCCGGCAGCGGGGGCTAACCCCTGTTTTCCCTCAGGCGGGAGGATGCCCCCTCCTTGCATGGGGACAAGCCTATTTTGAGGAAGTTTGAGTAAGTAGAGGCATGCGTGTGTCTCCAGGCATGCGCTTTCTCAGGCAGTGCCCGGCTGGAGGTGTCTGGGCTGCAGCCATGAAGGGCATGAGGAGCAGGAGGGTCCCCTCGAGTCTCTACCTGGGCACCCTCCTGGGTTTTGCAGCTTTTGGATGAGGGTTGCAGTGGCCAGCAGGTCTGTCGGGACCAGCTGGTGACAGTGGCACCCCGATGGCACAAGCCTTTGGTTCCCATGGGCCCTTGTCCCCGAGCCCTGGGGGCATCGCCAGTCTCTCTGCAGGGCTCAGAGGAGGTTGAATCCTCTGGGTCCCCAATGCGTGTGGCCAGTGCAGGAGGTTTCTGTGCTGCAGGGCTGGCTGTTGCAGTGTGGCATGGTGTGGTGTGCCCATTGTTCCCGTTGTCCCCATCCCTGCCTTGCTCCCAGCCAACGTCCACCCCTGTCTTGCAGAGCTCGCTTTTTGGAGAACCTGGCCGCAGCCCAGAAGGAGAAGATCTCCTCCATGGCCAAGGGGCGGCTCGATGTGCTCAGCGACGCTGCACTGGAGCATCCTACTGCTCCTGCGTGGGAAAGAGACAGTGGCACCTCTGATTCCGGGGTGGAGCCACCCAGCATAAGTAAGTGCTGCCAGGGTGTGTGTTCCCAGCTCATCAGGGTCCCTGGGGTGGGGGTTAGTGGCCCCTCTGCCCCCATCCCGCGACTGTGATACCCAGAGCCATGGAGGAGCTGGTGGTGCCTCCTTGCTCAAAACACTGGCATCCAAGCACACCCCACCAGGGAGCAGGACCCCAACTCCACATGGAGCTCAGCACTACCTGCCCCCTCCAAGCATGTTGACCCAGCTTCTCCCTCTCTCCCTGCAGGGTCTCGCCTGGCTCGGTCTGACGCCATCGACTCCTGCAGCACCATCTCCTCTGACACCAAGTTTATGCTGGACATGCTCTATGCCAAGGGCTCCTCAGAGCCAGGGAGGGAGAAGGTGTTCCCTGAGGTCCCGTCATCCCCCCGGATCCAGGGTGAGGCAGAGACGGATGCCAAGGGAGGTAGCAGCCAGGAGCAGGAGAGTGCCTGGCTCCATGGCAGGGCTCCAGATGGGCCAGTGGCCAGTGCCCACGCCAAGCTGGTACGTGCCATGTCCAGCATAGATGCCGAGACCCACACGCAGAAGCTGGAGAACACCGGGATGATGCCCATCAAGAAGGACATGGAGCTGACATGGGAGCGCCTGGAGGCCAGCCCCGTGCAGCTGAAGATCAAGGACCTGGACTTCACTGATTTGGGGGAGGAAGAAGATTTTGACATCCTGGACACAGGGCCAATGGCCAACGGCTCCTTCCTCCACTCTGGCATTACAGCAACGAGCGCTGGAACTTTGATGGTTCCCCCTCCACCTCCTGCCATCCCTGGTTGTCCGCCACCTCCACCTCCACCTCCTGCAGCCCCAGGTTGCCCACCACCACCACCTCCACCTCCTGCCATCCCTGGTTGCCCACCACCTCCACCTCCTGTAGCCCCTGGCTGCCCGCCCCCACCAGGGCTGCCAGGCCTCTCAGCAACAGATGGCCCCTCCCAGGCCAAGAAGAAGAGGACAGTGAAGCTCTTCTGGAAGGAGCTGAAGCAGCTGGATGGCACTGTAGGACCAGGCAGGTTTGGCCAGGGGACACTGTGGGCATCCCTGGAGAATGTCGAGATCAATGCTGCAAAACTGGAGCATCTCTTTGAGTCACGGTCAAAGGAGGTGCCAGCTTCAAAGGTACCAGTGGGCACCCATCGGCCCAGGGGGTGGGAGGAAGGCTATTGGTTCCTGTGGGGACCCTCGGCATGCACTGTCACCCTTACCCTATGCCAGGGATGGGTACCAGCAGCCCGGAGGCTCGGTGGGGACGGTGATGGGCAGTGCACAGGTTTGGCTCACCATGGGGTCTGTGATCAACTCCCCGTGTCCAGGATGAGCTCATGAGCCCTTTGCCTGGCTGTCCCCACCCATCCTGTCCTCTTTGCAGAAAGCCATTGATGGGAAGAAGGTCGTGGTGGTGCTGGACCCCAAGAGGAGCAACGCCATCAACATTGGCCTCACAGTGCTGCCACCCGTCCACATCATCAAGACTGCTGTGCTCAACTTTGATGAGTTTGCAGTCAATAAGGAAGGGATTGAGGTGAGCACAAGCGAAGCTCAGCCCCTCTGAGGTCCTCGTGCCGGTCATTTCCCTGGCCAGGAGACCATGCTATAATGCCTGGGGTGACACGTCCCATGATGACGTGTCTGGAGTCTGACATATCCCTCTTTCTCTGCCCTAGAAAATCCTGACCATGGTCCCAACTGAGGAGGAGAAACAGAAGATCCAGGAGGCCCAGTTGGCCAACCCTGACATGCCCTTGGGCTCTGCAGAGCAGTTCCTGCTCGCCCTGTCTTCCATCAGTGACCTCACGGCCAGACTCCAGCTCTGGGCCTTCAAGCTGGACTACGAGAGCCTGGAGCAGGTAGAGAGCCATGTACTCCATCTCCCCTCTGCCCTCCCACCCCAGCAGTTCTAAGTGCTGAGCCAAGCATGTTCCTGGTGGGGTCCAGCCATGTCCAAACATGGGAGGTGCCATCCTGGCTGGGGACAGGCTGCAGGTCCCCACCCAAGGCAAGCATGGGCTTGAGTTGACCAGGAGGTGGTTGTCCTCATGGGAGAATGCTGAAGTTCCCAAGGGAAAGGGTGGCCAAGGGGTCTCACCTGCCTCTCTCCTCACCCAGGAGATTGCAGAGCCGCTTTTTGATCTGAAGGTGGGCATGGAGCAGCTGGCCAGAAATCACACCTTCAAGTGCATCCTGGCCACGCTGCTGGCCATGGGCAACTTCTTAAATGGTTCCCAGGTGAGGAGCAGAGTGAGGACCAGCCACGGTGCATGGGTGTACCCAGGAGGGACCACGGGGAGCCTGGGATGGTGCCTGAGGCTGGGTGGTGCTGGTGGGGACCCAATGGGTCTGCAGAGTGGAGGTCTGCTGGAGGAGGGATGGAGAGTCCCCGCTGAGTCCATTGTGTTTCAGAGCAGAGGCTTTGAACTGGGCTACCTGGAGAAGGTCTCAGAAGTGAAGGACACAGTGCATCGGCAGTCCCTGCTGTACCATCTCTGCCAGATGGTGGTAGAGAAGTTCCCAGAAACCACTGATCTCTACTCAGAGATTGCCTCCATCACCCGCTCTGCCAAGGTGAGGCAAGGCAGGTGACACCCAGGCAAGGAGAGGGTGTGGGTCCTGTGGCTGCCCAGCTCCACCAGCATGGCCAAGGGCTGACGTCTCACTCTTCCAGATTGACTTTGAAGAGCTGGCCAACAGCCTGGTGCAGCTGGAGTGGAGGTGCAGGGCCTCCTGGGACAACCTGAAGGTGATTGCCAAGCATGAGACCAAGCCGGTGCTGAAGACCAAGCTGACAGAGTTCCTCAAGGACAGCACCCAGCGCATCATCGTCTTGAAGGTGGTGCACAGGCGCGTCCTCAACAGGTTGGTGGCTTGATGTCCTGGGGGCACAGCAGGAGCCCCACAGTCCTGCTGGTGGCCCGCCACGACTGACATTCCCGTAGGTTTCACTCCTTCCTGCTGTACCTGGGGTACCCGGTGAGTGCGGCGCGGGACGTGAAGGTGACGCCCATCTGCAAACTGCTGCGGGAGTTCGCCCTGGAGTACCGCACCTGCCGGGAGCGCGTCCTGCAGCAGCACAAGAAACGCGCCGCCCACCGCGAGCGCAGCAAGACCCGGGGGCGGCTCATCACCGAGGTGCGGGAACGCTGGGCCGCACGCCAGCAGGAGGGGATGCCCCCCACGTCCCTGACACCCACCTCTCCTCCCTCTGCAGACCGAGAAGTTCTCCGGCATCGCCGAGGCCGTTTTGCCGCCCGCCGTGGTGTCCAGCAGCCCCAAGGAGCAGATGGAGGCGGGTCATGAGAGCATGAAGAGTGTGCTGACCTCCCCCGTGGATATCCCTGCCCGCCGCAGCCGGGCCAGCCAGGGTAGGAGCAGGATGGCAAATGCATTCGAGGCATGCCCGGCTGGCTGGGCATGGCTGATGCCTGCATCCTCACTGTCCCCGTGCAGGAACAGGGCATTCCACCCCAACCCAGGGCTCCTCAGCCCAGGAGGATGTTCCCAGCTCCCCAGACGATGCTTCCGATGAAATCATGGACCGGCTGGTGAAATCGGTGACTCACAATGCCAACCCTCGGCCCTGCACCAACAGGGAGCGCAGGAGGTCCCGTGGCAATAGGAAGTCCTGTAAGTGCCATCACTGTCCCCATGCACTGTCCCTGTACTCTGTCCCATCTCCATGTCCCTGTCCCATCTTACTGTCCCTGCCCAGATGCTTTTTCCCACATCTGTGTCCCTGTCCATCTCCCATCTCTTTGTCCCTGTCCCTGTGCCCTGTCCCATCTCTGTATCTCTCTTCCCATGCTCTGCCCAGTCCCTGCACTCTGCCTCATCCCTGTCCCTGTCCCCGTCCTCTGTCCCATCTCCATGTCTCTGTGCTCTGTCCTATTTCTGTGTCCTTGTTCCCACACCCTGCCTGGCTCCTTCCCCACGGGCCACCAATGACCTGCCACGCTGAGCCCACTGGCCCACAGCAGGATGTACCCTGAGACCAATCCATGCCACTGCACCCCATTGCCACTCTCCCCAGTATGCCAGGGCTACCCTGTCTGGGCAGGCACCCAGTGGATGGGGCCCCTGGCACTCTGGCACCCCGCACTGCCCGTGCTGCCAGTGCCACGCTCTCCTCCTCCTGCAGTGCGACGGACGCTGAAGAGCGGGCTCAGCGATGAGCTGGTGCAGGCCCTGGGCCTGGGGCGAGCGCCTGGCATGGACGTCTGAGGGGGCCGAGAGGGCTCCTGCTGCTCCCCAGCGCCAGCAGCCCCAGGGCAGAACGTGGTGGCAGCCGCTGTGGCACGCTCCAGGATTGGCACACTGCGCACCTTTGGTCTCACCTCACTTTTCCCTCCTGGCCTCCAGCTCCCAGAGGTGCAGGCAGCAGGATGGTGGTATGCCCCAGAGCTGCTCTGTGGTGACTGGGGTGGAGGATGCTCAGCACTCATGTGTGGAGGCTCAGGGTTCATCTTCTCAGCAGTATTATAGGGGTCAAGGGGCTGGACCCAGACCCCTGCCTGGGACCTGGGTCTGGCCCGTGGCCGCTGTGGCAATAAAGTGGTCTGACATGCTGCCAGCGTCCCTGTACCTGAGAGGCCACAAGGATGTGGTACTGCCTCCTGGACAAGCCAGTATCCTTCGTCCTGCATCCTCAACCCTGCTGCCTGGGGCAAGCACTCAGCCAGCCCTGTGGCTTGCAGGCACCACTGTCCCTCTGCGGACAGCACGGTCCCCTCTGTCTGGGACAGCTGGGGAACCCTTCCAGAAGGAGCAAGGACTGCTGCCAGGCTCAAGGCTGAACGCTCAAGGGCAGGAGCAGCAGCTCAAGCACAGGGCCACAGCACAGTAAAATCATGTCTCACCTCACCTCTCCCTTACAAACCTCTCCTGGGGGGTTTTAGCCAGACCCAGACCTGGGAGAGGCAGGGTGGTTGTTCCCCTCCAGGACCAGGTCCCGGGCACAGTAGCCACGTTACAAGCCTCAGAAACATTCCCTGTGCTTGGCAGAAACAGGCTACCTGGTGCTGTAAATGCGGCAAGGGCAGCATCCATCTGTCCTCGTGGGGGACTGGGAGATGTCCCTGCCACCTCCTGTCCCAGCGTGGCTCCTGCCGTGTCAGACACAGATTAAGCCCCACAATGGGTGCTGGCTGTGATGCTTCCCACAGGTCCATACTGTTTCTGAGCATCTCCCTGTGCTCTGGGCACTGTCACCCAAGGCAGAGGCATTTGGGAATGGTGTTGTGTCATCCGTCACGGCAGCTCCTCCTCGGCGCTGCCCTGGTGCTGCCTCCAGCCCTGAATCCCGCACAGCAGGTCTCTGTGGCTTTCAAGGAATGAAGAAAAACTCCACCGGGCAGGGCAGCTTCTCCCCCCTGGCTATCTCTGCCCAGGGTTGTCCCTCTCCCACGAGGCTGGACATGCCGGTGGCCTCGGAGGTGCTGGGCAGCACCAGCCTGCCCCAGCTTGCAGCGTGTCTGAGATGTCCCTGGGTGGCTCTGGGAACAGCAAGATACCACACTAAGAGCTGCAGGTGTCCCAGACGTGCCCCAAGATGTCATTTGGCTCTCCTGCCCTCTGGGTTCCTGACTTGGGGCTGCAGAGAGAGAACAAAGAGGTTATAATGGGCAACACTGAGCCACAGCAGGAAGCAGAAAGGGATGGGAAAGCGTCTTCCTGAGTGCCTGCACCTGCCCCAGGTACCTGAAGTGATGTTACACGTGTGACAATCCCAGGGCTGCTGCTCACAAGGGCCTTGCTAGGGGCAGCTGAGGCAGGGTGCTTGGGGAATGTGTCCCTCTCTGGGTGGTTTGGTGGCACTTGGGGCAGCTTTGTGCTCAGCCAAGGCCTCTGCCAACCCATTTGGGTTTTTCCACTTTTTTTTTTCCTTTCCAGCCTTGGTGATATTTCCAGGATTCCCAGCCCAGCCCTGGGCACACGCTGCCCTTGAGCGGCGCCTGAAGTGCTTGGCTTGGCCGCGGCACAAGTGGCTTACGCCAAAAATGCAACAGGCAGGGGCGGCCTCCCCGGGAAGGAGAGGGGGTGGCGGGATGCCGAAGGGACCTTTGCGAGCCGAGGCAGGTTGGTGGCAGTGACACGAGGCTTGGCGGGGACCTGGGGCGCACGTGGCCTCAGGCAGATCAGCAGAGCCGCGGTTGGGGAGCTGCACCCCCGGCTGCCTCCTCCGGGTGGGAGGAGGTGACCCTGCCGGAGCTCCCCCCGGCCTCCAGCACCTCCACGCCTCCCTCGGTTCCCATCCCTGCGTGGCTGCCAGGGCCACGAGCTGTGTCCTGCTGCCACGAGGGGGCACGGCGGCCACGCGCACGGCGAGGCCACCCGAGACACGCTCCGTGTGCCGCCGCTCTGCCTCTGCAGGCACTCGCCGCTGGCCTTCAGTTTGATGTTCCCCCCCTGCCTGGCACCTGGGGGGCTGCACCCTGCTCCCCCTCCCCCTCGAGACATCCTGCCTCTTTCATGTGCCCGGTGGAATGAGAGCCATGTCCTTGGTCCTGGCTGTTTGTCTGGCTGGCGAGGACAGGCTTCTGTCCCCTGTGCTCAGATGTGTCTCCAGCGCTTGTCCCTGGCCCCCATCCTGCCCTGGCCTCCTTCCAGGCAGTGGGGAAGAGCAGGGGACAGCGAGGACGAGTCCGGCTCCGCTTGCTGTTGCCTTTACCCTCTCATGTAGCTCCCACCGTTACTGTGATGGAAGATGTCCCCTGTCCATTCCATCCTTTCCACGGGACTGTCCCAGTGCAAGGTCCTGTTTGCTGGCACACCCCGAGGTCAGCTCCAGCCTCATGCTACATGGGCATGTCCCCAGTGCCGCCCCCAAGCTCAGGGTGGGGGACTGCCTGTGCTCCTGGCCTCCTGGTTGCCACGAATCCCCACCATCTTGTGTGAGAAGCGCAGTTCCCACCAGGAATAATACAACACCTCTGTTCCTAGGTCAGAACCATCCAGAACATTTCTTGCAAACACTGGGGCACCCTGGCCACCTTCCAGGAGCATCCACCACCCCCCAGATTCCTTCTCCTGCCTCAGCTGGAGGAATCTTCTACTTCCTGGTCCCAACTCTCTTAAGCAACTCCAGGATAGACACGCTCCATTCTGCAACCACCTTCCCCAGCAGGATGGAGGTGTGGGATGGGGACCAGGTCACTGCTGCTGTGACCTACTGCCCTCTTCCCTGGAGGCAGAGGGATCAGGGTGTCACTTGGAGCGTGGCTCAGTCAGCTTCCCCTGACATCTGTCCTGTGGCCAAGGGGGAGCCACATTTCCCTTGTCCCCACCACCCCAGTGTCGAGGTAGAGACCCTGTTGTGGGCATGGAAGAGATGGGAGATGGGAAGGTGATGCTGGGCTGGCAAAGCAGGCCTGGCATGGGTACCACACAGACCTCAGGAGAGCACCAGGTGTTAGTGGAGCTGGAATTACTTCGGAATATGACCAATGCAGCATAGCCACACCAAAGGAACAAGGTCCCTGCAGCCCAAAAGCAGCTCTGGTTTGGGGAACCATGGTGCAGAGAGCCCAGCTGGCAAAGGGGCTGCCAAGGTCATGTGGGCACAGTGACACAGGGTCCCCACCAGGGCAGAAGGTGAAGCCTCTCCCATAGCCATGAATGCAGCTGGAAACGGAGACGTGTTTTGTAAATACCTGGGGATCCTGCACAACCTGAAAAAACAAGTCAGAGGCAGGAATGTTCTGAAGACGAGGGGGTTTGGAAAGAGCCAGACCCAGGGTCAGTGCTTGGCTGGATGCTCCATGTTGGCAGCAAGGCTGCCCTGGGGAGCAGCCCTGGTTCTCCCCAAAGGAGCTGCTCCAGCCACAGCACCATGGGTGCAGAAAGGTTCTGCCCAGGCTCTGGGGAGAGGTTTGGGCTGTGCCTATCATCCAGCTGAGGTGTGTGGAAACCCCAGAGATGGAGGATGAAAGCCTGGGGCCATCAACATGGCATCAGATGCAGGGCATCAGATGATGGGCACCAATGGTCACCTTTGGTTTACAGCTTCAAAACATAAAGAAAGCCCCCAAAAAGTCCTTGGTCAAGTAAGTTGGAAACAAGGAATGGGAAGTACCGGGAAGAAGGGGGAGAAGATCCCAGAACAAGGAGCTAAGGTGGCTCTGTGGGCAGCTGTGGCTCAGGTTGGTCATGCCATGGAAAGTGCCTCCAGGCTGGGCTTTGTTAGATTAAGTTTCCACACCCTGGGTTTGAGAAAGGAACACGGGGATATTGTTGGCTGCAGGAAAGGCTTCCCAGAGCTGAGCCTGGCTTAGCTGAATCACAGCCACCCATGGATCTGCACTCCCCAGAGAAGAAAGCCATGATAACAGAGTTCCCAGTTTGCTTTTGCAGCAGCAAAGTTCAACCAGAATCAGTAGAACTGCCCAAGTTCAGTGGTAGGACACAAATATTTGGTGCCGGGAGTAATTAATCTCTGTCCTCTGCGAGACGCTCTGGGTCGAAATGAGAGTTAATTCCAGGCGGTGCAACAGCCTTTGTCACCCCTGAACTGTCTCCAGCCCCAGATGCCAATGGGCTTCAAATCTTCAGCATGAAGAAGGATGAACCCACATCCATCCAAAGGCTGTTTGAGGACATGGTGTGGGACAGAAGGAGCCCCATGTGCTATAAGTCAGCAAGGCACATCCCCTTTCCTGTGGGTTTGGTGGTCCATGGTACGTATCCAGCCTACAAGCGGCATCCAAGGGGGTTCCAGCCCCATGGTCCCCTCTCCTGAGACAACTGCTCCCAGGTAAGGACTATACCTCGTGGCCTGTGTGAGGAAGCAAGCGCTGGCACAAATCTCCATCAGCACTGAGCAGACAAAAGTGCCCTGTTAGGTCCTCGCTCACCTGGGTGGTGTTTCCTGAGGAGATAATAGCCCTGGAAGAAGGACTTGCTGTTTTGGAGAAGATTAAGTACCTGTGGGAGCAGCATGTGGATGAATCACAACCCTCATGGGCTTAGAGCCCCTGGAAATGGCTCATGGCACTTTGAAAACAATGTCGTGAATCTTCTGCAGATCAGATTAGGGAGTGGAACAATTATCTCAAAACCTGTTAGTCATGGGAGGCTCCAGGAGCTGGAGGAACAGCCTAGGGCAAGGGGAGCACTAGGAAGATGTGTGTCCCCCCTCCTGCGGACCTGCATGAGCAGCCCCAGGAAGGGTGTGGGAGGTGGCTGTGGTCGAACCAGCCCCGCTTCCCCTGCAGAAGCTGAGCTGTAATTAGCAGAACGGGTACGGAAGAGCTCAAGTAGGTCAAAAGGTAATGGGGCTATGGCCGGTGTTTCCTCACAGCACGGCAGCTGGGAGGCACCTGCAGCGTTAAGCAATGGGAAGAGGAACAAGGCCACACGCTGTCTTCAAAGGAAGATCCACCAAGGTCACCCTGACCACACGCCAGCCTTCTGGAGGAAAGCTGGGGAACAGCCAGGGCCAGCAAATGGTGCTGCTGGTCCAACCCCACCGCACTGGACTTCGTGGTGAGAGCATCCATGGAATGCTCTGACTGCCGTGACAGAGAACACCATGGCATCTACAACCCGTCCTGAGGCATCCCGCAGGAATGGCACCCTGAGACCATGAGTGAGGAACTCTGGAAGGGATGGATGGAGGGATGGATGGACAGATGGATGGACGGACGGACGGACATCCAACCCAGCTCTCTAGGGGATTGTGGGAATTCCTGTTGTGTTTTGGGAATGGCCACATCTACCCCCTGTGAAGCACCATCATGAGTATGGATTCTATGCTGTGGCTGTCCGTGTAAAACACTGTATCTCCGACCCTGCTGTCTTGCACGCCCCAGCACCTCCGGCTTGGTCAGTGCAGTGAGGGATGCTTTCTTGGAAAACAACCAACCTTTTTCTTCTCTGGGATTTTTCAAGCCCCAGTGGAGTTATGGATGAGGAAGTTCAACTGGGCCCAGTTCAGAGCCCAAGTTCCCTGAGGCTTGGCCTTGTGGCCACCTCCATTGTTTTCACTGAGTTCAGTAGCCCAGGGCCCCAAGCAAGCAGATTCCTGTGGGAGAGCCTGCGGATATGCTGTTGCATCCCTCCTCCTCCTCCTCCTCTACCTCGCCAGCATTCCCAACATTCCCTTGAGCACTGTGCTCTCAGCTGGGTGCCATCACCACACCCCGGCAAAACCACCCCAGCCTGTTTGACGCTGCACTTCTGCAGCGCTGCCGCTGCCATCACCGCTGATGAAATGTGTTTTTCTGCCAGCAGCAGGGAGGTTGTTTCCAGTCAGGATGGCACAGGTATCCCTGGCACGTGCCACCACCACGCCAGGGGCTGCAGGTTCTGGTGGGGCAGCCGGTGCTGATGGCAGCACGGCTGGCAGGGCCCGGCTCCTCCGGGGGGGGAGAGCGGTGTTGATGCTGGCACGTGAAAGCCCACACAGAGGGCACTGGGGGTCAGGCCCATGGCAGGGACGCACGAAGGATCACCAAGTACGGAGACTTGGTGAAATATTAAAGCAGGTGCTTAATAAAGCGAGCCCAGAGGCAGCAATTACCCTGTGTAATTAACCTGGGAAGGAGAGGACTTTGCCCCCCCAGCTGGGTGGTGCAGGGAGCTCCTGCCAGCACACGCTGGAGATGGTACAGACCTGGCAGCCGGCGCTGCGTGGCAGGTCTTCCATGAGCCTCACTGGGACGAGCGAGGAGCTGACCTTCCAGCGTGGAAGCCATGCTGGAGTCCCAGAATAACAACAGGTAAGTGGGGGGCAAGGTGCTGCCCGCTCTGGGTGCTGAGAAATGGTTTGGGATCACTCAGGAGACATTGACCCCAATCACAGGAGCAGCAGGGAAGGATTCACACCTCACCTGCCTGCTCTGGGCACCGGGAAAAACCAAGTGTGGCTGGCCAAGGCACTGGGACCCAAGTGGCCCAGCATCCACCTGGTGCTCCCCAGCAGACCTGCAGGTCTTGGGGGCACCACACTGTGCAGGGCCTGGGGGCACCACCTTACGGACGGGTGGCCCTTGGGGTGGCTGTGCCCTCTGTTCCCCATGTCCCAGCAGGACGTGGGTGCTGGTGGCACTGGTTCTGACTCAGGCAGGGGGCAGGGGAGCCTCCCTCCCACCAAGCTGCCCTGGATGCAGTGCCAGGAAGCTCTGCACAGTACAGGCACCAGGCCAAGCTGTGCCAGGCCGAACTAAGCCAAGCTGAGCTGAGCTGAAACAAGCTGAGCTGAGCTGAACCGAGCTGAGCTGAACCAAGCTGAGCTGAGCTGTGCTTACCTAGGTGGCATGATGCCCCAAGCTGTGCTGAACTGTGCTGTAGGTGCCACAACATCTCAAGCCATGCTGAACCAAGCTGAGCCATGCCGGACTGAGATGAGCTGAACTGTGCCAGGCTGAGCTGTGCTGAGCCCAGCTGAGCTGAACTGAGCTGAGTCAAGCTGAGCTGTGCCTACCTAGGTGAAATGATGTGGTGTCCTAAGCCGTGCTGAGCTGAGTCATGCTGAGCCGTGCCAAGCCCTGCTGAGCTAAGCTGTGCCTATCTAGGTAGCATGAGGTTTCGAGACATGCTGAGTCGAGCCAAGCCAAGCTGTGTCAAGCTGAGATGTGCCTACCTAGGTGGTATCGTGTCCTGAGCTGTGCCAAGATGAGCAGAGCCATGCTGTATACAGCTTGATGTCCCAAGCTCTGCTAGGTGACGTCAAACTGAGCTGTGCCTACCTGGGTAAAGTCATGTCCCAAACTGTCCTGAGCTGTGCTGAAGTGAGCTGAGCTGAGTTGAAGTGCACCTACCTAGGTGGCACAATGTCCCAAACCGAGCTGAGCCAAGCTGTGCCAAGTTGAATCGCACCTAGTGAGGTAGCACAGTGTCCTGAGCAGGGCTCAGCTGAGCCAAGTCAAGCCATGTCAAGCTGAACTGTGCCTATTTGGCACATCAGCAAGTCCTCATCTGTGCTGAGCTGTGCTGTGCTGAGCTGAGCTGAGCTGTGCCAAGCTGGACCAAGCTGAATTGTGCCTACTTAGGTGGTGTAATGTCCTGCGCAGGCTGAGCCGCGCAGAGCCGTGTTGACTCGAGCTGAGCCGTGCCTAGCGAGCTGGCACAACGTCCCAAGCAGGGCTGAGATGAGCTGAGCTGTGCCTGTCCGGGTGGCATCGTGCCCTGGGCTGCGCTGAGACACGCCAGGCTGAGCCACGCTGAGGGCACCTACCTGGGCAACACAATATCCTGAGC
>VZRE01006610.1:295792-346108 GCA_013396775.1 Cephalopterus ornatus
TGGCGGGCAGAGCCGTCCTTGTCACAGGTGAGTGCGGGGACACGGCCTCGACGCCCCGACGGCACCGCCTGGGCTCGGCGGGGAGCGGAGCGGGGCGTCCCGCAGGGCACCGGGGCGCTGCTGTCAGCGGGGTCCCGCTGGGGACCGGCCGCCGCTGGCAGCGCATCCCTCATCCTCCTCCACGTCCAAGCAGAACCGGCCAGGCTGTACCTGCCCCCGAAGCAGGGAGTTGCGTTGGCCCTTCGAGTGTTGAGCACCAGTTGCAGCATGATGCTGAGAGCTGCTTCCTCTGGAAGCTCCGAGGTTGGATGGGATAGAGCCGGAGCACTGGCTTGGGACCCCCCTCGGCTGGCCAAAAGGCTGCCCTCTTCTCCCCTCCCCTCTGAAGCCGTACTTGTTCTTGGAAAGCTACTCATGACATCTCTAGAGGCTGCAACAGAGCTGGCTGCAACAGAGCTGGCTACCCAGGGCTGAGCATCACTGCTTCATCCAGAGCTCCATCCTGGGAGCTGCTGGGGGCAAGTAAGGCTATTCCCCCTGCTCTGTGGGTATCCTTGGGAAATGCTGCCCAACCACTGCCTGCCTCTTCTTTGGGCTGCCTGGCCCAGAGCTCCTCCACAGAGAAGGTAGCTCCACAGGGAATGCGCTGTGCTCCCAGGGTTTGCGCAGCTCTGGCTTGGCACCGAATCTCTTTAGGATATCTTGGTATACAAATCTTTTCCCCACTCCTTCCGCCTGGCAGCGGAACTGGAGGATGATGAAGAGAGCTGGGCTCAGCAGTGCTTTGCTGTGAGGCGATGGCAGTGGGCAGGGTGAGGAGGAGGCGCTGGAGCTGGGGTGGTTGTTGCTGCAGGTGTGCCCAGAAGGTGCTGCTGGCTCTGCATGGATGCAGAGGAGAGGGAAGCTTGTGGGCACAACCTTGGCGGTGCTCCCAAGGACGGGAGCCTGCATCTTGGTGGGAATGCCTGGGCTGGGCTTGGAGACTCCCAGGTTGGAGAAGGGAGGTTTACATATTTCCTAAAAAATTGAGGCAGGAGCTGGATCCCCTTCCAGCTTGAAGGGCTCTGTGGCGCTGGTGGGAAGTGCAGAGAAGCCTCTCTGGAGGAAGAAGATTGGAGGAGCGAGGTGGCGGATGAATGAATGATTCAGCTGAGTGAAGGTCAAAGCCCTGTCGGGGCAGGGCTGCCTGGGGAGGACATTTCTGACAGCCATGCGCCTCTCAGGTGCCCTGTGGCACACTGGCTCTGGCAGCCCTGGCTCTCTGGCATTGCCTGTATAATTAGTGAGTCAGTGGCTGGAACAAGGTGTTCTTACCCCGGTGCGTTGAGGTGACACCTCTGCAGTTCTGGTGTGTTTGCTCTTGGCTGTAAATACTTTGTGGTTTTACAGGTTCGAGGCGCAGCCCGCGGTGCGGGATCGGCGTTTCCGTACTGCTGCTCCATCAGGTGCCTGCCAAGGGGCAGATGCGAGGGCTGCTCTGCCGGGGATGGCATCCCTCGCTTGAGTATTTGCATGGTAATTAGCCTGATTCTTTTGCGGATTAATTCCAGACACCTCCTGGCAACTGGGTATTGAGTGGCTGCTGGTGTCGCTGCCAGTGTCTCCTGTGGGAGCAGCCAGGGAGGATCAGCTCTGGCCTTCCTCCTCTTGCCAATGGGAAGCAAAGCCCGGCAGAGTGAGAAGTATGGAGTTGGGTGCCTGGGGATGCTGGGCATCGGTGAAAGTGTGTGAAGTTAGGGACAGAGGTTCTGCCACGCTGTGTATTGTGCTGAACCCTGCAGGTCAACGAGAAATGCCACAAAGTCCCTCCTGATGCCAACTATGGAGTACTGCAAGTCTCAGCCTGAAAAGCTTTGGGCATCATTTCCTTGTATACACTTCTTGGCTGCTGTCTTAATCCTGCAGCAGGTTCAGTGATGCTTATCTGGAGCAAGGAAATGTGGCCATGGCAGTGTTTTATCTCCCTGTCGATGTGTCCCAGCTCTTCCAGCTGCCCACTCTCCCTGGGAACAACCCCAAGTTGAGCTCTGCGTGTGATGCTCCAGCTCCATGTGCTGGTCCGGACATTGCTGGCTAAATAAAACTTAGTTTCTGGGAGGGGGTGAAGGAAAACTAACTGTGCAGCTCAGTGGGAAAATAGCTGAGCAGCTGTGGAGCTGCTGCAGAGCGAAGCTGCTGACCCTGTGGTAGCAGCAGGGACTGGAAAGTTGTGGCGTTTCCCATCTGTTGCAGGTTTGCGTTTTGGCTGTTGCACATGGGGCTGGGGCTTGGCTGGAGCAGGGGTGGGCAGCTGCCTGCTGCCAGAGGGGAGCAAGGAATGCTGTGCTCTCCCGTGGTGTGTCCCCTGGGCTAGCAAAAGTAGGTGGCTGCTAGTCCCTGCAGGGATGTGTTTGTCTGGGTCTGCGACCTTGGGGCTTGTTCTACATCCCAATGGTCCAGCTTCTCCTAGAGCATGGCTCTGGTGGATGCAGCCTGGCTAGGGGCAGGGGGTGAGGAAAGCGTTAATCCTGTCTTCCTAGAGGAGGTCACAGCTGTTCGAAGGGAGCAGAATGCCCCCCTGTGCAGCGGGGGCTGGGAGAGGTCAGCCCCAGGAGGATGGTGGGGATGAGGAGGGGAGATCAGCTGCTCCAGCCCGAGATGGGAGGGAGACAGCAGCCATCTCTGTGCCTCCCTTGGTGTGCTGATCTGAGCCTGCCCCAAGCCCAACCCCACCTTGAAAATGAGCCCACACCCGGGATAGGCTTTGACCAAACGTGGGAAGCTGCAGGGACCCCAGCACACCCGTGTTGTGGGCAGGCTGGGTACGGGCAGCTGCCTGACCCGAGGCTGATCCGGCACCGGGAAGCTGCAAGGCAGCAGGTACCTGGCATCCCTCTCCATGGTGTGTGACAGGGCACCCCGGGGTGCTGGTGCTGCTGGTTGGCACCCGTGGGCCTGTGTGGTGCCAGTGGCTCACTGGAAGCTGCCTTGCTCCGGGCATCCAAGATCTGCCTTCTGTATGTGCTTCCCCCTTCCCAAATCTGAAACAGCACTATTGAGACTCCTCAGAGCTGTATGAGCAAAGAGGAGCAGTCTGGTATCCCCTACTCCTTCCCATTGGGAATTGCTACATAAGCAGAGCCTGTGCAAGGGTGATGGACTGCAAGAGCAGCCTTGGAGGGAGGTGATGAGCTGTCATTGCTGGGCCTCTCCAGATCCAGGCTGGGAGCACTTCAGTGCAAGGTTTGGCTTTGACTGGCTCGGTTTAGACGTGAGCCTAGACCATCATTTGGTCCCTGTGGTCTTAGTGGATGCCTGTGAAATTCGGTGAGTCCATGCAAACCACCCAACACAACCGGGTGTAGTGCCTGGGGGTGGTGAGGGGATGGCAGGGAGCATCCCGGGGCTCCGCTGTGCAGCTGGACTAGTGCAAGCCTCTTGCTGTTGTGTAGCTCTGCCATGTGTGACTGCTTGGGGTGGTTCTTTGGACAGTAGCCAATTGCCCAATTTACTGCAGATCCTTGGAAAAGACCGAAGGCAAACCAGCCCATAGACCCTGCCTGTCTGCAGGGCTTTGCCAGGACAGAGGGACGACAGGAGTTGTGTTGCAAGGCATCGGTCCGTACACTTCAGCTTGGATGAGAAGTTGGAACTAGAGAACTGTTGCTCTGTGATGGTTGCTCCTGAATTAGCTCTGAAATAACCGAAAACATCAGGATGGCTGCCTGAGGGAGATAATTTGGGTCTCCTGCACGCTTGCTCCTCCTTGGTGCAGCCAGGAGCACCTGCAGACTGGTCTGTCTTCCCACAAATCATCTCTGTGAGCAAAATTGGTTGGCAGGTCAGGCTGCCCAGACCCAAACCAGCCCTGTTATCCTCTCTTCTCCTTCCTGCTGCAGGGGAAGCATGGTTTTCCTGGTGAGGTGCTCTCGTTACAATCGCATGCCCCATTAACAATCTGAAATGGGTCAGAGCTTCAGATCATGTTCAAGGTTAACAAAGGTTTTGCAGCTTGATCACAGCCAAGCGGCACTTCATTTCCCATGGACTCCACAGATGTTGAAGCATCTGGTGACTGCAGCAGGACAGAGTGATTCAATCCAGATGTTGGGACTCTGGCTTTCTGCTGCGAAGGTAAATGACTGTCTGTGGTAAAAGAGCAGCATCGCTCCTGTCTGGACTTTGGTGTTGTCTTAGATTTATTTTCCAGCTAAAAATGTGATTGAGAGATGCTGGGGGCGTGGGGTAGGAGAGTCAAGGCTTTGGGGCTGGCTCTGGGATGGGTACCTCTGTGCCAGGACATGGCTGGAGCATTGGCATGGCACGACCACAGCCCGTGTTTGGTGCTGAGCCCGCCAGCAGCCTCACCATGAGAAAAGCTTCGTGCAAAGGTGCTGTAGTTCTCCACAGGTGACTTCCGAGCTGCTTCTGGAGCCAGCTCAGAGGTACCCGGGGTCTTTCCCCAGGCTCAGCTGAGGGGGGTTGGAACTGGGCAATCTTTAAGGTCCCTGCCAACCCAAACCATTCTGTGATTCTATATGTGCAGGCTGAAAAACAGCTTTTTTTCCTTGAAATTGCTCTGACTTTTCCGGAATCTATTAAAAATTAACAGCAGAGACAACTGCTCCCTCCAAGCTGAGGGGTGGGACAGGACCAAAATCAAACACCCTTTTGCTGCTGGCATTTGGGAGCAGAGCAGGAAAGCTGCTTTCTCTCCTTCTCTTTGCAGGGATGAAGCTTTCCCCCCACTTTGTCAGCAGCCCTCCATGGATTTAGGACTCTCCTTCCCCTTCTGAGGTTTCTTCAGAAATAGACACCTACCCCTGCCCACCACAGGCACGTGGTTAGATAAGCTCAGCTTTTTCTCACTTAGCTATAAAATAAGCCCTTTCAAAGCCCGCTCATGACACAGACCTGTCGGGGTGGGGTTTTTTTATCACCCGTTAACCAAAAATGATGAGCACAGCTAATTAGGAGGAAAAGTGCATTGAGGTTTCATACTGTGGGAGACCAGAGTTGGTAGAGAAACCCAAGCTGGCTTGATTAGCCCTCGGGGTTATGCGGGGACATGAGAGCAACAAAGCAGAGACTTCCCTGCCGAAATGAGATTGTCAGATGGGAACGGATGCTTTCGGAAGGAGAGAAGTGTAGGCAGTTGCTGCCCTCTAGTCCAATGAGCAGCACATCTTTAATGAGGTCTGGGATTGTGTTACCCACTGTTGAGTCTAGCTCCCCTCAAGCCGGGATCTGGTTACAGAAGAGCTGTCGCTGCTTTTACTACGGGTAGCACAGGGGCGGTGGGCTTGCCCAGCCAGGGTTCTGTTTGAGCAGGGGTACGGTGAGGGGGCTCCTCAAGGTGTTTTCACCAAACCTGGGCAAGCACCTGCCTTCTTACCATAGTCTTCTTTCAGTGCTGGTCTGAAACTCTAGCCGGAGGGTTTTTTTCCTGGGAGGAAAGGCTGCAGGGCTTTCGTACCTCTTCACCTGACGCCCCTCCTGCAGTAACATATCTGAGGTACTGCAGTAGAGCCCCCAAGGCCAGGCTGGATGGGGCTTGGGGCAACCTGGGCTAGTGAAAGGGTGGTTGGAAGTGAATCATCCCACGCTATGATGAGGTGGGAAATGCCCCAGGCTGTTGCCCTCATGCTGCCAGTGCATTGCTGTAGGAATGGTTTGGGACTTTTTATTTTTAATCTCCCCAGCACGTCTGTTACTCCCTTCTCCACTCCTCACTGGCTACTGCGGCACATCCACTGTATCCAGTCCCCATTCTTCTGTCCCAGCTCGTGCGGGCTTCCACGTGCAACATATCACTTCTGCTTCCTTCTCCCCTGGAGAGCTGCCAGCCCTTGAGCTTTATCAGCTTCCCCCTTGGGAGCTGGCTTCCCTGTCACACATGGTGCTGTCCTGGGATTTGCTGGCTCTGAGGCTGTAATCTTGAAAAGCAGTTTTTGGCTTTACAGGCTTTGTGGCGGTGCTTCCTCTTGCTGGGTGGTTGACCCTGTGGAGCCAGATGGTGGGTGACTCCCAGGCAGGCTGGGAATGGAGAGGAGGGATGGGCTGTTGAGCTGAGGTGTCTGCCCTGGTTTCTTCTGTGGCGGCTTTGAATGTCTGGACTTTCAGAAACGTAGAATCTCTGAACGGTTTGGGTTGGAAAGGACCTGAAAGACCATCTCGTTCCTACCCCCTGCCACGCGCAGGGACACCTGGCGCTATCCCAGGTTACTCCAAGCACTGTCCAGTCTGGCCTTGTACACTTCCAGGAATGGGGCAGCCACAGCTTCTCTGGGCAACCTGTGGCAGGGCCTCACCCCTCTCTGAGTACCCACTGTGACCAGTGCTTTTTCTTCTCCAGGATCCTGGTTACCAGGTGGGGACAAGCTCTAACCTGGGCTGTGCAGCCATCCCATGGTGACTTCTGCCCCTGCTTCAGCTGCTGTGCTGGGCTCTGCCTCAGCTGAAGGGCACTTGTGGGTGCTGCACTGCCTGGGTCAGAACGACTGTGTCCAAGCACATCAGCCTAGAGGGCCACCTTCATGCATTTTGGGGACAATGCACCAAAATAGTCTTACGATGCTCAAACTCTGACTCTGAAAAGCTGCAGGTGGAGGGTGAGGAGGGGACAGCTGGAACTGGGTATGGAAAGGGCTGGTGTGGCTTGAGGCGGGCATGGGGTACAGCTCTGAGACCAGGGGCTTAAATTGCTCAAGTGTTTTGCTCCATTTCTAAAAGGGAAAAAAAAAATAAAAATAAAAAAAATGCCAAGCTCCACATGGTTCTGGAAGCTGCAAGAGTAAATAGTTGGTGCAGCTGCAGAGCCCATCATGATGTGGGGAGGGGCAGGGCTTGCACCAGTTTTCCTGCTTGCCTGGGCCTGTGGCATGTGGTGGGAAGTTTATTCTTGTAATAAGGAGAGTGATGAGATGGTACCTTACAAGCAAGGCCGAATTTCATCACCAAAATACCCCTGAGCTGGTAGAGCTCCACTGAAACCACTGTAGCCTTATTGTGGTGCTACAGCCTCTGAGCTGCTTAACATGGGGCTCCCCTGGGCTTGCCCTGGAGCCACTGCTTTGGTCAGCACTGTCTCAGCATGGCCTTGTTCCTGCTGGCACCACCTGTGACTTGTCCACAGTGCTGGGGGGGTTGGCACCCTATCCTGGGGGGCACTTTGGGGCTGTTCCATGGCTGACCTGACCCACCACATGGCCAGAGATTCTGCTGGTCCTGCACTGGCTGTGGTGTTTCGCTGTCCTGGCTAGAAACACCTTTCCTGAGACGTCCCAGGGTGGTGATGGCTCACGGTGATCCACGTAGAAGAGCTGGTCTTCCCTTCAGCTGCTTGTGGATGGCTTAGGCTTGCCTGTAGCAGATCTTAGGCCTGACTTCTGCCTCTGCTTGCTCATTAGCACACAGGAGAGATGGATATGGGGCTTGGCTGGTGGTTCTCCAGCTTGCTGGCAGTCCCTGGAGAGCCCTTTTGCAGTGCAGCAGGTGCCCCAGCCAGGGCTTTGCTGCAATCACCTTGTTCCCTGGGAGCTTCTCCAGTGCCGCATCCCAGCCGTGGCTGGTGGAGCTTTCCAGCTTCCCAGCCTGGCTCCCACGCTGCCCAGAGGCCCAGGTGGATGTGTTAGCAGTGATGGCTTGGCATTGGCACTGGTCTGGTCGAGCTGTCCCTGGGCCATAGATGTCCTTCCCAGTGACAGCTCTTCCTGATGGATGGCTTTAGCAGCTTGTCAGCTCCATGTTCCCAGTTCACAGTGTTCCCTCTGACGGTGATTATTAACCCGGTTATCACCAAAGCTCTTCACAACTTCCTCTTCTCAGAGGGACATCCATCCATCCCAGATTATCTCCGATGTACCGGCTGTGCCAGCTGATGTCAGCCCTGCCTTCTTATCTTGCTCATCCCTGCCCAAGGGAAGCTCAAATGTGAGAGCCCTGCCCCAACTTTTGGGGAGAGGATCTCCCCTCGGTGGAGACGGCGGCTGCCGGAAGAGCCACCCGGCCCCAGGTGTGGCTGTTCTAGGAAATTCCTGTGCCCCTTTTCTGCGAAGCGCCGCAGCAGTGCTGGTGGTGACACTTCCTCCACCCTGCCCCTTGTGAGCCCAGGGCCGCTCCTCACCAGCAGCAGCATTACTGCCCTGCCAGGGCAGGGTTATCTCTGGGATCCAACCTCCTTGGCATTCCACCAGGCACCGGCCTTGCGCAGGGGGAGGTGTCTGGGCTCGTTCCTGTCCTGGCTGCCCCAGGGCACTGACAAGCTCCTGCCTTCATTAGCCCCACTGGTTGCAAGCAGCATCTGCTGCTCACAGCTTTGGTGGGGGATAAGGCGTGTGGGTGGCTTTTAGTGACAGTGCTGGAGTGGGCTCCCGACACTGATTTATCTCCCAGCTGCTCGTGTGCCATTGGGCTCCCGATGTTGATGCACCAGCTCCCGAGAAATGGGCTTTAATTCAGGAGCTGTGGGTGCATCCACACTGGCCTCGGGGCTCCTCGTCATCTCTGCCTGGCTGCACTGGTTGTCTAGGTAGAAAATCAGATTTCCCTCCTTCTCTTGGTTTGTTAAGTGGAAGATAACTTCCCAGGTGGAGGGGATGGCGTGTGAGGCTCCAGGAACACTTGGCTAATCTGCTGTAATTCACACCATCTGGCTATTGTCCCTGGCACAGGGAGGGGGTGGGTCGCCCATGTTCCCCCCCACCGTAGGGATGTCCATCCCCAGCTCTGCCTTCTGCCATGGTCATGGGTCTCCCTGAGGGGCTGAGGGTCTGTGTGACCCCTGCTGTGCCACATAGGACCTGCTGGAGGGATGTGGATGTGGCTTTTTATCCTGGGCTATGGGAGCCATCACCAATCCAGGTGCCTGTACCAACTGTACCATGCAGGAGGGGTCCTGGGGGAGCAGAGGGTCCCACTGGAGTGGGGGACAGTGTGTGCCCTCCTTGGCTCAGGTCCTGCTCAGGAAGGAGGATGAGGCTTTGCAGAGATGCCCACACAGGTTTCTTGGGTGGGGGGCTCCTGCATTGTCCACCTGCTGGGGATTTGGGGATGGGATTTTGATTTAATTTAATTTAATTAGGCTTGTGGCTCCCTGAACCCAGGTGCTGAGGACCAACAACCCACCCCAGATCCATCTGCCTGTGCCTGGGCATGGGGGCTGCTCCCGGGGGGCTCTGTGGGGAGTGGGCCATGCTGCCATGAGAGCCACTGGCTGTGGTGGGGGTTCCTGTGGACAGTGATGCCAGTGGCTGTGATGGGTGAGGGGCTGAGGGTGCCCCTGGAAGGACCCTGGCTGGGGAGGCTGTGGCCAGTGGGTGGCCACGGTGGCTCAGCTGCTGTGGGCACAAGTGCTCCTGTCTTCCCCTCCCTACCTCTCCTGTGCCCTGCCAAGGATTTGTTCCCTCTTGCTCAGGGCTGACATCACCCCTTTATCGCTCCTCGCTCCAAATGTGCGCAGCATCCAGGAGGTGTTGGCCATGGGGCCTTGCCCTGCCCACGCAGGATGCTGCTGGGCATTTCATCCTGCCTGGACCTGCACCGGGCAGGGAGCCCCTCCCTGAGTCCCATTTGGGAACAGCCATCCCCTCTGGTGGCACCATCCCTGCTTGGTGCCACCTCAGCCTGGCCTTCCCCATCCATCCCAGGATGGAGCAGAGGAGATAAACATCCCCAAGTAGCTGAGCTGGGATGAATCCCTGCTCAGGTGCCCAGCTGAGCCTGCTGCAGTGTTGCCTGGCTAAATCCCATCCTGGGCCCGGAGAAGATGGATCCAAGGTGTTGGTAAATCCTGTCAGGGCTAGAAGGCCATGTTTAGCTTGGCATCCCAGGCAGGATTTGAGCCTGAGCCTATGGAAACAAGGCTCAGGTTATTAATCCATTTGGCCTTGGTGCCGCAGCTCCCGTCCAGTTGATGGTGTCCTTGAGCCTGGCACCATAACAGGGCTGGGAGGCTGGTGACAGTGGTGACAGCTCCATCTTGGTGAGGCATCTTGGATGGGGCGGGGGGGGAGGAATGACACACAGCCCTAAATCTCTGCGTGGGAGGTGGGATTGATGTCCTGGGATTTGGGGAACAGCAGGGCTTCTGCAGAGCTGGAGAGGGGGCAGTGCTGCTAACAGGTGCCTGGTGAGCAGCCCCTGGGGCTGCTGACTGCCCACGCTGCCAGGATAACCCTGGGGGAACTCAGCCAGGGATGCTCAGCCCTGCGGCAATCTCTCTTCAGCTTCCACACTGGGGTCCCAGGAGGGGTGGCTGTGGAGGGTGCAGCTCCAGGGAGCTGCTGCTGTGCCCAGGTGCCCTCCAGGCTCTGGGCAGCTTCACAGCCACATGGAAATTCTTCAGCCAAGCTGTGCTTTGCACTGCTGAGGTTTTGCAGGTCTCCCTGGTCCTCTTCCATTGTGTCTGCCTCAGGGATGAGGATGCACAGCTCATGGTTCAGTGATGAGGGTGCTCAGTTTATGGCTCAGGGATGAGGATTCACAGCCTGTGGCCTGAGGGTGAGGATGTACACAGCTCGTGGCTTGGTGATGAGGATGCTCAGCTTGGAGCTCAGGGATTAAGGTGCACAGACTGCACTTCCACGGCTCAGGGATGAGGACTCACAGCTCACATCTTGGGAGAGGAAGCCACTCCTATGTTTCATTGGGATCAGCAGCGCTGCAGACCTGTGCCACCAGCCCTCTCTCATGTGCCGTGCCGGCAGGGGCAGGGGTTGGCTGTGGTTTGGCAGCTCTGGGGCCGTAGCCGTGTTATTGCCCGTCTCTGCTCCCCTCAGCAAACTGCAGTGCTGATTCTGAGCAGTGTCTGCGCGTGGGGGCCTTGGTGCTGGTGCGGGAGCAGGGTGAACACCTGGGACAGCCAAACATCAGTGCGGTGCCGTGCCTGACTCACCTGAATGAAATGTGTCCACACCAAACCGGGACTGTGGCTTCAGCCGGCTCCTGTCGGTGAGGGAGCACAGGCGGTGCAGGCGGGCCAGGAGCTGCCAGGCTGGCACAGCTCAACCCCTGCGGTGGCTCTGCTGTCACCAGAGAAGGGCACGATGCCATGGGGTCAGTCCTCTTTGCCCTCCATGCGTGGCTGGGAGGGCACCCCAATGGCAATGCTGGAGGCCGAACTTTTTTTGCTTGCTCAAGATAAGTAAAGCCAGGGCTTGTCATGCCAAAGTCCCAGTGGAGGCTGGTGTGTCCTGCTCCTGCAGTGTGTGGAGCTTCTGCAAAGTCCTCAGGAATTGCTGCTGACCTGCTGCTCCGGCAAAACGCTGGCCGGCCCCTGGTGCAGGAGTTTGCCCCAGCTTGCCGAGCCTGCGGAGCGCTGCTGGATTCTGCAAACTGGACTCAGGCTCTGCTCTGCTCCTGCTGCAGCAAAAGCCTCTCTCTGCTGGCCTGGGGTCTGTGGGGATGCGACGGGGGGCTTCAAGGCACCTGCTGTCCTCTGCTGCGCTCCCTGTGCTGGGCTTCTCCTGTGCTCGGTCTGACCACGTCCCTCCCGCCGGCACAACTGCAAAACCAGTTGGCGAGCTGGGAGCTGGGGCGGGAGGAACTGGCGCCGGCATCTCCTCGTGATGCAGCATCCCGGGAGGGCGGCGAGCCCAGCGCCAGCCTCGCTGGGGCCGCACAGACTGGCCGGCTCCAGCGATCCCGGTGGGGCTGAGCCAGCGGTGACGGCTCCTGTGCCAGCTCCAGCGTGGCTCATGTGCTGGTGGCCATGGGGAGCGAGCATGGCCCTGGGCGAGCTGCCATGCTCTGGGGCCACGTGTTATGGGCCCGGGGGTTTCATTGTCCCTCCCTGCTCTCTTGGCCAGGCCTAAGCACAGCAGATGTGGAGCTGAGCAGCGTCAGAGACCTTAAATAACACCAGAGCATCCTCACCCTCCTGGCCCCGGGCCTCCTGCCAGCCTCCCAGGAGTTTTTTTTGTGTGTGTGTGAATAAATTAGAACTTCCGAAACAAACCCTCTGACCGCCCCGCTCCTCTAAGGCAAAACAAATCCTGCGTGGCTTAGACAGCACGTGGCCGTGTTTGCTCCCTCCTCGCCAGACTTGCCTGAAACAATATGGCAAACCCGTCTCTCTCAGGTTTTGGGGATGTTTCCCAGGGTTTTGAGGCTCATTTGGTGATCAGAAACTTCATGTTTGCACTGGACGCTTTTCTTGCAGGCTGCGTGGGAGCAGCGCAGGTAACCGTGTCCAGTCAGCTGCGTCATGGTGAGGCTGTGGCCACGAGCACTTTTATTTTTAAACCTTATCTTTATTGCAGTTTTCTCCTGCATTGCTGGGAAAGGTGAAATGCACCTTATCTGTTTGGCTGGTGGCAGCATGAACTGTTCCTGGGGAGAGGAGAGGTGGAATACCCTGTGGCACTGGGGTATCAGGGGCAATGCCAGGGGTGATGCTGAGCCAGCCTGGCACACATCCATGATGGATGCGGGGTGTTGCGTGGGAAAAGGAGGTCCCTGCAGCCCCTTCCTGCCAGCTGAGCACCTCCGGGGTGTGTTATCACTCTGGCCTCTGGCCCCGGGCTTAATTACGGGTTTCTGACGCAGCAATAAAGTAAAGCTTTAAAGTTGGGGACCAGCCCAGAGCCCCTGAGCTGATGGCTTAGCTGGCACCAGAAGAGGGATCTTGTGGGGTGACAGTCTCCAGGGCCACTGTTGCATCCATCCCTGGGTGGCTCCTGCACAGGGGCCCCTTCTCAGGCACGTCCTAAGGAGCACCCAAGGGTGCCAGGCAGGAGGGTGCAGGGCCATGGGGCTGCCCCTGCAGCGCTGCCCTGTTAATGGTTAATGTGCCTGGGCAGCGGTTGGGGCACGGACTCCCCGAGCTATCAGCGCTGCCATCGGCCCCGGGAACAGCCTGTACCTTGCTGCCGCTGTTTGTTTGCATCCCGGCCGCTCCACCCTGGCCACCGGCCTTGTGACCGCCCCACAACACCCGGCTCCCACCCGGGCTGTCCCCCAGCCACCCCGATGGTGGCTCCGCGTGTGACAGTGTCACCTGTGGTGCCCCTGTTTGAGGTGAAATGGAGGAAATGAGGCTGGCACCGGGAATAGAGCACCCAGTGCCCTCCAGAGAGGGACATCCCCGTCGGATGCTCCCCTGAAGGATGCAGGGTGGCAGGAGCAGCGCAAAATCCCTTTCCCCCCGCACTTTTTAATCCCCTCATCCCCCAGCCAGGCGAGGGGGTGCTCCGCCTCTTGGTCACTATTTCTGAGAGGCGAAAAGCATTCTGCAAAAGGCAGCATCTCCCACGGAGCCTTATGCCAGCTCTGAAAGGTGCTTGATGGAGCTTTCAGAGGCTATTTTGGGGGCTGATGGCTCCCACCCCGCATCGCTGCAGGGCTTTGGGCTGTGCCGGTGCCTGCGGGTTTGCCTGCACCTTCAATCAGGGAGGCGCTCTCGGGGCCGATGGGGTTGCAGATAAGGGAATGTTTTCTTCCGCAACAGAGAGAAAACAGCAGCTCCGCGACCTGCGAATGCCCCAGGGCAAGGTCACGTCCTGGTGGGGCAGGACCTGCAGCAGGGTGACAGCCGAGGTTGTCCCCAGGCAAGGGGAACTGATACTGGGGTGGAGGTTTGGTCCCTGGGGTTGGTCCCCGGGGATGGAGAGGCAGAGCTAGGGGGTCTCCGGGGGCTGGGGACAGACAGTGGCTGTCACTGGCCACTGCAAGGCTCCTGTCTCTGTCAGGATGTGACTCGGGCTTCGGGCAGGCGACAGCCCGGCACTTGGACAGCATGGGCTTTCGGGTGTTTGCCAGCGTGCTGGACCTGCAGAGTCCCGGTGCCCAGGAGCTGCGCCGGAGCTGCTCGGCGAGGCTGACGCTGCTGCAGATGGACCTGACCAAGCCGGACGACATCCAGCGTGTCCTGCAGCACATCCAGGCCCACACCAACAGCACAGGTAGGAGCCCTTGGTGGCCCCCCAGGACCCCACACAGCTCCCTGGGACCTCAGCTTGCAGCCAGCATGGCAGTGCTGACCCTCCACATGCCCCTACAGTGGGCTGCATCCCTGCGGGCACCTGTGCCAACAGCCTCTGCTGAAAGAGCTTGTCCTGGGGCACCCTGCAATTCCCCTGTGGGACCCCGGTGAGCCTGGGGAGCAGCTGGGACTCCCGGGGTGGGGTCCCCATTCAGATCACCTTCTCAAGCACCCCATCCCTGCAGGACTCTGGGGCCTGGTGAACAACGCCGGCTTCAATGACACCATTGCCGACGCCGAGCTCTCGCCGCTGGGCAAGTTTCGCACCTGCATGGAGGTGAATTTCTTTGGCTCCCTGGAGCTCACCAAGGGGCTGCTGCCCCTGCTCCGCTCCGCCGGCGGCCGCATCGTCACCGTCAGCAGCCCCGCAGGTGAGCAGCCCCCCTCCAGCCTGGGCACCCCTAATCGAGCACTCCCATGGTGTGGTGTGGCTCCCACCCCCTGGGCACCTCCATATTCCCAGCCAGCTGCATCAGGCTGGCACCAGGCAGCGCAGGATGAGCTGGTGGTATCGCTGAGCCCCACAGTGGGCACAGGGAAATGGGGAGCCGTGGGGCCTGGGGACAGGCAACCCAAACCCAGCTGTCACACACCTCCACATGGACAACAGCTCTTGGTCAGGGTGGGATAACCAACCTCCTCTTCCACCCCTTCCCCTAATTTTTTTTTCCCATTAAAACACATTAATCCTCCACTGGGGATGATGACTTTAAGCTTTGGCTGAATGGGGAGGTAAAACCAGTTTCCTCTTCCCTCCCCACTTTTTTTTCCCCCATTAAAACACGAATTTGAATCTACTTCCAGTTGTTTTTTCAGCAAATCAAACCCCAAGCCCTCTCCATGTGCAGGGCCCAGGGGCACAGCCCTACACAAGTCACCCCACACCCCCTCCCCAGTCCCTGCCTGCCCCCAGGCCATGCAGGCACCTGCCTGAGCACCGGCTCACTCATCCCTTCCCTCCTGCCAGGTGACATGCCCTTCCCCTGCCTGGCAGCCTACGGAGCCTCGAAGGCAGCCCTCAGCCTGCTCATGGACACCTTCCGCAGTGAGCTCCAGCCCTGGGGGGTCAAAGTCAGCCTCATCCTGCCGGGATACTACAAAACAGGTGAGAGGGTTTTTGTTCACTGCCTGTGCCCACAGGCAAAGCGCAGCTATTCCAGGGAGGCAGGAGATGGAGCAGTGGGATGAGCAGCTGGTGGTACAGGATGCAGCTTCTGAGCATCTCCAGCCACGTCCCTGGGGGCAGTGGCTATCCTGTGGCCATGGCCCTCTGGTGGATAGGAAATGGGGTCAGGATCGAATCCTGCCAGCAGATTCTATGGCACCAGGGCTGGTCGAAGCAGCTCAGACACATTTATGGTAGCACCATCCCCACTGCAGGCAGAGTCTGAGACCCCTGGTCGAGTCTGGCGTTACCAGGAGCCACCATGGTGCTCCCACTGCACTTCCCTTGCGGCAGATCTTTGCCAGAGTTTCAGCAGGACCTTCTCAGGAGGCTGGGGGGTGACTGGGGCTGCTGGCACCCCTGGCAGGGGGCTGGAGGAGGAGGGGCCACACAGCTCACGGGGGGACCATGTCCTTGCAGGGACGACGTGCGACCCAGCCTTCTGGAACCTGCAGAAGCAGCAGCTGTTGGCCAGCCTGCCCCAGGAGCTGCTGCAGGCCTACGGCGAGGACTACGTGGAGGAGATCAACCACCAGTTCATCCAGTTCATGAAGGTGGCGGTGGAGGACTTGAGCGCGGTGGTGAACAGCATCACGGACGGGCTCCTGGCTGCCAACCCAGCCATGCGCTACTACCCAGGGCAGGGCCTTGGGCTCATGTATTTCATACACCGCTACCTGCCCTACTTTGTCCGAGACTTGTTCTTGAAAGGATTCTTCATCAACCCCAAGCTGCCCCGAGCGCTGCGGCGGGAGCACCACAACGATGCGAAGAAGGCCTGACCTCGGCCCGCGCGCGGCCTCTCCCGGGATTTCCAGGCACACCGGCCCCCCGAGCGCGTGCGCAGCCAGAGGCACCGCCCTCCTGCACCGTGGGGGAACAATCAGCACTAGACGTTAAAAACCAAATTTCTTTCCAAAATCAGGTAGATCTATTTTCTATTGTGCGAGAATCAGCGTTTTCTAGAGACCTTGGTTTTTGTATTTTTTCTAACCGTGCACCCTCCAAGGGGCCCATCCCTGCCTGCCTCAGCAGCTCCGCACCACAGGCAGGGATGTACCTCGGGCGTTTCCTCAGCTACCCACCATCTTCCTTACTGCTCTCAGAGCTGTTTGTCTCCGTCACCTCTTGGCTGGGTCAGGGCTGGGACCCTGTGGCTGCTGCCTCCCTGCCACTCATTACACACTCCACGTGCTCCCGGCGAGCGCAGGGGCCGAGGCCGGGCTGCCAGTGCTGCAGAGCTCTTCACAAGATGAACCACGTGATTGTCACTTTTTAAATAAAGCCGTTCTTGATATTCCAGCAGGTTCTGGCTGTCTCCTTCCGCAGCGCAGCGCTGTGATGCTGGTCAGGGATGCCCTGCCCGCGGGCAGAGCTCAGCTGGGTCACGGCTGGCACCACGCTGGGCACTGTGGCAGGAGCCATCGGAGTCCCAGAACACAGGTCAATCTGCCAGGAAGGGCTTGAGCCCACTCCCTGCTCCTCCCTAACCCTACCTTTTGCTTTGCTCCAATGCTATGGTCCTGCTGGGGCAAGGATAGAAGGGGTGACAGTGCCCTACATGGACAGCCCCACGCAGGGTGACAAGCCATGCAGCTCCCTCAGGTTGCACCCTTTAGCTCAGCATCCAGCTGCACCCACAGACCAGGCACTGTCCTGGGCCCCACGGGGTGGTATGACCACCTTGCCCGTGGAAGAAACAAGTGTCCCAAGTCACGCAGGAGCCACACCAGGCTCCGCTACCACAACTATCAGATTCCCTGGGGAAGAGGCCCTGTGGCTGATGGAGGCTCTGCCTGGGGCTGTGGGAGCAGGTGCCCAAGTAAGCAGGAGAGCACAGTGCAGTAGGCAGATATTTATTGATGTAGAGAGGAGGAGATCACAGGAAAACAAACTGCAGAGGTGACCACAGCACAAGCTGGGACAGAGCCGCTCTCCACTGATCCCTCCCCACAGCAGCATCCAGCATGTTTCCCAGCAGCAAGGCTCCTCTGCTGCCATAGCACATCTCCCAGAACTTGAGTGCAAGTAGGAGCTAGCCAGGACAGAGCAGCAAGGAACAGGGCTGCCACACCATGCCCATGGCTCCCACCCCAGGCCATGGACAGGCAGGGCCTGGGACGTATCTGCCCTCACCAGGGTGACCAAGGGCTGCTCTGTCCCATGGCCAGCTGTGCCGTACAGCTCCATGGCACTGCCCGCCTGCCCCCACAGGTGAGGAGCCTGGATGTCTGCTCTGAGGAGGTGCAGGGGTCCATCAGCATCTGCAGAGCCCAAAAGAGCCCTGGCTCTTGCACGGTTGTGACAGTAAACTGCGAGCTGTGGGTCTCCAGGGGAGGAAGGGGCTCAGCCAACTTATGGAACCCTCTCCAGGGCAGCAGGGGGACTGATGAGAGCTGCTTGTGCATACACAGCAAGGCTGCATGAGTGCAAATGGGGCCAGAGCGGGAGGAGTGTGTTCCACAAGCCCTCTGGCTCTGCCCTCACGTTCCCACAGGCTCCGTCCCAGTCTTGGCTAGGGCTGCTCAGTCCCTCCCAGGTCAGGCTTAGCTACAAGGGGATGCAGGGATTGCACAGCAGCATGGGCTACGCTACAAACCACACTCAAACTACATCTCACAGGAACAACACTGAGTAGGAGGCGTGCAGAGCACCGAGAGAGGACCCTCAACCATGGCAGACCTGACCTGTTCCTCTGCAGCGGTGGGACCCCCTTGGAGGCAGCCCTCCCCAGCTCATGCTTGCTCTGTGAGCGTAAGCGTACACAGCAATTAGTACAGGAACACTTGGACCATTGTACGCACAACAGGAGGTGTCCCTCCTGCTGCACAGGGCTAACCCTGGGCCACCGGTCCCTCCGGATGCCTCACAGCACACACAACTCAAACTTCAGCTTGTGAATAATTTAACTAGCAACTATACAGTTTCCTCATCTGATCCAGTTCCACAGATGGGACATCCCTGGAGTCTGGGCAAGGGGCAACTCAGGGAGTTAGACGGGGGTCCCTCCAGACTCCAGGGGTGGGAGGGTCTGGCAGGAGCAGAGCAGGGTTAGAAGATGGGAATGTAGTTGTCGATCTTGGTCCTGTGCCGCTGGGCGATGCACTCTGCGATCCACACAATGTTGCGGCACTCCTGCTCCTTCAGCTTCACAAAGGCGTAGAACACTCCAAAGTGGAACTGGTTGAGAAAGGCCAGCTTGTTCAGCTTCACCTGGGGAAAGCCCAAAGAAGGAGATGTCACTTGTCCACCTCAGATGGGAGAAGCTGGTCAAGGCAAGCATGGACCCGCCTGGGAGGGCCCATGACTTCCCAGCAGGCTGGAAGGTTCAGCACAGGTATCCTGCTCTGCACCTCTCTACGTCCTCAGGACAGCTCCAACCCACAGCACAGGGCTCAGGACAGGCTCTGACATTGAACGGGGAAATATTTATACCCTCAGGTACCATGAAAATCTTCCTTTCCCACGTAGTTACACTCTGGTTTTATTATCGATGGACCAAATATCCACAAGTAGTCCCCAAATGTGCTCTAATATGTCTGGGTGAGAAAACATTCCAAGAATGCTGGGCCCCCACTCCCCTGCAGGAGCAGAGGGCAAGCATGTTTTTTCCTTCCCCCAAACCATGTTCATCCACAGCACTGCTAACAGGGCAGCACACCAGCTTGCTGCCACCCTGAGCTTTGCAAATGACATATGTCAAGAAGCACCTCAGCTGTCACTCACCTCATGCTCAAAGAACCGGTCTTCAAGGGTTTTGTCCCCAGGGTTGCTGCCAGCCCCTTCAAAGAGCAGCTTGTACTCCTGTAGGAAGGCATTACATGAGGATATATCCCATACTCAAGCCCAGCAGCACTTGAGGGCCCCCTATGTCAGACAGGCCACCCTGTCAAGGCAGCAGAGGACAGAGAAGCCAAGAGTCCTCTGAAGAAGCCATATCATCACTTAGAGCCTGCAGGAAGGGGGCATCAGGCACAGCCCCTCCATGTACAGACTGGAGTGCTTGGGCCAGGCCCCTGCGCTCACACACACTGGCACATGCCATGGCTGCTCAGTAAGGGGACACTGAGCTTTCTGACTCCAAACAGGTCCCCAGCCTGCACAAGAGCAGCTTGAGGAACGCAGACACATCCCAGGTGTGCTTCCAGGTCAGTGTCTCCCCTGCGACTGAAGCAGAGCTCAGGGCTGGAGATGGGGCACACCACTTCTTACTGAAGACACGTTTCCACTCTCAAACCAGGCAAGGAGAGTCTGTCATTGCTGCCACACCAACACCTCAAGGGTTTGGTGGTGAGGGCAGTCCCCAAACTCTGGGACAGGGCACAGTCTCCCAGTCACCACTGGAATTACAGCCATGACTGACAAGCCAATGGCCTACCAGGAAAGCCAAGTCTGACTTGGCTAAGCAGAGCACAGGACCAACAGCAGCAGGAGAAGACAGGCACCCCTCTCCCCAGGCTGTCAATCCACAAGTTCCCCCAGATCCCTGAGAAGCTCTGATCCAGAGCAGGTCCTTGTACCAGTTCCCCATGGCCCTCACCCCAGAGCACTCACAGGGTAGTAGTCAGCAACATTTTTGACTTGCTCGTAGTCATCTGCCCTGGCCAACTGAGCCAGGCCCTCGGGGTAGAGCTTGCCACAGTGCGGGAACAGCTTGGCTCGGTCCTCCTTGGACAGCTCAGTCCCGAAGGAGTTGATGGTGATAATGAAGGCCCTCCGGTCAGCTTCAAACTGCGGGGCAAGAGAGAGAGGTTCACCTTGGGATGCAGCATCCTTACCAGAGGCCAGTAGGTATCACAGCTGCTCTGCACAGAGCCACGTCAGAGGGCAGCATGAGGAGCCTGCCAGGATGTGCACAGCTCTCCAGTGCTCAGCCAGGGCAGGCTACACGTGCAGGATCCCAGTATGCCCAGTACATGATGCCTAGGGAGCAGTCAGGTGAGGAAATCCCCATCCCAGGCACAAGCCAAATCCTGCCCAAGTCAAGGAGTGTGTTTCACCTACTGCTCCCGAGCCCTGAACATCCCACAGCAAGCCTTGGCATGGAAACAGGCTGTGCCCTGAACAGCTCTAGTTGCCCTCCTGCTCGTTATCCATGTGAGAGGAAAAAGATGTTGCCACAAAGGCAACAAATGTGTCAGCAGCTGGCAAGATCAGGACTGGGGAACCAAAGTTATGTGCAGGCAGTGTTCCCCAGGTCTCCCAGTGAGCAGGCAGAGTGGGCATGGGGTTGCTGAAGAGTGTCTTGAGCACCCTTAATGCAGGCAGGCAAGCTGGGCCTGAGCAGAGAGCAGTGAACATCACTGCAACACCATTCCAACTATGGGAGTTTCCAGACCTACCTCCAGGATCGGGCACATGGCATCTGCCGTGGTACCTCCCAGCGTCTTGCAGAACTTGTAGAAGGACTCCAGGTAAGCCTGGAAGAGAGAGGGCAGATGAGCACTCTGCTACACAGCTTCATCTACTGCCTCATAGGGGCCTTCAACAGAGGACAGGAAGCAAGCAGGAAGGATCCCAGATGCTCTCTAACACACCACAGGAATTCTGGCCCCGTGTGAACTTGCCCACACAAGGACAGTGCTTCCCCAGGAGCTGCAGACATGAAGGGTTGTGGTTGGGTTCATTCAAGTGACTGCATGAGCTTACTGTGGGCAAGATCCCCAGGCAGCAAGGCTAAAGCCTATTTTTCTCCTTTGAATCATCTAACTCATTTACTGAAGTCTCACGTGGTTTCCTGACCCTGCTCTGGCCTCCACAAACATGCCAAGCCACACAACCATAGCTGCAAGACCTACACTCAGAAAGTACCGCTGTGTAAGCAGAGTCAAGAGATGAGACAGGACATCTGTGAAAGAAACCAGCCATTCCCTCTAATTCTCTTTTCACACTGCGGCCTCTTGGTCTCCATCCCAACTGGAGCACTGCAGAAAACATAAGGCCAGGGACAGCTACGCTGCCTCCAGGAAACGCAATCCTTTGTGGAGATGTACCATAATCCAGCTGGAAGATGACTATGTGTCCCAGGGGGAGCCCAGGAAGGCTGTGCATGGCTAAAAGTACCGTTCAGCAAAAACGTTCTCAGAAGCAGTGACCGTGTGATAAAGCATTTCCCTGGGCAGAGAACTGCAACCAGAGCCTCTTCAAAGGGATGGAATAAAATGCTGCTGAGACATCACAAATCTCTGCTTTGTCACAACAATTCCCGGATTGAAGATGGACCAAGAATGCGTGTGTTGGACATCCTCAGCGCTAGGAGAGCACCTGGATTACTGTGTTCTGTAAATATTTGTTACCACACAGTGCAAGAGGAGAGCACCGGGGTGAGCATCACACATCAAAGAAACATCCTCTCCAGCACTCACCACTGCTCAGGTGGAGGAGAGCACTGGCCTGAGTTACCACAGAGATAAGGACATGGATAAAGGACTTTGAGGCTGATGGGAGAGGGAACATGGGTAAAAGGTTCAGTCACTACCTCTGGCCTTATCAGAGTTCACACACAAACCTAAGGCTCTAGAAGCAAAACCAACCGAAGCCTTTAAATGATTCCTCCTTAGCACCTTCTTCTGTTCTGCTGTTCATACTCGGAGATGAGAGGAAGGAGACAGTGTCCATGTCAAAACTTTACAGATGGATGCAGCAGCACAGTGATATTTGTGCAGTTCTCTTCTGCTGTTAGGAACACGTTACCTTGTAAAGAGACACTTGCTTAGGTCAATCACTACCCAGGTTCCCATTTAGTACTAAGAAGGAACAAGGAGACTCTCGCTGTACAAGCAGAGTTAGGATTACCTCCTTGCCTCTCCCATACATCACTCCACATTTATCCACATTAGTTCTCCTTTATTTTACTGTCCAGTCACAAAGCTCCTTCAGCTGGTTCCTACAAGAAGGTCAGAAAAAGGCCAAGGGTCAGCCAGCTTCACTTCAACATATCCACTGAAGAGGTGGAGCAGAGGGAGTAAGCACTCAAGATAACAATGCCAGGGCACCTTCACTGCAGGACTCGGCTGCTGACCACCCTGGGCACTAAGCACTGACCCCTTTCAATCTCTGCTCCCCATCTTAACCATATTTCCATTTGAGAACCTTCTCACCTGCCACTGCTAACAAGAAACCTTTGTAATGGCTTTCCTCCTCTAAATCCTGCTCAAACCTTCCATCAACACACTCAAGAGATTCCTTCAAAAAACCTCCAGTATGTCTGGGAGGTAGCATTTCCCCTTCCCATGCCAACTGCTCACGGACACAGGCATCCATCCCAGGCACCTGCCTCTTTCTTGGAGCAGCTCTCCGCAGATTTCACACCTGATTTTATTTCCCTCATTTGCATTGTATTACACATTTTCCAGTCCCTGGGGAGAGAGGTGGCTTCAAGTGAGAGTCTGTAAGCAGCAGTCACCTTTTCCACCCCTGCAGCCCTGTGATTCGTTACGGATGGAGCCCCTGTGTTCCCCAGGGGCTGCTCTTTAGCAAGAACCAGTCCCAGCACACACCAAGGGGTACCAGGCATTTATGCTTCCATACGGGGGTAGGAAGAGCAGAATGCAAAGCAGTATCAAAGAGCAGCTGGGAAAGGATGTGGCAGCTGGTACCCAAGGAGATGCCCCCCTACGCCCCTCCCAATCTGTTTTCCCTGTGCTTGGTCTGCTCCCTGTCTTTGCCCTCCTGCCTCACCTCAACACGGAGGCCTGTGCCCTGCACTGCTGTGGGTGTTTATGCACACAGCCATCCCTCCCCGTTATAGCAAAGGCCAGTACACGCCAGAGGCCACAGGCAGCTGGGCATGACCGCTGCCATGCCACTCCTTCTCCCCTCCCTTTGCCTTCTTCCCTTCACGCCTGACCTGCTCTCTGCCTCTCCGAACAGGCCACAGCTTCCTTGGAAAACAGAGGTCACACTGACTGCAGGCTGGCTGTTACCAGCCAAAACAAGGTTGACAGATACAATCTGCATCCCACCCTTGATCTAGAGAGTCGAGATGGAGCGATAGCCACAGCCTGCACATAAATACATGCTTTGACACTGCCAGCTAAAACCAGATGGGGCCTGTAGAGGAGATGACAGGAGAGGTCAAGGAGATCCTTAGCCCCTCCACATCCCCGTGCCAATACTCTGCCCCCCAGCTTGCACCTTCTACACTCCTCTACCAAGAGCATCTAACCCCAACCACAGCCATGCAAGGCTTGAGAAAACTGTTGGAGGGTCTTTGGGAAGGGCTCCAGACAGGGAGCCAAGCCTGAGGGAGTCCTTCAACCAAGCCTAAGATGCAATCATTATGAATGCAGTTAATGACACATCTGAAGCCATGTAGTGAGCTCTCATGCCTGCCTGGGGCCTGAGCAGATTCAGTCAAAGACAAAATCTCCTGCACAGACTCTTAGCAGTTCCAAAAAAAACCCCACTCTGCCTAGTCCTGGTGCCCTGCCTCAGCAGAGCTGCGTGACTGGATGTCAGGCCCCTCCAAAGCACTATCTTTACTTTCCAATAGATGCAACTAGTTCTTGGCCACGTTTAATCATCACTCCAGGGAAGAAACACAGTGAGAAAGCGAAATTATTTTTACATCTACTCCAAGAGAAAAACACCCTCTTGTCTTAGGCTGAAGAAAGGCAGCCTAGGTTGGAGCTCCTGACTCAAGACAGAGCTACAGTCATACCACGAATAAACAGGGAAGTTAACATCTCTTTCCCTTCCCAGAGACTCATTTACCTTATACAGTGTGTTTCGAATGATTTCAATGTTCATTTCATCCAGGTCCTGTTCAGATATGCAGTCTTGGAAGAAAGCAGCTGAAACAGAGCCACAGACAGAGTTAGCACTGCCCTAACCAGACCCATGCTCAGCACCTTCCAGACTCCTCAATGGTACCAGGCAGAAGCACACCCTGTGTTGAGCTTGTCCCTCCTAGGCCTGACCCTGATCTTCAGCAGCCACCAAACTGCCATGACTCAAAAGCTCAGGCTCCACCATGGTTCCCTAGGCCATAATAATTTTTGGGGTTCTCACATGAAAACTTCTGTTGACCCCTTAGTTCTATGGTTTGGCTAACAGCCTATTCCCAGCAGAAATTCTCAGCTCTGGGCCCCAGCACCAGTGACAGAGCAGTCTGTATTTAAAAATAAGCAAACCCCAAACTGTTCCCAGTTTGGGCAGGGGCTTGGAGGTGATAAGGCAGCTTCAAACTGCCTGCTGCAGCATGGCAGGAGTGCTTAAGCACCTGTGAGACAGCAGCCACTGAGTCCTGAGGAACTGATGATTCTCGCTCCTTTCTCCAATATTTCAGTGGGATTGGGGGAGGCATGGGGATGCTGCTGCCCATGACACTCCATGGCTGGAATCAGAAGTTGTTTCTCCTGGTCAGGTTTATCAGTCCCATTTTCCACATCTTGCAAGGGCTTTTATTTCTCTAGTTGGAGGTTAGCAACAGGAGATAGGACAACTAGTAGGACTTGGTAGGATGCTCAGCCGTACATACTTTGCCAGAGTACCTCTGAGAGGGAGCTGGAGAAGTTGTTGCCACCTAAAGAACACAGATTTCAGACTGAACACAGGATGCTGCAAGCTGCAGACGAGTCTCAGTGTAATGCAATGCTGTCGTGCTCTTGCTTCCAAACAAGTGGTACAATAAAACCCAGTGGCGGGACTTTATGACTTCTTTAACTCTCACTCCGCAACCAACTTTGCTGAATTTGCTACAAAGAGAAATCTGATCTGCCTCAGCCTACACAGTCCAGCTGTGGGCACTGGACGCTGCACTCGTGCTGAGAACTGACCAGTGCTCAGCTCTGTGCAATGCAGGTGCAACGCAGGCTCACACCTCTGTGCTGCGCCACTTCCAGAGCACGAGCTGCCTGGCAGGGACAGCAGCTGCACTGTGGGTCTGGAGGGTCCTGCACAGGGCTTAAACCCCTGCAGAGGTTCCTCTGCAACAGTACCAGAGCCCAGTGCCACGTAGCCAGGGGAGCACTGCTCCTGACAGTGGCAGAAATGCAAACAGAGTGTGCCAGGACTGGTTTTTACGGCAGGACCCGCTGGCCAGCCTGGATCGCTAAGCAGTGGCTACCTCAGAGTAGCAGAGGAATGAGTACACAGCTATTTCAGTTCTTGGCCCTCTAATATCCCAAATTAGGCTTACAGCAAGTCTTATTTTGCCCTGCTAACCTATGAAAGCCATTTGGGGTTAGGCATTCCCACCAAGCCACGTAGCTACTCAAGTAGTTTTAGGAGATAGAGCTGCTGTTTCTTTGTGTGTGGTCACTGGAAAGAGTGCAAGTTAAACAACTGGAGCCTGCATGCCTGCTTGTTTAGGCAACACAGCTACTCCCCATGTTCCCCTGTTGAAGAAATGCCACACTGGTTGGTACACAGCCCCAAGGGCATGGCCAGGGCAAAGGTCTGGAGAAGAAGACAGCCCAGCCAGGGCAGAAACAAGCAAAATGGACTCACGTACGAGCACACAAATGCAAGAGGCAAAGACCCTCGACTGCTAGCTGGGTTCTCCAGAACCACCTCCCCATTGACACAGGGCATTTTCACTCCATGCACTGCTGGAAGCTTTAAGGTCTCTGAGAGCTAATATCTCTGAAATAATCTGTTCTATCTTATTGCCAAAATGGGAAGGTTCCCACTTACATACGAGGAGGATTTTCTTCCCACATATCATCCCTACAGTGGGCTCAGTTCTCCTGCTGCGCTGTTGCCCTGCCTTGCAACCCAGATCTCTTGAGACATGTCTTCCCTCTTTTCCCGGGCACAAGTCATTTTTCCATGACAACTACTTCACTTGCCCTATGATTACAAAGACCATTTGCAAAAGCACTTTCAGTTCTAAAACCAACGATTTCTATCAAACACAATATGATGACTTAGAGTGTTTTGTTCCTTCTAGCAACCCCAAAAGAATGATTAATCACTGACTCAGGCATATCTCATTACATTTTTTCCCACATAGGCTAAACTTGCAAGTCACCTGTGACTACCTCCCCTACTACTGCAAAAAGACTACCATATTTTCTCCAGAACGAATTCCTACACCTTCTATCTTTAGAGAATATCTGTTTGACTAGCTGTTCACAAGACACTTGGTTTCAGCACTATGTGCCTCCTGAACAAGCCCATGGCCCTGAGACAGTTTACCTCAGTCTGAGACAGAATACCTCGGTGAAGGATCCTGCTACACAATGAGTTTTAAAAGGCTTTTGGAGATTTCTTTGTTTTGCTGTGGTTGTTTGGGTTTGGGTTTTTTTTTTTATATAAAGAGCTTTCATTTAACTCACGCTAATTTTAGTAGTCTCAGAACAAGACTGGGCATGTGCAGATCTCCGTAAATATCTTAAAAAATTGCCTAAAGAAATTTTCCAATGGTCCAACTAAAAGTGCTGGAAATCGAGTCACTCATTCCAGCAGAAGACCTGACAGCCCTTCACTAAGGAAGCTCAAGGCCTGGCTCACACAAACCAAACTCTCCAGCAGTCTGCACTACCAGTGTGCTGGCCTGGACACTGACTGAAGGGTACAGGGAGCTAGCTGGTCCTCCAGAGGAAAAACTGGCTTAGGACAGGCATAAACCTGAACTCAAGCCCAGCCACCACAGGCAGTACAGCCACAGCTGTGCATTACCCACCGCTTTGTCTTCCTGGAGCACAACTTAGGCTTAGCTGGAGCCAGTTAGACTCGGGGAGAGAGGGACATCTGTTCCACCACACATAGCTGAGAGGTATTTTGATGGGCTCCACTCACCCAGGGGAGTGTCCACCAGGATTGCATTGTAGAGCTCCGCAGGCGTCTGAGCAATGTTCACAGCTTCCATCTGCTCGAAGCTTCCCAGAGGATGGCACTTGGGCACCAGCTCAGAGATCGAACGCTGGTGCAGAGTCCCAGTGATCAGCAGAATGACATTGTCAATCATGTAGCTGTACCTGGAAGAGTAAGAAAGAGGAAGACTGAAACAACAGAAACAATACGAAACTCAGCAGCAGGCACACGTCATCTTCCTCTGAATGTCCCCAGAAAGATGCACCCTCCCCAAAAAAAGAAACAGTAAGCACCTGCTTAGTGTTTGCTCATCATGCCAGCCTAGGAAAAGGCAGTCAAGCATAATTCCAGGCTGTGATTTATGCCACAGCTGAACCACACCATCTGGGTGGGCACTGCCCACCTACCACCGAAGAGTATTAGATTGGAAGGGACTTCTGGAGGTCTCTAGCCCAACACCCTGCTCTGAGCACAGCCAGCTCCAGCTGCCCAGGGCCTTGTCCAGATGAACTCTGAGTTATTTGCAAAGATGTAATCTCATAACCTCCCCAGGGCTCTGCTTCAGTGTCTGACCACACTCACAATGAAAGGTCTTTTCCCATGGTCATTGGTCTACTGCCTCTCATCCTAACCCCACACACCTCCAAGAGGAGTCTGGCTTGAGCTTTCCCACACCCTCCCACAAGATAGCTGGGCACACTTGTCCTTCCAGCATTCCCACTGCTCTCCTTGCATTGCTGTGCTCTGCAGAGAGCATGTGCAGAAGTGTACGTGGTAGGACACCAGCAAGGAGGAACATGCAGATAGCCCCAGTCGGGCTCAGCTTCAGTGCCAGCAACACTGTTCCATCTTGCCAAGAGAAAAGGAGGAAGGGTCACGTTTCTGCAGCCCTGTTCCCTTCCAAAAACAACAGGGCTGGCACAACCTTCGTTTGCGCCCTCACACAAGGTTTTTCACACCTTTACCACCAAAAGCTACAAACTTCTTTGCATTAGCCCAAGTTACGACATCACTAACCAAGTTCTCTGCTTATGTTGTTCAGGATCAGCAGAGTCAGCCTCTGGCACTGCAGCAATGGGACATTGAGTCTGGAATCACTGCACCCGTCACAAGTTCCACCAACACAAGCCCTTTGCGTCCCTTCTCTCCAAAATGTCCATGTTTCTCAGGTGCCGAGGAGTCCAGAGATGGGCACAGCATGCCAGGTGAGACCTCCTAGTCCTGAGTAGAGGGGAAAGAACACCTCCCACTTCTCCTGAACCAACCAAAAAAGGGAGACACAGCTGGCCTGAAGGTTCAAGCAAGGGATCAAGGCATCACATAAATACTAAGTGTCCCCAGCAAGGACAGGAGTGATGCTCTAGGCACCTTCACCTCCAGCTAAGACACAAGCCAACCAAGCTGAAAACCCAAAAAACATCAAGTGACATGAGGGGCTTTCTTCAGTCAGTAGAAGTTGCCTTTGCAAATGTCCCTCAGTAGCGCAGCAAAGAGGCACAGATGGTGGAAGAGCAGGGTATTTGGCATTTTATACTCCCTTGCTCTCACTGCTAGTTTGAACTCTAAAAAGTCAGATGATGGAAAAGATCTGAAGATGCTCCTTGGCAGGTGCCGCTCCAAAACAAAGAAGATCAGGACTGAACTAGAATGGCAGAAGCAGCTGTGCAAGTCTGGAGCTGGAGCTCTGCTGAGGGTCAGGCTTCCCACACGTGCTGAAGAAAGGGAACTTAAGGCCAGCACCTCGGGACGGGGTGAGGGCAGGGATGGTAAGGCTCTGTTGATGTTTGCAGACAGGCATTGGGATGCTGCAGGTCTTTGTATTTCTGAGCTAATGAGGACATAGTACACCACTGCTTCCCTTTTACCACATCAAAGGCAGCCAAGCAGAGCCAGTTAAAGGCAGATTTCAGTAGTTTTTATGAGATGGGCTTACTGCCTCTCAAATATGCTCAAAGGGCACGTCCATGAACAAATCAAATCCGCACCTTAGTTCCTCAAACAGGTGCTGTTCTTTTCTCTCCACACTGCCAGGCTGAGTAATGCACCTCCTGGCCCCATGATTTTTACAGAGAGCCCTTCTGTGTTTGCAGCCTACCTTTCCTGATTCAATCTAGAACCAGGGCAATCAGCACAAGCTTCATGTACTAGGAAACCTCCTTTTGCCCTTTAATCCACAAGGTCATTATCTTCCCTTCTGTTTGTGCAGCTCTCACCATGGAGATGATTGCAATCTCCAGGACAGCAAGAAGGGCCTGTTTATGAGAACTGAGGTCAGTCCCTTGCAGTAAGCAGCTGGTTCCTGGTAAATACAAGCATCTGCACCCTAACACAGATGCATCTCCATGAGGTGTGCCACAGCAAGGATACAGGAGATCATTTCTCAGCTCCACCACCCGCCCTCAAACATGCAAGTTTCCCTTGTGTGACACAGTAGCTTTCGGGAAAGCCCATGGGCAGCACTACTCTCACCAAAGCAAGGCAACAACACAGGGTGAGACCAAATTTGCTACTTCAACTCAGCCCTCAGTGAAGGACTAGGTAAGGAAATACGGTCATCACACAGTATGTCAGCATACCCCCTCCTATCCCCAGCTTACCACAGGTATCACTTTCCACAAGGTTTTTGCAGCTTGCTAGGAGCCTGGCCAAAGTCAACTGCACAGAAAGGAACTGAGGAAAAACACCTGGAGCCCTCCTGCTCATGGGTCTTCAGAGCAGCTTACTGGAGTCACAATAAACTCAGCCCTCTCAGTCCAGCTCAGCACAAAAGCCACAGCCAGGACTGGGGAGAGCTGCCAAAATCTGACCCTCTTCACACGTGGAACTATGCTTTCAGACTGATGGCCCCAGGAAAGATAACCCACTGCTAGAGAGCAAAGCATGGCTCTCATTTCATTTATACCCCTTAACTTGCTTGTTTCCTCATTCCTCAGGGAAGTCTGGGGAAATGCACGGTCTACAGGCCAAAGGCCGAGGCCTCTAAGGAGGCACCAACTGTTTCATAAAGCACTTCACCAACAGACACCGCTGAAACCTTGCTGTCGAAGGATTCAGCCCTGCAGGAGGAGTTACCATGCGCAAGAGAGAGGGAGAATTTCTCAATCATCGTGACAGCATTTCAAACCTTTGTGATAACAAAGGAGATGCAGCAGGACAAAGGTCTTGGTGTGCCTGCCGAGGCCAGGCAGACATCAGCACCCCGACCTAATCCTTTCTGATAGTTCTGTCTCCTTCATGGAAGCCCAGACCACATTTATTCATGTTCAGTCCCTGCTTCAACCCAGTAAAACCAGTCACAGCTTAGTCACTCAGGACTACAAGGCATGTCTTCTAGTGCCAGGGCAGCTGGTAAAGCCTCTTCTCATCTGTGGAAGGGGCAACGCTCTCTTTCCTGTGCCAGGTCCCAACAAGAACACATCTGCCTCCACCAGCACAGCTGTCCTAAGAGCACAGCAGAGGTCCTGGCTATGCTGGCATTTTCTCCCAGGCCCAAAGAATCAGATTTATTACAGTGGCAGCAGTTCTCCCAGGAACCTGCAACTGAATGGGTTATGGTGCAGCTTTTGTCATCATCCTCCTCATCTATATGGCTCTGACCAGCTTCAAATGTTTCAGCTTGCACAGTTCATGCACGCTCAGATCCCTCCACAAGCATTTTAACCTTCAATAGCTCTCAGTGTGCTAATAAAAGCGTGAAACTATGGGCCACGTGAGAAAACAGAGTAGTTGGGCACTTGCAATCCCCTCAAGTCTTCCTTCAGCCCATGTGGACAGTCTTTTCATAGCAAAGCTCTCTCCAGCACAAAAGTGTTTGAAAATCCTGCTTTGAGCTGCTGTCTGCCCACTCATGGACATGGACACAAAGCCTGTGTATGTTCAGCAGGAGGCTGATGTGCACAGCTACACCCTGCCTCGCTCTTCCTGTCACCCACTGAACTGAGATGTGGTATATTCCAGAAATTCACATTCACAGAAACACCATTTTAGTCAATACTGAGAAGCATCAGTAACATCTCACAAGAGGGCAGAATTTTTTATTAAAGGACAGAAAAGAGTCAGCAAACATAGAAAAATCATTGGTATCATCCACAGCAGGAGAGAGATGATGGTTTAGAGCTTCCTGAAGTCCAACATCTTTGCTCCTCCAGTGACACCCACTTCAGCACAATACACAGTGGGTGACACTCAGGTAACAAGAACAAAGTCAGGCTAGAACATGCCCAGAGAAGCCAAAGTTGGGGGTGGGTTGGGGGGAAACCTTCCTTCCAGCAGCAGAGCAGAGCTCATTCTCACTGCTGGGTCTGGGAGGTATGGTCTCAGGCTGACACAGCAGAGATCCCTCACAGAGAACAGAGAAGAGCCAGCCCCCAGAAGCTGAAGTCTGGGACAGGCATCCATGGATGGTTACAGAGCAGGATCAAGCTGGAGCAGAGCACACATGCAAAAGCCATGTACAGGTACTTTGACAACGTATGTTTTCCTTCTTCTGGCGTTACTCGAGTACAGGCTCTGATAAATGAGCCATCCAGGACAGACTGCAGCGGCCCACTGAAGAGTGGCAAAGGCTGTTTTAGCAGGGGAGCACGTGAAATGCTTGAACACTCATCACATGGGGCATTTACAACTTGGCCTCAAGGTACTCAGGCATAGCCCTGCAAGGCAGTGACCCCAAAACAGTTAGAGCTTCTCCCTCCCCCACTTACTAATCTAATCTAATCATAAAGAGTCATTGTTCTACAGCAGATAGGTTGCTTTTTTATTGCTTTCTGTTCCAGGATACTAAAGAAACCGTTAACAATACTGCAAGTGGTCACAAAGCATGACTAATGATGGAACACTGCATGACCTGTGATTCTCAGGGATCCTCCAAAAGTCGTGCCAAACTGTAGCTTAACAGCTGCTCTGCAAGGGGTCATGAGGACAGTCCATGTCACAGCCAACACAGCAAGCAGTGGGCCGAGGCAGAGGTGCATGGCAGGGCTTTGCTGGGATGGGGAAAGGTATTTCATTGCTCAGGCAACTTTAATGCTTTCCAGCATTAGACCCTAACAGAGACTACTGTGAGCAAGGCCAAAGTCGCTGTGTGACTGCATTGGGCAGCTACTCAGATTACTATAGAAGCATGTGTTTATTTTGGGATGAAAAACGGAAATCTCCAGTGGGATCAGAGCAGTGCTCTGAACTCCGCGTGAATTCTAGAGACAGCTTTAAAAGATAATTAAGTTGTTTTGACTATAGTCACTTTAGCATCTAATGCTTCCCTCTTGCAGCTCATCCAGTTCACATACTCAGGGGCTGTTGGGGGAATTAACTTTGGGAAAAAGTTTCAGGCTGGTTGTACTGTTGCTTCCTTGAGTTTGTGCATAAAGACACAGACCCACGTCTATATCCCACTGGATACTGTGCTGGTACACGGAGCCACTTGTCACACCTCTCTGAAGCTCCAAATGTTAAGCAGTCACGGGGGAAGGCAACTCACAGACTTCAAAGCACAAAAGAGCAGTGGCTGACACTAAGAATAGAGCCAACAGCTGAGATGTTTGTATCTGGAGGGTCGGTTTAAGATCATTAGTAAACAACTGCACAGCTGTCCTGAAGTGGAGAGGAATATTGCACATCAGGAAGAGCTCAGAGCCTCACTGAGACTTGTCTGAGTAACAGACAATGGATGTGAAGAGAGTCAAATCCTTGAATCAGTTTTTCAGCTCAGACTAGAATATGTCAGAGCAGCAGCTTCTGACCAGGAGCAGTTCCGCCCCTCGTCTGGAGCTGAAGCTCACACAGTCCAGGGAGCAGCAAGAGCAGATGCCATGTGCGATGGTCTCCACTCAAAGTGTCCTTCCTGGTCTCTTCCTGTCTTTGCACACCATCTTTCCTAGAGTCACACCAACACAAACCACACCTAAGTAGTAGGTTTGTGAACCTGCCAAAGAGAAAGCTGAGAATTTCATGGTTACCACCACAAACCGAGGGCACTCAGCCAGTAAGTGGGTGCTCTGCTAAACTTAGATCAACGAGACCATTTCAGAGCAAAGAGTTATAACTTCACAGTACTGCAGAGGCTGTGGCAGCCTTTCAAACCCAAGTATCCAGGAATGTTCTCAGCATTAATCTATATTTAGCTGCATCTCCACATGATTTTTACCATCCTCTAGTCCAGGTCTCTTGGGATACTGACCTCAGTTTTCCACTTGTATCATCTGTTAACTTCTAAGCAGGGATACTGTGTTCGTTGCATGAAAGGCTAACGAGAAAAAAGACAGAAGTACTCTTCATTTTGAGGCTTTATGAATTTGACACTGTGCGCTAGATCTCTACAAACCCCTTGAAACACCAGGGAATGTTTTGAACACCTTGCAGCCTTGTGCAAGAATCTCTAGCTGCCTAAACTTGATGCCTGAAAGCTTCAGAAGCACTAGGCTCACATGCAAAGCTGAGTCCTGGCACTCTGTGCAGTGCTGAGAAGACTTCAGGACTAATTAAATTTTAAAGATTGACCAGAAATATCTAATCCTGCTGCTTTCAGACCAGCTGCAAAAGCTAAACATGCATCAACTTTTTCTTACTTTACATGTAAAGCCCAAACCCCAAAACATTTCAAGGATATAAAATAAGAGGAAAGGCCCCACTGTTCACTTTATCCCCCAAACTGTCTCTAGTAGTTAAGAGACCTGAATGGGTTTAATGGCCTAAAAGCCTTTACCTGCTTCTCAGTGAATGTGCAGTCTGGACCCAGCCAACATGCAGAACATTTCTGTGCATACAGACCTGCTGCCAGAAGAAGAAAATTCATCATCCCACTTGACATTCAGCAAAACCACATGAGGCAGACACAAGATTTAGCTCAGCCTCTAAATATTGCGGTACTTAGGTAAAGCTCTATATAAGTATTCACTAGACTTCAGTCTGGCATAGAGAATGGATCTGGGAGAGGGGACTAGGACCCAAGATGACCCCCAGAAGCCTTCAGAAGCAGTGCCCTTGGCCTCCAGGCCTTCTCTGGGCAGAACTTGCCCGTCTAGAGCATTGGGTGAGGCAAATCAATGGAAAGGTGAAAGGAAAATGAAGGCTGCTAAGGTGTAGCACCAGAAAACCTTGGGAATGGTTTCAATCAAGGAGTGAAGCACGTCCATGGCAACAGAAGTACTCAGTGAGCGTTCATCCAGCTGAGGGCACTGCGCACAGGTTGTCTTCTACAAAAGTCGCAGGCACACAGACTGACCAGAGGAGCACTGAAAACCCAACACACGTGCTCCCTTCCCTCCCTGCTTTATGCCTCTGGCAGACATCCTGTTCAGCCTGTCGAGGGAAGGATTGCAAGAAGGAAGTACAAGGGCTGTTCCCACGAACTGCAGAATCACCAGACGAATCCAGGTTTGAACAAAGCCCAGGAAGACAGAAAAGCCCACGCACTGCCTATGGATGAAACCACACCAGCTTGGACAGGGGTGTTATCCAGGGGTGATGAGTTCTCACCTACTCACCCAGAGCTTGCACGCCAGAGCCCCTTCTCAGGGCTGCAGACTTTAAAGATTTCTCTATCCTAGTGAAACACGGGCTGAAATCTGGAGCCCATCACTCACTTTTGCTGCATCTTTACTGCCCCAGTAACATTTTGTTAGCTCTTTTGATCACTACCACAGAACACTGTGTTTTCTTGGCACCGTGTTAACACCTTCCAAGGGAAGAACAGCGCTGGTCAGTAGGAGTAATGCTTGTTTCAGTTCAAACCCACTGGCCAAATGAAGTGTTTTCCAGGCATCAGAGGTCTGGGAAAAAAAGCACCTTCTCAGTGTAATGTACAGTGAAACACACCTTTCAAAGCTTCCCTTTCCAATGAGGGCACCCGCAGTCACCACCACGCAGCCCAGTCCACCCTCACAGACACTGGTTCTGGGAAACTGGTATGAGATCAGCGTCCTTCGGGCACACAGGAGAGCAGATGCAGTTCTGATGCCACCATCCAGAGGACACAAGTCTGTGATCACTTCCAGACCATTAGTTACATGCCCTCTTATTTTGAATATTGCATAATCCCTCCAAGAACTTGGCTTATCAGTTCAACTTTGTACTCCCTGCAAACAGGGAAGCTGTTTGTCAGAAACCTGTGCTGCTTTGCCAAAACCATCCCTGCCAGAAAAGGCTCTTAAACCTTTTATTGCAGGTTCCCCAGCCACTACGGTAATTTTTGCTTCCTACTCCCACCGCCACCAAGGAGTCAACAACTAACTGAAACAGTATAGTACAATTTTAACCACAGCAGCATTAGTAAAGATCCCTCAGATTGTTGCATTTGCCCAAATGAACTGCAAATGTCTAATGGAAAGCATTTGGAGTCTTCTCCTTCTGCAGGAAAGGACTTCAAAAGGCTGCAGTCATATTTTGTAACCTCCACAGTTATGCCAGGATGCACACTCCACTACATTTAGAATAAAGTCAGGCAACTTCCTACTCCAAATAAGAGGATTACTGCTCTTCAGCTCAAGTAGCAATTGAAACACTTTGGCTGCAGAAAAACCATTGCTGCAAGATTAAAACTGAACTCTAAGTTGTGCAGCAGAAACTAGATCTATCCAGTGCAGGGGAGAGGCAGAGCAGGACCGGGTCAGGGAGAAGGTAACAGAGGGAAGTGTCAGCTAAGAAAAGAAAAGGCATGTGCAAGGGGAAAAGGTACATGCAGCCTCATCAAAAACACATCTTGTGACCACAAAAACATACTGAAAGCCAAGTTCCCAGCTGCATCCTCAGGGCAAAAAAGCAACCTGGTTCCCAGCCCTTGCAGACTGGCAAGGTAAAGATAAAAGATGACTTAGTCTGTCCTCTGACAATAGGCTTGATCTCAGATTTGGAATATGTGTTTAGACCCAGCTCACCCCCAGACCTCACTCTGACAGCACACTCAGAGTCCCCACAGTTACCAGCAGCTCCTCCACCTGAACACAAGATCAACCCCTTCTCTGCCCATGAGGTTACTGTGAGGGCTCAAGGGGCCCAACAGCTGCCAGAGCCCTGACACCAGGCTGCTGCAAAGCCAGACTTTACAGAGCAGGGAAGAGACTGTGCTGAAGTAAGGGGAAAAAAAACCCAAACAAAACAAAACCCTTTTCCCTGCCACCAGAAAAATACTACAGCTGACAACCTGATCAGGCTACAGCAGGCTAGAGACAGGACTCTTTATCATAGTGTCACTCCTATCTAAACCATACACAGGAACACTGGAAGGAGAGACGGGACATGGCACCGTGTCATGCTAACACAAAGCACAAAGCCTTCACAGAAAGGCAGGGCAGCACATCACTGAGAAGAACCTAAAACCCACTTCCATCCCACAAGTCAATATGTGCTTGTTGAATTCAGGAAGTGGGTTTTGCTGCTTCAAGAACACTTAATACCTGTTTGTTGCTGCCCTAGAGAACATCGCTGCATTCCCTCAGCCAAACAGTCCATTGTTTGTGTTGGAGCAGGGATGTTAACAGACAATTTGTGCCTATCAGTCAGAACCTACTATGCTTGGCTCAAAGACACGGGGAAGTACCAGCAGTCTTCCAGCGAGGAGCTGCGTGACAAGATGCAGAGCTAGCAGGTGTTTGTAGAGATGGCAGCAGGCTCAGCAAGTCAAGCTCTCCCTTGCCACAGAATGCAGTGGCAGAGGCTGCCAGTTACAGCCACCACTTGAAAAAACAAATTGAGGAAGTTGGCTGATTTCCCTTATTTTGGTACTAAGAACGCAACACTTGCCACAGAAGAGTTCCTGGAGAGGATCGGAGCCAGGAAAGAGTCCGCGTGGTGCCAGGAGAGGAGCACAACAGGACAAAAATCAGTGTCAGCAAGTGGCTTGGGGAACAAAGACCTTGATGTGGGATTGCTGCCTAGCTGCATTCTGGGGTCGGTTTTGTCCCTGTGCTTTTAAATGCCATCCTGTCCCCTAAGCTGAGGAGAGAAGTGAACTCCTGCCCACCTGCACAGGTGACCCTCCTGACTCACGCTCGGTGTGCACCTGGGGATGGGCAGCACGGGGCTGGAGTGCCACCTTCCGGCAAGCCACCGGCAGCACTGCCTCCCTCCCTGGAGCCGGGCACGGAACACACACATCCTCCTGAGCCGGCAAGGAATACACATCCTTCTTGTGCTCCAGAGCCCTCGCACTGCCCCCACTGCTGCGTCTCCTGCCACTGGCCTCACCTAGTTCATCGGCCACTGCAAAGAGGCAAATGAAATGACATGGCATCACTCCACATGGGACAAATGGCATGGCTGCTGGCAGGTTGCTTCTGGAGCCATCAGGGGGGACAAGGACTTCAGCTGTTTCCCAGGACCAGACAGTTCCCTGGATCTTCTCAGCAATGTGCCCTGGATCAAGATCTGAGCATCCTCCAAAAACAAGCACAACAGTCACCTGATGATGAACTCAAAACCACTCCAAAGGTCCAGCAGGACATCCAGGAAAGTCTGACTTTAAATGCTTGATCCACCTCCTGGCACCAGCCATGCCACTCTCTTCTGAGCTGGTACACAAGTGTCAACAGGCCTTGATGGGCCTGTCTTGTGTGAGGTTATCCAAAAGCTCCATGAAGGCCAAAAAGTTAAGTACATACAAAGGCAACCAGCAGCAGTGAGTTTCAGAGCTGAACTGGATATGCTGCAAAACATTTCCTTCCATTTTCAGCCAGACACACCTACAGTCCCACTCGACGTTAAAAATCTCTGTTTACAACTCAAGAGAGTCTCAGTGAACTCAAGCTTTCCTTCTGCAGAAGCCAGCCCTGCTCAAACTTTCCACATCTTTCTACCATTTTTTATTTCACTTCAGCCTGTACACTTTTAGCACACGGAACATCCAGTTGAATACAATTTCTTCTTCTGACCACCTGGTGCCTCAATCGCCCTGAGCTGTCTACCAGGAGCAGTCTTCACCATTTCCTGCTCAAGTTTCATTAACTACCCCAAAAGAATGGAGTGGGAAACAGTCACGTACAAAAGGCAAAGATAAATCACCCCACACCTGCGTGTGCGGCCAGGGTAAAAGATCAAGTGACACAGGCCTGTCCCAGCGTCCCCCAGGCAGGCAGGATGACACAGCAGCCCTGTGTGCACAGGCACAGCATCCCCGGCACTGCCAACATCCTCTGGACAAAGGTTTCTACAGCGCTGCCTCCACACAAGCCTGGGCTAGAGGAAAGCCACTGGCACAAGGATGCACTGTCAGCTCCAAACACAGATGTTGTCCACTTCGACTATTTGGGACACGCCTGGGAAGCTTCACACCATCAGCAGACAACATCTGTGATGTTTCTATCCCCTGTTCCAAACCCTGACCTACTATGGGACAGTTTCAGGGAACACAGTCTGAAAGGCAACCCAAGAAGTAACATCTAGTCTGCTCTCTTTTCTACTAGCCCTGTCACCAAATACTAGGTTTATCAAGAGAACATATTAAGACCCACTGGGCAAAACTACCACCTTCTTCAAACTCCCTTGTGTTTCACTGCCCTCAGTCTTCTGTTTTAACTTGTCTATAGTGTCATTAGAAGTTAAGAGATTCTAATACCCTGAGAGTAACTCCCACCTTGGACCAGCTGAAGCTGGTAACACCTTCTCTATTTCATCAATACCCCACTGGTGTGACGAGTGCAGACCCAGAGGAGACTGCTCCAGCAGTGGTGCCAGCAGAACCATGACAAAACACAACTGAAGATTTGGACTCCTTGCACAAAAGTCTCTGCAAGAGACTGGAGACAATCCATATGGGAAAGCAGCTTTTTCCTGCTTCACCTTTTACCTTCCTCTAGGCAGCACTGTAGACACTTGTATTAAAGCAAATCTTGTGGGTGAAAAGGAAAAGAAGAGATAAGAGTGAAGACAACCTGAGGAAGAAACATCCTGTGCTGAATATATATTCAACAGGAGATTATGCAGTAGCAAGAGACAGAGATATCTGCACAGAATCATGATTTGCTGCAGAGAACTCATCAAAATCAGAGTGACAGAAGCAGCACAAGGTCAAGTTAAATCAAGTTGAGGGCAAAACACCATTTAAAAAAAAAAAAAAGTGATTCCAACAGCTGGTAGGAACCAGCCTTTCTGACTAACCAAGATGTTTAAGGCCTTCTGCACAACTTGGGCTGGTTGTAGACACTGGATAAAGGTCAACAGGACTGATGTAACAGGAAACCGGATCTTCAAGGCCATCCGCAGCCTTCGGGCCAAGTCAGGCAGTGTGTAACCAGGGCAGCCATGGTCTGAAACCTCTCAGTTCATCTTTTCCACACACTGCTCTTCAAAGTCAGGCTGCTGGGCAACAGCAAAGTTTTTAAGTCTGCAAGACACTCACATCCTCTGGCCAAAGTAGATGAACTAGAAATTGCTTCACTCACTTCAAACACCGCTGCAAAATGGGGGCTTAGTAATGTCTTGCCCCATATTTGGGTCCAAATATGAAAACTCCAGAAATCTTAGTGACAGGCATATAAGAAAAGACTATTTCTTAGAAAACAGGAAAGGCTTAAGAGTCAGGCAGCTTTAGTGACCCAGAAAATAACAGATATGAGCCACTGGGTCAGAAAAGTGAGACAGTGGTAGTGTCCAGACACAGAAAGGAGTAAACGTGAAGGCACGTGGCAGAGAGAGAGCTGTTTATTCAATATTTGCAAATGCAGGAGATGCTACAGAGAGATAAAAATTTAAAATTTTTCATCAACCGCAAAGGTCTTTCTACACCAGCCCGAATCATTCAAAAACATTACTCTAGCTGCTAAGCAGGATAACACACACACACACACACACCCCCTACCAAAAATGCAAGATTAAACACCACTTGCCAGAGTGCCTGTGATGAGCCTGTTCCAGAGCTGGTGCATTAACTGTGCTACTTGAGAACAGAGCACAATCTTCTTCTCAGAGATGCAAGTTAAAGCCACTCTCTACTGGACCACAGATTCACTTTCTCCTTGGTGGTTAGAGGATGCCACTGGCTGTGCAGTTCGCAAGCCAAAATAGAGTTTATAGGAATGCAGACAAAGGAAAGGAAAAATATCAGGTTTACTTCCATGTTTCAGATGCAAACTAGGACAACTGGAATCTCTCCGAGGCTAGCAATTCCATTTCATTTCTGAATAAGACAAGAGCAGTACACAGGGAAGCAGAGGCTTGTGCAAAACCACCAGAAAATACCTCGAGAACACTGAGCTATTTCAAGCTTCTTTCATCAGCCGAAACTGCTGTGGAAGCACCGTGTGTTTCCACGAACTGCCAGAGACACACTGAGGCTCCTGCAGCCCTGTGTTTCCCTGCTGAGTATTCCAGGCCCTGCCTTCCCTTAGTGCTGGCATGTGCTGGATCCCACTGAATTGTCCAAGAAAAACAAACCAGTCAAAGGTTAACACCAAACAGGAAAAGTCGTTCGATTTTTTGGCCAGCTCAACTCCTTGAACCAGTTTGTGACGGGGTCAGAGGAAGGCCTACGGACCCTGGGGTGGGGACAGAAGGATCACTGCAGCCCTCATGAAGCCTGATCGACCTCAGTGGCTCAGAATAGGCAACTGCCAGCGTGCACATGCATGGCATGCCTGTATTTTGCAGCAGGATCATAGTTGTCAAAAAACCAGGAGCATTTAACACAAGGGACAAGGATAAGTGACAGCTCTAGTAGAGGCTGAACCAACGAGAGGCAGCCAAGCAGCTGTGCCAAAGAGCACACACATCCCAGGAGCAGAAGCCTTTAAGATCACAGCGACACAGTGCTGCTGGTTTGAGACCTCCAGACACAACCGAAACAGTTTCGTTCAAGCAGCTGCAGAAAACACAGCAGGCGCAGGGCTGAGAAGCTGGTCTGAGAGCTCTCAAGCCTGGAAAAACAGAACACTTCAAATGCTGTTCACGAACAGCTGGTACTCACGTGATGAAGTCCAGAAAACTTGCCAGGGGCTCGTACGCGTGGTTCCTCATGTGACGGAACTCCACCACCATCTTCTCCTTCAGCTTGTCGTCTATGACGGACACAGTGAGGGGGGAGGCTTCGTTGGCCAGGAAGTTCCCATAGTCTGTGCTCTGGAGGTGCAGTTTCAAGTCTGAGAAAAGAAAGAATAATTCCACTCTAGTTTTGCGTTGGGTCTGGGGTTTTTCTCAGTGCAGCCAAGGAAGCTGTTGCTCAGCACTCCTCCAGGCATTCTCTTCCCTGAAAGCTCTCCTAGACAAAACCCATGTGTTCAGTCATACACTTTTATTTGTCCTCAATTTTATCATGGACATCCCAAATGCAGGAAAAGATCAGCGTTTCACCATATCAGCCTAGCCTCACCTTAAAGAAGAAACTGTGAGCACACTGGTGCCAGCTGTTCATTGTGCTTGGTCAAGGTGGAAGCTTACTCATTTCTAGGAAGTATTTGCTAGAAATCTAGGGAAGGAAAAAAAAAAAAAAAAACCAACTTAAAATNACACTCCCTCTAGCCAAAAGGGCTCTGATTGCAGGCTTCTCTGAAGCAATCACAACCAAGAACCTAGCTACACCCACAAGCAAGTTGCCCCAGATATGAGTGATGTGGAGTTATCTAAAAAGCTTTCAAAGCCAAAAAAACATGAAGAGCAACTCTGAAATTATAAACCAGTTTGCTATTACATCATCAAGCCCAGCTAACTGCACTGATAAAGACAAGCCAGGCATTAAGAGGTAGAGAGGGGCTGGTGAGGATGAAGGCCATTTAAATCCATCTCACAGGGTAGGCAAACCCTGCCCAGGATGGAAGAACATGCTCAGAAGTCTTCCCCTCCTCCAGTTTGAAGCAGAGGAAACCTTTGTTTCCTCTGTTACCCCTGCTGCAGGTCAGGTGCCCAACCAAGCTGCGGTCCTGGCCAACAAGCAACCACAACATGCTGAGCTCTGTCAAGATAAAAGCCCTATTTGAGCCAAAAGCATTTAAGTGTCTCTATGGAAAAACTGAATCCAGAACTGAGGAACGTCATATAATCTTACTCCTCAAAGCTCTACTAGTTGCACTGGTACACAATGTTCATCTCCCTTCAGCTTCACCTCAGAGGGCCAGTTAGGCAAGCATCCTCCCAGGGATTCAAGACCTTTATGGGGAAAGGAGAGCAGCTGGAAGAGTTGAGTCAAACCAGATGTGAACGCGCCATCCAGAGAAAACAAAGAAGACGTTTCCCCCTGGTTTCTCTGAGGCAGCAGCGCTGAGGCCGCCTTTCCCTTCTGCTGAGCCACACGAGTCCTCAGCATCACAGCACGAGCATCCACAGCACCCAGGTCAGAGCCAGGACTCAGCCTGCCTTGAGGAGTCTGATCCTTTGACATCCCACCCAGCCACAGACACGAGCTGGAGAACTCCTCCTCAGGCTCCAACCTGAGCTTGTACAGCCCAGTACTGTCCTCTGCCCCAGTGATGGGAGGGTCCAACGGCTTCCAAGCTGACTTTAATTCTTCTGGGTATTTCCAAGAGGGTCTAGCAAAGGTGGTTTTCACCAGCACTTTTAGACACGAAGGTGTTCCCACTGCTCAGTATCGCAGGAAACAGATGGAGTTTATAGAGAGGGGGAATAAAGGCCAGAGACTTAAATATCACCCAGTTCCTGTCATGTTTCTCAGTGGTTTATGGGAGAGTGTAGGGACACTCTTAGTTTTAGCAAGGGAGGGGATTCTGTCCCTCTAGTCCTCTCTGGTGAGACCCCACCTGCAGTGCTGCACCCAGCTTTGGGGTCCTCAGCACAGGAAGGACGTGGACCTTTTGGGGCCTGTCCAGAGGAGGCCACAGAGATGATTACAGGGATGGAACACCTCTCCTGTGAGGAAACACTGAGAGAATTGGGATTGTTCAGCCTGGAGAAGAGAAGCTTCTGGGTGACCCCACTGCACCCTTTCAATACCTGAAGGGGCTGCGAGAGAGCTGGAGAGGGACTTTGGACAAGGGCAGGGAGAGACAGGACAAGAGGGAATGGCATCAAACTGAAAGAGAGTAAGTTTAGATTGGATATTGCGAAGAAATTCTTCCCTGTGAGCGTGGTGAGACCCTGGCACAGGTTGCCAAGAGAAGTTCTGGCTGCCCCATCCCTGGAAGTGTTTAAGGCCAGGTTGGACGGGGCTTGGAGCAACCTGGTCCAGTGGAAGGTATCTCTGTCCATGGCAGGGGGGTTGGAACTAAATGACCTTTAAGGTCCCTTTCAACTTCATCCATTCCATGACTCTATGAATCCTGGATGCAGCAAAGAGAGCTTCCTGCCCAACACACATCATTGAAGCAAAGCAGAAACCTAAGCTAGACCTCTGCTCCCCAGACTACGCTGCAGCTGAATAGCTGTGGTTTATTCTACCGAAGCATGATCAACTTATACTCACACTTTCAAGGTGGGAAAACATTGTCTGGATAATGAATACAAGAGAAAGAGTCCCGGTAAGACTATTACACACATAAAATCAGGCTGTGAAGGAGGGGACGGGACTGAAGCAGCTACACTTACACACCTCCTACTTGCAGTTCCCTATAACTGTGCAGAGTCCTAATGAAAGCTAAGCCTGCCCAAAAAGGCATGTGATGTTGTTTTGCAGCTATACAGGACATTGGAGAGGAAGCAGCTATTGCATATCCTACCAGATCTCTCCTCAGTAGGGAAGCTTCCAAAGGTTATAACTTGTTTCCTCCAGTCCAATACCATTGGTTTGTTTTGGTGTCACCACAACCTGAAACTCCGCTTTTGAGGTCACAAGAAGCTGCTTTGCCCTCAGGTCACTTGATGCTAGAGACACAGTGAAACGAAAAGGAGAGCTTGCTGTACACTTCCAGGAAGTCAGAGCTGCACTGCATCTAGACCAGAGCCACACAGGTTGCACACTGTGCCTTGCAGGCTCTCCCTCAACAGCTCTGAGCAAGTTCCCATGAGCTGCTTGCCCAGAACATTTTGCCCTGCTCCATGAGGGGGTCGTCCCCCCAACTGCACAGCACAAGAGCCAGCACGTTATGTTGCAACTGGAATAAGGGCCATGTTTATATAACACTTGGAATTCATTTTTACAGGGAAGGCCAACCACAAACTGCAGAAACTAAACTTTTCTGAATCTCTTAGCATCCAAGCAGACAAAACAGAACATATTTTCCAAAAATTGGACCGGATTTATGAACCCTGACTCAATGCATCCCACAGTGTACCAGGTCCTTACATGAGCCTTCCTCCTCCAGCCACTGGGCTGGTCACTGAGCCTCAGCCAAGAGGGTGAGCTCCCAAGTTTGGGAGCTTTTAATAGGACTATTCACATGTCAGGCTTCTCAGTTAAGAACAAACTAACCTCGTGGTTTCACAAATCCCCTGCCAGAAGAGATGTCCCAGTAGCATGGTGACTAATAAATGGACCCACTGCTGAGTAAGCCTGAAGTTCTCCAAAAGCTCAAGTTCCCAACACAAGTTCAGACCGAGCTGGAGTCGGGCTCTGGCAGCAGGAGCAGCCCCTTGGCAGGGGCAGCTGCCACAGATCACACACACTGCATGTCGATAAGATGCTGGCTGAGAGTCTTCTGCCGTGCCTCCTCCCCAGCTGCCTGCTGGAAGGGAGGGAGACCTGCACCTAGAGCCCAGCTCCTCCCAGGGAGCTCCTCCAGATGCTGACTAACAGCAGCACACGGCCTCAACCCAGCAACTGATTTTAAGAGGTACATTTGCCTGGCTCGGCATTTTTCCAAGCGGTTCACACACTGAGTAACAGAATGAGCCAGAATTTGGCAAGGGAGCACTTGACTGACCACAACACTTTTGTTCTCTCTCCTCCCCTGCAAATGCTGGTAAATTATGGCTGGGTCACAGCTCCCAGAAAGCTGCCTTGTGCAAGAACACGACAGCTTGTCAGAACGACAGCCTTTTTCAGCTGAGTAGGACAGTGCTTGGGATTATAGCGACACGGACTTACAGCCACCTCCATTCAGCCTTCTGGTTTTCACCCAGCTGCCTTTACATGAGCCACAAACACAACAGAAGGTTAATTCAACACACTGCTGTGCCAACACCTTGATATTTCAGATGACATTTTCTCGAGAGCCTTCAGATGCACAGTAACACAACCGTCCTCTCCTGCAAGCTTGCTTTGCCATAACAAGGAATCAAGCTTTAGTCTGTCAGACATCTGTCAGTCAAAGCCTGTCCTGTAAGCCCTGCTCAGACAGAATGATCCATGGCCCTGTCAGCTCAGACTTCCACCCTGTTCCTCTTCAGCCACAACTGCATTGCAGAGCTCTGAATCAAGTTAAGGGCTCGAGCACTTCCAGGCAAGGACTGATCTGTCTTCTCACGCACAGGCACAGAATCAGCTTCTGCAACTTCCGAGCTGAACTGATGTTCTCACACAAATTATCTCCTGTAACCCTGACATCTCACTCCAAAGCACCTGGGGCCATCACTGCCTATATAAAAATTAAAATATCATTTGCCATCTCCCAGGTTGGAGGCAGTAAAGCAGTTGAGGGATTACACAGCAGTCTGCAGATCAGCTCCATTGCCCACGTCTCCCTTCAGGAGACTGCAGTCATTACCATTTGCCTTGTTGCTGTTTGTTTGGTCTCTTTATAGCCACCTCAAACACTTCTGAAGCTGATTCTCTGAAATCTTGCTCAGGAATTACTCAGAGACCCTTTGTTCCCTGCAGAATTTAAGACCTTTCCTGTGCTTGCACATCACCAGCAGTGACGTGCCACCTTTTCTCTGTTGTTAGGCAGCAAATTCCTCTGGGTCACAGACACAGAGAAGCATCATCTTTGGCCTTTTCTCCCATCAGTGTCTCACCTCTGGCTCTTCACCTGTTTGAAATGTCCTCAGCACCACACATCAACCTGAGTTTCTATCCCATCCCTTCCTGGGGCTGAATTCACCCCTCTCAGAGCTTCAAACCCAGCACAACCAGGTCATGTTCCCTCAAGCAGGCAGCCCCCTCCTAATCTGTCCAAAAGGCAAGGTCACTCCCCCATCTGCCTGCATCCCCAGTAAGCTTCTCCCCCCTCCAAAAGCAGAGTGTTCTAAGCCACAGCTGTAACCTCAGAGGTCCAGTGCACTAACAGGACATCGGCCCAGCACCTAGTGCAGTGATTCAGGGGAGAGGCAACAAATCACTCAGAAGCTAAAATAAACAGTGCAGGAAGCAGTCTCCTGCTGCAGGAGCTGACAGCCGAGGAAAAACAACAAGATGAAAGCACTGACAGGCTGCCGAGCAGCAATACCTGCCAGGAAACCCAGACACCATCATCTCCTAATGAGGGGCAGGACCCAAACAAGGGCTGAAGCTGACCTCGGCTGCTGCTTGAAGTTTAGCTAGGAGAAGCTATGAAGTAGGTCTCTGCCCAGTTAAGGAGGCCAGAACAAACAGCAAAGAGCCTCCGCTGAACCCTGCAGGAAGCCAGGGACCACAGTGTTTGTTTGCCACCCTGATCTAGCAGGCTATGGAAGTGCTATCTTTTTTCCAATAAAAAATGTTTTCCTGGAGCTTGTTTTAACAGGACAGATGATGAACCAGCCACAGCCAGGGGTTACACCAGAGGATGCAGGACAAAGCACCAAGATCAGCAGCACAGCCTTTCAGACACTGTTCTGCTGCTACACGAGCAGCCAGCATTCACAGGGCAGGAATGGTCTGTACACAGGGATCTTTTCACACAGGGATCCCACACATGCCAGGAGACAGAGAACATCCTCATTGAGTGGGTGAGGATGAAAGGTCCCCACCACGTTATGGGTTGGCTTGTACACCCCCTGAGTTCAGACTGAACCACTCTACGAATTCCAGATGGACACTTCAGGACCACCAAGTGGCCTCTCCTTGTTTGGCAGTATAGCAAAGGAGCTGCACAGGAAAGGATCCGTGCCATTCCCCCTAAACCTATGAGAACACCATGAGCTCCACCAAAAGCACTCTGGAACTCTGGCAGCAATTCAACTTCTCTGCACGAGAGAGGACATGCTGCCCATGTGGTTATGCTGAAACAGAAGACCAGCTCCAGCCTTTTGGGGTCCAAATTCCAGGACTACAGCGACCAAATGGAAAAGAGAAGGGTAGCACAACCTCTCCAGCTCTTCCCTCAGCAAAAAGAGAGGTGCTGAACGCCTCAAAGCACAGGCAGCCTCTACGGGAGAAGAAAAGATCCTTGGAACAGTGAAAACAAATGCACACACTGCACTCAGCCTGGTGCAGAGAGGACACACTCCATGGACAGATCCCACTCCTCCACGTGCACACCAGTGTTTCCATACGGCGTGCAAGTTCTCAGCTGAGCCAACTGCATGGACAGAGACACAAGTTCCCACAGAGTGGTGGTGCTGGAGACACACAGCCTCTGGAAAATCTCTCCTAAGAGAGGCCCACAGGCTTGAACCAAGTCCCTGCCACTCCTCAGCAGGCCACTTCACAGCCTCATCACCCAACTAGAAGCTGGATTTCACCACACCAATCACCGCTGCAACACAGGAGGTCAGAAAGAAAACAGTTTTCTACACTGTTGCTGTGGAAACAAGAGGAATTATTAGCAACAGGAGGTTCATGAACACTGACCTGAAGTTAAAGACGTTCCTGGTTCTAAACAGGATGCTTTTGTGCATTCCTTGGGCTCCACATGCATTTTGCAGTAAGAAGGATTGCAGACCACCATTAAAGCCAGCCCACAACCAACATTCTGGACCCAGACTGAGCTCTGCTGCTTCAAAGTGGCACCGCTGTCCAACTGCATCAACAGCTTTTCATTCTCCAGAGAGGATACCAGACCTCTAACAGGCTACCACAGCTTTAGGAGTTGGAGATGACTCACCAACCTTTTGACTTCTAACTCTGTTTGCCCCAGACGGGTTCCACTCAGCACAGATCCATGGTCACACCACTGGAGCTGAGGGAGGCAGCTCCAGGTCCTTCACTGACACCTTGTGTCAGAAGCAGGAACTGGATACAACAGGGAAGGCCGGGCAGCTTCCAAGCAATCCCAGCACAGGTGCATGTCACAGGGCCTCTGGCTGAGAAACAACCAAAGCACCTGGACTTTTGGAGCTGAATGAAGGGATTAAACACGTTATTGCTGCAGGGTTTACGAGAAAGCTTAAGCCAAAACAGGTCTCACTGCCCTGCTCAATCCTGGACGTGTTTTTCTGCTCTTTTTAAGGCCAGCTCAGGAGCCTGACCACAGACAGCCCACTTGGCTATTTCTGACTCCACAAGAGGCAAGAGCTTCAATCAGGTTACTTTGTGATCAGCCAAGCGGAGACAACAGAGGATCACAGAAAAGCGTGATTTCCTCCTTCCAGCAGCACTGAGCTGCCAGCCCAAGCCCTGAAGCAGAGAAGTCAATCCCTTTGTGCTTCCAGACCAATTCAAGCACACGAGAGGGAGCAGCATTCCAGACCTGGAAGCATAGCATGCTCCAAGCAATGCCAGCAGCAGCAAGGTGCCAGATAGCCAATTCCCAGGACCAGACCCAGAACAGCTTTGGTCCTTCGGGATTTCTCCATGGCCAAGGATCACTCAGTCCAGGACTGGGAGGAACTGCAGAGCCAGACTTGCACACAAGAGGCAGAGAGAAGACAAAATAGAGAGTAGAGAACGATGTATGAGTATTTTCTCTCCCAGTACTTATTTTGGCTGCTAACATGCCAGCCACTGCCTGGATTTAGCACAGACAAGTACCTGGGAGAGGAAGAATGCATGTCAGGAGTCTGTGGAGCACAGAAAACAAGTACTGAATGGGAAAATCCCAACTAAAGGGACAGAGGAAAGAAATGGTCTGACCACAGCCCCCACGTGAGTGATCAAGAGCAACATTCCTTCAAAGAAAAACACCTCTACAAAAGCACAATGGGCAGGGGCATGGAAAACCAGGTGGAAGGGGAACAAGACTGACAGTGAACTTGGAAGAGCCTTCAGGTTCTGAAGGAAGCACGACAAGGAGCACAGCAGGAGCTGCCACCAGAGAGCTGTCGGAGGCAGGACACCAATGATACCACGGCAAACATAAGGGAACTCCCATCTGACTCATTCCAAATGCAGCAAACACCACTCTGAGGGAGAACTTGGTTTAAGCAACTTGGTTCAGAAAGCAAGAAGAGAGAAAAAAAAAGAGAAGCTCCCAGTACAGAAAGACTCCAAAGAGGAAGTTAACTGCAGGGAAGCGACACAGTCACAGTTCAGGGCACGCTGACACTTGTGACTACCCAGAGAGCAGAAGTTACTCCCACTGCCCTCTTCCAGGCCTGGGCTCCATAGTGGGAATGCCAGTGACCGCTGCAAGCAAAGAGCTGCAAAGAAGAGAAGCTGAAAAGGAGCTTCTCTCCTAAGTAAAAACAGCTTGGGAATTCTTAAGGTAGAGGCTGGGGCACACCACAGCATCCTGTTCCCATTCTGTTGTTACCTGGAGTGAGCAGCTCCAGGTAACTCGTATCCAGGGTTCAACTGGTCAGTGATCCACCTACATATTCAGGGTTAATTAACCACTCAGCAATGATTGTCAGTATAAACCTGATGCTTAAACAGTTAGTTTTAGAAGAAAGAATAATCCAGTAATTATAGTCCCACTAACCAAAATAACCAACAACTCTGGACACGTGTATTTCTAGCCTGTTTCAAGAAAGGCCTTTGTGATTTTGGATCCAGGTTGTAGACACTGCTCAGTGAAAACTGAGCAGGGCACTGATCAGAGAAACAGTTGAACAGCAACTAATTAAGCTGATGAGTGACCACAAATGATCTCAGCATCCTAGAATACCTTGGGTTGGAAACGACATCTAAAGACCATCTAGTCCAATCCCCTACAATGGGCAGGGACACCTTCCACTAGACCAGGGAGTCAGAATTAGCCTTCGAAAAGAACTCAAGATCACAGGCAACAGGTAATTAATTCACTGGTGAATTTACTCAGATGGGCACTGGATTTTTTCCATCGGTGATCCTTCAATAACAGCAGGCACTTTCCTAGGTGACCTGATCCCCTTAAAAACTCATCATGGGTATCAGGGATTGTTAGATTACCCCAAAAACCTTACTTCGGGCCTTAAAAAAGGCTTCCTGCCATTTAGGGAGCGCAGGCAGAAAACCAGCCTCACCGGCAATGCCCGGCAAAACCCAGCAGGCTCCCAAACAACCACAGCTCTACAGCCAGCCCATGAGGGCACAGGGAGCTCAGGCTCCCTCGAAGCGCTGTGTCCGCTGGGCAGTCACACGGCCGCGCTGAGGGAAACCGAGTCAGCTGCGGCGGCGGGGGCCGGGACACCAAAGTGCGGCCTCGGCCAAGGGGTGAAGGGGGGACAGGGCCGCTGTCGACTCTTTTCGCCGCCGCCAGGCAGTCCCTCGGCTCCCCACAGCCCCTCACCGCCTGCCCTCAGCCCACCGCCCGGACCTTCCCCTCAGGATGGCGGGGGGTTGGGGGGGGGTGTTCCCGCGAGCCTCGGGCCCTCCCCACCACTCACCCTCCAGGCTCTC
>VZRE01006610.1:359172-419461 GCA_013396775.1 Cephalopterus ornatus
CAGCGCCGACCCCCTCCCCGCGTTCCTGGCGTGGTGCGGGCGCGCCGGGGTGGAGCTGAGCCCCAAGGTGAGGCAGTGCGGGCCGGGCCGGGCCTCCCCCGGGCCGCTCCGGTGCCTGCGGCCCGCCCGTCACCGCTCCCCTCCCGGCCCAGGTGCGCCTGAGCAGCGAGGGCGCGGTGGCGGGGTACGGCGTGTTGGCCGCCGAGGAGCTGGAGACGGGAGAGGTGCTGTTCACCATCCCTCGCACGGCGCTGCTGTCCCAGCACACCACCGCCATCCACACCCTCCTGCAGGAAGGTGAGCGCGAGCTTCTCGTGGCACTCGAGTCTGCCTTGGTTTTTAAAGGAATTAACGGGTCTGGGATAAAGCCTTGGGGACGTTCCTGCTGGAGGGTTGTTAGATACCGGGCAGGAAAGGGGTTCCCTACAGGAGCCCGGAGCTCTGCCGGGCAGGAGGAAAGCCCAGTAAGTCCAACATTTCCAACTTTCAAGCGACGGGCTCACGTCACTTACGTTTTCCTGGAGGCCCAGGACAGGTCCTGTAGGGAAAAGAACAGTTCCTTGGTTCCTGAAGACACCTGCAGGCCCAGGCTGAGGATGGCAGGGCAGTGGGGCCTGGGAGAGCTCCAGAGCAGCAGCTCCTGGTTCAGATCAGGACAGACCCAAGACAGAGCAGAGTACCAGCAGAACTCCTGCCTCCAGGGTGAAGGTGGGACTGAGGCCTGTGGTATCAGGCTTTGGTTCTTTGAGAAAAAACACCTCAAGATCAACTTACATTTTCTGCACCGTGTCTGGTTCTTCAGCCCAGGAGTCCCTGCAGAGCCAGTCCGGGTGGGTGCCTCTCCTGCTGGCCCTGCTGCACGAGTACACAGCCAGCAGCTCCCGGTGGCAGCCGTATTTCTCCCTCTGGCAGGATTTCCGGAGCCTGGATCACCCCATGTTCTGGTAAGGTGGAACCAGGCAGGGCTGTGGGGAGGCCCAGGCTGGCAGCCGGAGGCTGGCACAGCCCAGGGGCTGCTGAGCAGGGACCTGGTCCTACTGGGCAACCCCGGCCCTCGTCCAGCCCTGTGCTGGCACTGGCAGGAGCCTGAGGGACTCTCTTTGAGTTATGCTACGGGCACAGCCAGAGAACAGGGATCTGCAGAGCAGCGGGAAGCTGAGATTTTGAAGGAGGAAGGAGTCTGTAGACTCTTTGCCCTGAGGCAGAGCCCCTGTTTTTCTTGCAACAGGCCTGAAGAAGAGCGAACGAGGCTCCTGCAGGGCACGGGCATTCCAGAAGCCGTGGACAAGGATCTAGCTAATATCCACCTGGAGTACAGCTCCATCATCCTCCCCTTCATGGAGTCCCACCCCGATGTCTTTGACCCCAAGCTGCACACTCTGGAACTGTATAAGGAGCTGGTGGCATTTGTCATGGCCTACAGGTGAGAAGTGAGGGCTCTGCTCCGACAAGGAGCAGGATCGTAGGAAAGATTAGAGGCTGTTACTTAAGGGTTGCACTTGCATGAGAATCTAAGTGTAAGATGAAGCTTGCCTTGTGCTGCCACATGAACCACAGTCTTGTCTTCATCTCCCTTCTTCTAGCTTTCAGGAACCTCTGGAGGAGGAAGATGAAGATGAGAAGGGGCCCAATCCTCCCATGATGGTGCCTGTAGCAGATATTTTGAACCACGTGGCCAACCACAATGCCAACCTGGAGTACTCTCCTGTGAGTGCAAGGCTGCTGCGCTTTGCAGCACATTTTTTTGGTCACAGCCTGGTTCCCCTTTGGTGAGGCCTTTGGGAACGAAGACAGAGCGAGTCTGGCCTGGACCTTGTCAAGAGGAAGCCCTGGTGCATGTTTGGCGTTCGTTAGTGAGAGCCGAGGGTCATCTGAGCTCTCAAAGCCCGTGTTTCCCTGTCGGAGCAGCACAGCTCTGAGCTCCCCTTTCCCTGCCCGCAGCACTGCTTGCGAATGGTGACAACGCAGCCCTTGGGGAAGGGCCAGGAGATCTTCAACACCTACGGGCAGATGGCCAACTGGCAGCTGCTGCACATGTACGGCTTCGCTGAGCCCTACCCCGGCAACACCCACGACACCGCCGACATCCAGATGGTGACGGTGCGCGCGGCGGCGCTGCAGCGTGAGTGCCACCCACGGGCATCCATGGGGGGAATGGGGCAGGGATCCTGGTAAACAGGGATGTAACGGAGCAGGGAGCGAGGGTGAGATGAAAAATAACGCCTGTTCCGCAGCATTTCGGGTGCTGGGGCCGTGCCTTGTTTTCTGCCTCGTGTTTGCCCTTCTCCGCTCGCCCCCCACCCCGGCTGGGGCTGCAGCTCTGCTGTCTGCAAACAGGTGCCAGCAGCGAAGCGCAGCAGCAGCTGGTCTCAGAGCAGTGGGACTTCTTGTGCCAGCTGGAGATGGTGGGCGAGGAAGGTGCCTTTGTGCTTGGCTGGGATGAGGTGCTGACAGAGGAAGAGCTGTCCGTGACCCTGAAGGTGAGCACAGCCAGGGAGGGGGGGGAGCTACACAAGGAGAGCACAGAGTGCAGCTGGGCTAACCAGCAGTGCACAAGGGCTCAGTGGAGGACACAAGCACGGGAAAGCAGTTTGGTACCAACACTCCTGCATGAACAGTGGTAGGGGCTGTAGCTGTCCAGCTCCCAGGTGCTGTTAAAACATCCTCCTCTCCTCGACTAGCCACCCATCTGTACTCCTACCATGGCTTGCTCCATGGCCACTGCTGTTCTAGAGAGCTGTCAAAACTTCGTAGGTGACAGCTGAGATGTCCAGGTTTTCTGTTTGAATGTTCTTCTAACACACAAGTTGCTTGCAGTTAGGGATCTAAGCCAGTTTCAGTCTCTTAACTGTTAGTGTGGCTCAGGAGTAACTCACCTGCTCCATGTGGCTCTTTTCCACAGAGGAGAAAGCCTCATGTGCTCACACTGCTAGTGACTTGTTCCTTTGCCTGGGTTGTTACAGGTGCTGTGCATGTCAGAAGAGGAATTCAAGGAGTATAAGGAACAAGATGGCTGGGAAGATGACAGCGAGGGAGAGGAAAACTCTACCCTTTCAAACGAGGCTCTCTCCAGACTTAAAACCCCTTGCAAGAAGCTCCTTTATGACAGTGTGCTGCTGACCCTGGAGTCCTACGGGTCAGACCTGAAAGCAGAGCAGGACTTGCTAAATAACAAGGAGGCTTATGAGAAACTGAGCCGAAGGGAGCAGCAGGCTCTGCACGTGCGCTATGGACAGAAAAGGATCTTGCATCAGCTGCTGGAGCTGGTACGATAGAAACCTCGCTGCCCCTGGACATGACCTGCCCGGCCCTGATCCGAGGGGAAGGGCAGCCTCTGGACATCCATCCTGCAGCAGGGAGGACAGATGGCAAGATTGACTATGGGCCCACTTGTCCCTTATATGGCACGTGGCTTTTTAGCTACCTCTACATAAAAAACTATCTTCATGGCACTGAAGGGATTTTGGGTGGCATTATTGTTCGGTGAGAGCTCTGGAGCACAAATGTCACCTTCTTCCAGAGGCCTTAAGGAACCCCAGACCTCCCAGTGGCTATTTTAGGAAGGCAGACATACACTGTCACAACAGCAGGTGGGTTCCCTAATTCAGCATCAGAAATTTAAGGCAAGAGCAGCTCCTTGTCCAGATTAAGAGGGCAGAAATCCAGCTGGCAGCTCGTACCTTACAGAGGCTCAGAGTGAACATGTGGCAGCTGCTGACAACACGAAACCCTTCAATGCAGAAGTCCGACTGGATTGGACCTTCCTGTTCACAAATTCCAGGTGGGACACTGCGTCTGTCTGAGACTGTGGAATGATGGGACACTAAAGGAACACTGGAAAGGACCGTACCAGGTTCTCCTCCCCTCCTTCCATCCCTGTGAAACTCCAGGGACTAGAGCCATGGAACCACCATTTATGAGGGAAGAAAACTACAGGACTAGATAAGCGAGAAGCCACCCCCTCTGGATCTTTGGGACTAAAACAATTAAAAAGTAACTTAATGAACCGTACCTGGGAAGAAAGCCTGTCTTAGCAGAGCTTGAATGCCCTCAAGGGGTAGGAAGCATTTCTAATTGCAGTAATTGTTTTACACAAACACAATTGCACAGACCAGGATTGTTGAGACAGTGTCAGATGTCAGACTTGGTATAATGCTGGTATAATTTTCCATTGATTAAGCCCCTAACTGTGACATGTTTTCCTGAATTGCCTTGATCCTTCTGAATAGGAAACTCACATAGATCATCCTTTTGTTCTTTCTTGTCCAAATACTGTAACAAGAGGCCAACTGTACAATGCTTTAACAAAGATGGAAGAGAATTTAAAAATTGTTAATTAATGTTGCAACTAGATGAGAATCCAACAATATATACTCTCTAGAATTTCCTTTGATGCATAAGGAGGAGCAAGGTAAATATCACTGCTGAGCCACAGGAGATGAGGTAGTAGCAGAAGACCATTGGATACAAGTACAGGTAAAAGGAGAACCTTTAACACCTCCCAAGTCCCCTCAAGCTTGGGAAGCCAACCTGCACATAAATTAAGGAGGTAGGGAACCAACAAATACTATTTAATATTGACTATACTTAAAACTGAAAAATATGATATTCATCCTATTATTGCTCTAGGCACAATCAGTAATGGAACCACAGAGCATCCAACAGAGCAGAGAAAGGAACAGATGACAAATGTCAGCACCTGTAGAGCACAAGAATGAGGGTTTGTCTCTGAAGGAAATACAACTGAACTCAAGATACCTGCCTAGATATGGAACAGGATATCTGTAATTCTGAAATTTGGCCAGAGATTAATATAAACCCAGTATTTGAATACATAGCTAAAGGGTGTGTAATGCTTCAGTATTCCTGGGGAATACACAGAAATGGATAATCAGGCAAATCACATTCTAATTTTTGTGTTTGTAAATTTACCCAGATAAGAGGCTGTGATTTTTAACTAAACTATTCAGCCCCAATAACTTCCTTCCAACTATTAAAAACAAATTATAGTTTAATTAACTATACAACTTACCCCTATGGGTATAAGCCTTATGCTAGTGAAGAAATTGCTACAACATAAAAATTTGCAAATGCTGTTAAAAGAAGCTAAATAGAGTAGTAGAAAGACTTTGATTATTGTCCATCATGACACCAAAGAAATCCATCAGGTAATGGAAAGAGTGAAGACAGATGGAAATCACCATTGGTGGGATATTTTATTCGGATGGGCTCCAACAGCACCAGGAATTTTTAACAAAATGCTACATCCCCATAACTGTATTTAATACTAACCTGTCTGCTTTTTATTTTAGTGCTAGGATTGTATATCAAAATGTGGAGAATCATGAAACACCTACCTCCAAGATTTAAATAAAATGGGGAACAACAGTAGCCAAAACAAAGTTGAAGTGTTTAATATTTCAGAAGCTTCCAAGGGAGGGAATTGGTATCTTGAAGCAGAATTCTCTATATCTTTAAGTAGAATTCTCTCTCCTTTCCTTTGATCTCTGTTGCAGATGGAAGCTGATGGTATTTTTGTCACCTTTAACCCCTCTTTTGAGTACAAAGAGGTGTTATCAGGTGTGTTAAACGGGTGCTGCTTTATCCTTATGGAAAGCTTTTGTATTTTGTGTCCTGTTTAGAAGGACATGGAGCCACGGCTGCAGATCCCCTTTGGCACTAAACCTTGGGTTCTGTGCACCCTGAGCTGAACTTGGCTTGAAACTGAGTCAGGGGCACCTCCTCAAACAACCACCAGAGACCTCTCAAAAGGTCCCCCCAGGCACAGAAACAAGGATTGCATAAGGGTTGCACAAGCTAAATGACTCTGCATTAGGTAAGAGGTAACTATGTATTAGATATAGGTGGGTTTATGTAAACTTGAGTGCCTAAAATCTCTCATTTTTTACTCCTCGGTGTACTTGATGTGTGGAAAAACTTTCACCTTGCACCCTGCGCAGAATAAACAATGTCCCCTTCCTAAACCTCTTTGTCCATGTTTAGAGAGTTCCTAAAATTCAGCAACAAAGGGAAGACATGAAGTGCAGTGGCCTCCATCCTGCCAGCCCAACTGGTGTTACTGGGATCTTGCCCGAGTCCTGTCCACCTTCCAGTCTCTGCAACACCAGCATTAGCACAGAACCAGAGACACATCTGAGCCATCAGGACAAGGCAATAAGCTCTGCAGATGGTTTTGCTAGAGTTAAATGGAAGGAAAAAAATCCCATGGCATCTGGACCAGATAAAGAAAAACTGGTTGCTGGTAGTTCTCTGTATCCCTAACCCCACAGGAGGAAGGAGTAAGCTGGAGCTGCAACAGCAGAACCAAAAAATTCCAACTTCAAAAGGCTCAGTTTCAGCACAACTGGTGAGCTGCTGTAAACACCAGGGAACTGCAGGACCTGCCCACAGTCTACTCCTTGACACACATGTGACTGAGAAACATTGCCCGGAACAGGTAGAGAATTCCCTCTGAGCTGCTGTCCACTGGCACAGCTGGTTCAGTGGCCCCTTGGGGGCTGGTTTTTGCTCCATGCAGCAAATGCAAAGCCCGGAACAGAACCCCTTAAACCTGAGTAGGAAATCCTGAGCTCTCTGCCCATACCACAGCAGGCAACCAGCTTTAACAAACTAGTTAATGTTATGAAAAAAGAAAGCAGTGAAGCTCTATTTCCCAGCATCTGCTAGGCTGTAAGGCCCAGGCTAAGGGATTCTGCAACACTGGAGCTGCCTGCCCTTCCCACAGCCGAGCCCAGCCTTGGGCAGATCCCTGCTGCAGGGAGGACCTCAGCAGGGTGGAAGGCACTAGAAATGAAGCTGACGGGCTGTCCACACTCTGTACGCCTCCACTGCAGTCTTCTGTCGGAGACAAACTGCTCACGGAGCTGCAACTAAGACATTCCTATTTCCACATAACTCTCCTTTCTTTGGCACTCCAAAGCAAGGCCCTGTCTGACCATTACATCTCCCCGCTGACCTCACACTAGAGAACAAACCCAGTTGCTTTCAAGAGGCAGGTGCCCCAAAACACACTGGAAAATGGCAGGTTTTGGATGGGTAGAACAGACTTTGAAAGACACCAACTAGCCAGGATGGAACTGGAGAGAATAAGCACAGTGGCACGTGCTGCATGTCATGACTTTTAATGTGTAACTACAGTATGCATACATACAAGAGTGGGAGAACTAAAGCCCAAGAACTAGAAAGGCTACAAAATACAACACATGGACCAATACTTTACAAAACATTGAAAATCCTTACAAAATGGGCTGTATTGGTCCTTTGGGTTCTTTGTTTTTATTCTTTTTCCTTTTTTTTTTGTGTGTGAATTATTTATATATTTATTTGAAATTGTTTCGTGGCTAATAATTTAAAAAAAAGCTAATTAAAAAAAAATTCTAAAATGCTTGTCCATCCAAGAATCATGGAAAATCGAAATCACAAAGTGTTTCTCAATAAGTTTCCAGTCTTCTCACTNGAGAAAAAAATAAAGAAGCTATAGGCCTGGTCTCTGGTTTATTTACCAAAAACAGCTGACCCTCACCTGAAGGGCCTGTTTCTTATCCAACAGGAAGGAGGCATTCTCTGACTGCCACTCCACTTGCTATCAGCATCTGATGAGGGTGAGGGGAAAGCAACACTGAACCTTAACCCCTCCCTCACCCCTCCCATACTCCATAGAATTCCCATATTCCAAACACATCCACCTTTTTTTAACAACTTAGTGATTGAAAGGTCCCCCATCCACATAAAGAAAAATAAGTTACTTATTATAACTGGCTTTTCAATATTCTTTGGGAGTCTGGGAATGTCAGGACAAGGAGGTCTGCCCCAGACAAGTGCTTGGCATCAGCAGCTGCCCCTTTATTACAAGCTGGACAGGCACCAGTTGCCCACCTGCCTTTTACACAATTTGCACAAACCCAAAAGTCCAGACAAAAATGTTTCTGTTCCTTGTATTTACACTAGTTTAAAATGATATTCACAGCATCTTCTGAATTTTGGCCAAAAGTCAAAAAATTTGTCTCAAACTTTGGAACATGCCCACGTAAGACTTTCACCCAGGGTCTGTGGTGTTCTACCCAATCGAGGGGGCTGGGAAGGTCAGGAGGAGCCTTACAGAGTCTTCAGTCAGTCGATGGGACAGGACCTCCAGGCTGGCACGCTTAGAACGCAGGATGCAGCTCGTCTAACTGGCACCAGTCCCTTCCATGACTTGCTGGGCCTGCTTCTGCCCCATGCAGCACTGTGCAACCGACTGGAACAGCCTGCACAAGGAAGCAAAGCAGTGGTAGTGGCAGCAAATGGTCCTTCCACTCTGACAGCACCAAAAACTCCAGGTGCAACTGCTTCAGCTCTAACCCATTTTAACGATTCTGCGGTTAAGTCATACTCACTTCTCAATTTCTGGAGCGCAGTGAACAAACTCGTGGTTCCAGAACTTAAACGCTGGGTTTTTTATCAGCTCAATGAAAGTAATAAGGAGACCCCAGGGATGAGGCCTATTTACAATCAGTCGTTCCAAGAGAACCCTGAAATCCAAACATAAAACCAGTCAGAGCTCAAAGACCCAGACTAGGAAGAAGACTCAAAAGGAGGAAGAAAAGCAAAAAGCTGAATGTTGGCAAGTGAAATGCCTCCCCTCTCACCTGGTGATCTGCTCCTGGATAGCCTCAGTGTTGGCCTCTGCGAACAGGTAGAGCATGGTGCAGCTGAAGTAGTGGGTGTGGCTGTTGGGGTACCGCAGCTGGTTGGCAATAGCGTTCAGGAAGAGGTACCGGCCTGCGGGAGAGGAACGGTGAGGACACAGCTCCCCTCACACAGATCCAGAAAGGAGTAAAGAACCGACTGGTAGTGCTTGAGAGAACGTTTGTGAGCCTGTCTTATGGAGGTACAAGAAGCAAAGCTAACTGAAGATATGTAAAAGCTGTATCAGCTCAGGTTGATGGGGCAGTAAGACTCAATTCTTCTTCATTAAATGCATTTCTACATCCCTTGAATACTTTGAACTTTTGGCTAGAATATTGCTCCTGTATTCAGTTTACTATTCTGACACAGCATTCCTTACTGTGAATTCACCAGCAGCTACAAGAAATCACAGAATCATTGAGGCTGGAACAGACCTTTAAGATCAAGCCCCACTGTCAACCCAGCAATCCCACCGTAACCCCTAAACCACATCACCCGCTGCCAGATCCAGACACCTCAACACCTCGTGGGATGGTGACTCCTCGACCTCCCGTGGACAACCTACTCCAATGCCTGACCACCCTAACAGGGAGAACATTTTTCTAATATCTGAATCCCCCCTGCCTCAGCTTAGGGCCATTTCCTCTTGTCCTCTCACTGCAGGCACAGTACAAGAGACCGATCCCCACCTCACTAAAACCCCCTTTCAGGCAGAGGGTGATGAGGCCCCCACAGGCCTCCTCTTTGAGACTAAACACACTCAGGTGCCTCAGCTGCTTTCTAGACCTTCCATGAGCCTTGTTGCTGGGCAAGCTCCAGCACTTCAATGTCCTTTCTAAAGTGAGGGGCCCACTTGCTGTAAATGTGGCGTGGCACGAACTGCAGTGCTTCCAGCTCACCTTCTGTGTCCAGGTCTACTGCCAGATTCTGGAAGATGTCCATGTGAGCTGAGTGGGTGATGGTGCTCATAGAGGGCGTGCTGCCTTTGTTATGAATGTGTGCAATAGCTTGAGTACCTACGTAGAGCACCAGTGCATTAATCAGCTGGATGTTGTAGCGGTTGCCAGGTTCATTTGATACCTAATAGCAAAGATAGGAAAGCCATTAACAATCTATATTCCTTCAGCACTTGAAGGTACAGCATGTACAACAACAGCATCCAAGTATCTTCTTGATTATATGGACATCCACGAATTCAATCTGGCATTTACCCTTTTCTAATACTGCATGTATTATGAAGCATGTATTACAGTTTATTATAATACTATATTTGAATATATATATATTCATAAGCATCAGCAAAGTGTTAACAGACTTTTTTTTAATTTTTACTCCATACCTAAAAGAAAAAAATGAGGTAAGGCAATGTGAATTCCCCAGCAGTGCCAGAGGCTGAAACATCCCTCCTCCCACCACGTGAATGTTTCTGTCTAAGCAATTCTCTGAAGAAGTACAAATTCAGATCTGAAGTCTGCTGCAAGCCAAGCCATGTGATGTCTGAAATGTGGTTTTAGCCACAACCCTGCGCTGGGTTTTAGCTAATTTGACCTTTTTTTACCCCTAAAGCATTAGCATGCAGATACACCTATTTCTGTACCAATTCATCTACTTGGGAGTCAAATTTAATCAGATTCTAAAAGACTGCAATGCATCTGAACATCCTACTAAGGAGTGGCAGAAGAACTCTTCAGAGATATGTGCATTTTCACAGGCTTTTCTACTGCCTGGGACACATGTTGACCAACACATCAACAAAATTCCTGCAATGTTGAGGTGACCAAGCCAGTGAGATCATCTGTCCCAGGCTATTTAAACCGAACACCCTCAGAAACCTCAAACCCCTCAAACTTACCTGTAGGTTGCTGCGTAGGTCAGACAAAAAGGTGACGGGAGAACGGGTTTTGAGATAGGAATCCAAATCTTTCTTGAACTGAGGTGGCATCACTCCAGTGAAATTTGTGAGTATTCGTGGAGCAATATTAATCTCACTTAGCATGTCCACCTGTTGAGAGAGACCCCCCCGTCAGGTGAGCCATAAACAACGTCTAAAGGAACAAACTGCAAAAGCAGATCTGTAAATTAACTACTGCTGTTGATCATTTTTCCTTACAGCAATGAAAAGGAAACAGAAGACCTTCTGCAGATTTCAGAAGAAACTTGATCTTTAACATGCAAACTTATTACATGATGTCTGGAAGAACTGAGAGGATAAATTCAAGGGTGAAGGCCATAGGGAAATTCAGTCACAGCCTTTGTGGTCTCCCTGTCTACATCAAAGACAGCCTGGCAGTTAAAAAAAGAACAAACATCCACACAAGTCAAGAACAGCCTTCTTCAGTGATAAGTTACTGAGGGCTGCAGCTTTGCTCCCATCACCCTGCACAGCTCAGGCAGGGAAGAACAACAGGACAATGCTTTAGCAGCGTGAGGAAGTTTGCTTCTAATCAGTCCACAATTAGTTGACTGGCATACACCCCAAAATTTAATTAGATGACATTAATACTTCTCAAAGTCTCTCCCCATTATGCAAGAGGCTTGCTTCAGAACGGTGCTTTATCTTATTATTTTCAAGATAAAATGGCTCCAAATGTTTCTCATCCAAAAGCATTTACAGTTACACAGTGCTTGGACACCATCTCTTCCACAATGAGTTCCCAGGACTCCGGGCTCCAGCATCCCGTGGAGCACAAACTACACAACCCAGCATGAGCCGAACAAAACAGAGACAAAGAACTACTGGCTGTGCTGTCAAACAGCAAAGCCACAAAGGCTGCTCAAGCAGCCTGTTTTCCAGTGACAAACCAAAGAGTAACGTGATAAAGATGCCCTTGCTCCAACACTGTGTGCCAGTCCGATCTAGGGATGCCCATCAAGTCAGCCTCCCTTGGGAAGAAGACAAGCCCCCTGGTTTTCCGTGCAAGCACAAGGCTCTCGGTGCAGTTCTCATGTAACACGAGTCTGTCCTTTCAGGCTGAACCTGCACAGCTCTCGCGAGCAAGCCAAGTATCTACTGGTGCCAGTGAAGCCATACAGAGGCAGGATTTATGCTTCCAACTGCAGCAAACTTCATACAGGACAAGGGTTATTTCCCACTCTGCATGCAACATGTCAAACAGGGACCACTGCAAATATAATTGAAGCCCACCTCCTTTAAAAACTGCTGTTCTGCCAGATGCTGCATTACTTAAGTTTCACATTACTTGTTAAGTTTTGAATGGCTGCATTAATTCTAGTATCAATATCAAGTATTTAAACTGTTCCCAAAATTCCAGTCTCTGCCAAAAAAACTGGATAAAGAATACTTGGAGCAATAAAGAGTCCTGTTATCAAACTCCTGAAAGTAAGTTGTACCTTCAGATTGGGGGTGAAAGGGTCTGGAAGCCTCATGTTCCGTGGGAAGGCACTCAGGATCAGATTCCTTAGCTGAATACAGTTAGGTGGGATCACATCACAGAACCCATAGTGGTAGTCACAAAGAAATTCTGGGAAATCATGCAACAAGACCAGCAACACACGCAGAGTGCCCTGTGAAATAAAATACAATAAAACACAAAAGGTGTGTAACTGCTAAAACTGCTCAAAGACTTGCAGAGCCATCATTCTATGTCGTGGTTAACATTACCAGGAGGAAATTAATCTGGAATTAATCTGGCCATCTGCTTCTGTCCCACACCAATTTGCATTCAACTCTAACACAGAAGGTAACAGCAAATCCTGTTCTGCTACCAGAATATCCCTACTTTCAGATAACTTTGGTTGGAAGTAGCATCTATTAGATGACATTTTTTTACCTTGTAAAGAATTTGCATAGGTTTGGTGAGTTCCACATTTCTAAGGAAAGGAGCCAAGTACTTGAACAGATCGATCAGTAACTGGGCGTACATAGGCCAACCCTGTCAAGAAAAAAAACAGCAGGTGGGAAACACGCAACGAAGAGCGGTTACCTTAACGCCAAAACTATAACTAGATGGATCTTTACATAAACCTGGATGGAAGAGCTTAGCTACTGCCAGCTCTAGTACTGAGCGCAGCACAGCTCATTTCAAGGGCTTCACCTGCACATCATTGTGCTGTGGGTGTTTCCAGAACACTCAACATGCCACGCTGAGCTCACAGCATTTAGCCCAGAAGGCTGCAGCTCTTCTGAACATTGACAAAGGCATGTTTATTAAATTCAATTCACCCTGTGTTCCACAGTTATTGACACACGCTCTCCTCCATGCAGTTAGGTTACTGTGAATGTGGAAGACAACAAAAACAGAACAGCCATGCTACGAGTGCACTTCAAGAGATGTGAAACAGCACCACACCAGATAAGCATCTGTGTGAGCTTTTTAAATCAGAAGAGATAAACTGCAGCCACACCTTCTGCTGTGGTGTATGTGCCAGCATTCTTGCAATAAATATCCGATGGGAGATCAGTTCCAGCCAGGCATAAACAAAACCTGGAGCTTTTGTAGGCCTCAGGATGTGAAATGTGTTACTGAAAGAAAAGTTAGAGCAGGTTAGAAGTGCACAGCAATAAGACTGCTTTTCATAACATTGAGGGAAAAACACACACAGCCCTGAAAGCAAAGGCATTTGAGCATCTTGGGTTTTACCAGTCATTTTCCTTAAATCAAGCAAGTGGACAGTCCACGGGAGAACCAGTTACTCCAAAGGTGATTAAGCCACCAAAAAAGTCACAGCCTTTACGTGAAAAACCTTAATCCTACCAAGAAAGGATGAGCATTGTGGCCAATTCCAAATACATACCAGAAAGCTGTGAGTGTCTGGAAGTTGATGGTCTCCAGCACATGCTCAGGAGCATTTAATTCCAACAGCAACATGATGAAAATGCGATGGTAAGGAAGCTGCTGAAACTCACTCTGCCGAACATCGTGGTCTTGCAGGAGAACTCCCACCACAATACCAAGAACCTAAAGAGATCAAGACATTTCATTGGTGGCAGCAAGAATTACTTTGCCAGTTGACCTATAGATAATACTTCAACCATCAGTAGATTATAACAAGAACCAAAAACCCTAGTTACTGGAAGTGCTGCATAAATTAACGTTACAACTTGCTTCAGCAGCTCCCAAACACTATTCTTTGCTCTCCCTGTCTCTTGGATCACAATCACAATGACTGACTGGACAGTCATGGAAGGTCTTCACCACTTGAGACCATCCAGCTCTAAGCCAAGTAGTTTAAGGTGAGTTTCAGGTTGGTTTGAGATGAAATCTTTGCAAACAAGAAAGCCACTTGGCATCTTCATGCTTCACTCAGAAGTTTATCGTTTCAGTGACCAACCCAGAGTCCTCTCATCTGACACTCCAGCAGCAGCCTGCACTAAGGTCTGCATCTTTATCAGCAAAGGCACAGCCAACAACACACGTTACACGCAGGCAGTAAAAGAGTCCCCAACCTTGTTCAGGAGGTTGATCTTTGTGACCGTGTTGGTTGCCTCCCCAGAGTGCTTCACCAGCAGTGCAATAAGTCGCACAAAGGCATCCAGGTTGTGGTAGCACTTGGCTCGAATCATCGTGGGGTTGGCTGCAGGATTGTGCTGCTGCTCCGCCAGAGCACGGTAGCTGATCTCAACGCACATTTCGGTGCAAAGGCGGAAAAAACGGGTGATCAGGTCATCTGTTTTCAGGATCCCTTGCTGGTGCATCTACGCAGGGAAGGAAAAAAACCTCAGCACCGTAACCACAGAAAGTTCATTTTACAATTCGTTTCACAAAGAGCTCATCTTGCCTGCCACCATTAATTTTTACCATACTCTCCGGAGAGATTAATATTTGCAAGGCAACTCGAGGGTGGCAACACAATTTTAGCGAACACGTTTACTCCCAAATAGAATCTTTTGAATCCCAAAATATTTTCAACCATCAGCATGGCTGAGGAGCCCCTTTCAGTGTCAGTTCTGCCACCAGCACCCAACCTTGCATGAAGGACAGCAGGAGGCAGCGGCAGCAGCTCGGTCTGTGGGGCCTTTAGGAGCCCACACAAGGAGTACAGGCTCTGGGAAGGGCAGATTCCAGCTACTACCTCAGGAACCATCACTATTTAACACAGTGAATTTTCCTCACACGAACATTACATGAAGAGAAACTGGGTGGGCTTTTTTGTTTGGGGGGCTGCTTTAATAATATACATGTAAGAAACCCCAGAGACCTCCTTTTATTTGTTACCCACGGTATTAAAACCATCCAAGTGAAACAAATTATACTGCAGGAAACTTCTGGGTTTTGAATAAAGCATCCTATTTCTAAATTCCTACTGCACAGACAGAAAGCTATAAAAAACAGCATAACTGATAACTTGGAGATCATGTGGAGAACTTCTAGTATTTCTGGAGAAACATTTTTGTATTAAAAAAAAAAAAAGAAATTTATATATCTGCCTTCAAAGTTCTATGCTTCTTCTTGTCCTATAGACTAGTGGAAAGAAAGCAACACTTTAGTAGCCAAAATTATAGTCATTTAAGATCAGTAATAGAACCTTATTTAATGCAGTGATTTCAAAAAATCTCTTTAAGACCCATCGTTAAAGCCTGTAAGGAAACAATTATAAATAAACACTGCACTTCAATATATTTAAATTACTATTTCAAAACTGATCAAATATTTATAAAAGGTAAGCAGTGAAGTGTACAAAAAAGTGCATTGAGTATTATCAGTACACTGAAATGTGTGCTAGAAGCGTGATTAAAGGTAAAAAAAAAGTGAGGTCACAGGAATAAGTGAAAATATTTCTTTAAAAAGTGAGTTTAGCACAATATCTATTAAAAACATTCAAAAATGCTATGCAGTAGAAGTCAGATCAACAGGAATCTGTCTACAAGCCAGTACACAAGGACACCAAAGTCACACAACAAAAAAATCACTGCATCAGTCGTGATCTTTATCCACACTTTGTAGGTCAAGCTTCTATTCATTCGTAGCTGCAAAGTCTGCAGCATTTCTGTGGCAGTGACACAGAGATTTAAAGTGAGCACAGTAGACAGACTAAGTCAGGGGCTTCCTTGCAGCTGCAGTCGAGGAGCTGCCCGCAAGGAACACAGTTTTAGGAAGCTGACTGCAGATATTCAGGGAGTTTGTCACCACTCCTGCTGAGCTACTGACATGTTGGGGGTTGTTTAAATTTAGGCAGCACTTCAGCTAATGATGTTTTAAGTTTTTCCTCACTAATGATTCGGGATGAAGAGGGATTCCCTTGTCCACATGATCTGAAACAATTTACCTGAATCTCTACTACCAATTTCCTTCTGCAGGCTATCAGAGCTTTTACTGTTACCCACAAGGAGCAACACTAGTCAAGGTTCATTGCATCTCAGCTGCAGGTCTTTTCCCACCAAACTTATCTCAGAACTCATGGTTTTGAACAGACAGCTTGTTCCCACAGTATCTGAAGAACATGATTTGGTGGAGGACAGGGTTTTCTACAGAACACTGCCATCAAAACCAGCCAAAATTTTGACAGTCAAAACCTGGAAGTTTCAAAAGGATGCCTAACACAGGTTACAACACTGCTTTAAAATGGAGGGCATCACACCCTACTTATGTTGAATAAAAAGCACCTTTCTTTCCAAAAGCTCTACCTGTCCAACAAACGCAGAGAATGCTTTGGTACTGTCACGGCCTGCTGCAGCTGAATGGTAGAGGTTCACCCACTCCCTCAGCAGGTATTCTGCCTTCTCCCTCAGGCCTGGTGGGTCATCATACTCAGAAGCTTGGGAAATTCCTGAATGCATCATGAAATTAGGACCTCCATGAGCACGGTCAATCATTGCTTCATAATTTGATCGGACCACTTCCATCAGCTGGGGTAATCTAATGCAACAGACAGCAAGAGCTGGGTTAGAATTCCTCCTCCCCCAGAAGGTGAAGGAACTGGAAGCTCAGTCAGAGCTGAAAGAAAGCAAGTTATTTCTTAAACTAAATCTTTGTATCTTTCAGTCCTCACTGGAATAGCAGAAATAAGTCATGAAAGCAGATACATTTATGATGAAAGAAGGAACACTGAAATCACACAAGCTTTGAAGTTCCACTCCAATTTGTACAGCAGAGTGCTGCAACAAAGCCCCCCAGGGACTAGAAACAGCTCCACTTCTGCAGACTTCAGGAGCCCTAAAATGCTCCCGGACAGCACTGAACAGCCTGACTGGGGCACTAAATTTGCCTGCAGTGAAAGTCAGGCCATACAGTGAAGACAGTGTGTCCACACCAGCTGGATGAATGGGCTTTTGTTTTGGGACCTCCCACTGGCAGCTGTGTTGACAGTGGCAGCCACTGCCACCAGCCAGCTGCTGGATGCTCTCACAAGCAATCCAGAGTTCTCCAAGCTCCAATCCATGTTGTTCTCAAACCCAGCAACAACTGCTTCCACCTTAGGAGCCTGCAAGTCCCAGAGGTATTTCCAGGTGCTGTGGCAACATTTGCTGCCCAGTTACCTGCTGGTGGATACACAAACCACGTGAGACTGATGGAGGATTGCTTCATGGACTCTAAACAGAAAGGTCTGTCCAATCTTATTAATTGCTTGTGATTAACAAATTAACATATTAACACCTCAATACGTAAGACTGAAACAGGAAAGAATATTGCCTAAATTTGAGATAAAGCAGGAATTCAAGCAAGTTTCTTACAGTACCACAGTATTCCGGAGCACAGTGCATAGGGAGATTTTCCTGCTTGAGCGTTCAGCTTGACATGTTGCTGCAGTTGCCTCTATTCTGACTAAGATGAGTACATTCACATTAGAGTGACAGTTTAAATTGACATAGGACTGCAGCTCTAGAGAAAGTTTAAAGCTGTAGGATTGAATGATATGAGACACTGCCTACATATAACATTGAAATCATAAATGAGCAGAGCAAAAAGTAACAGATTGCACAGCGTTACACTCTCACCCTTCTGGGGCGTTTCCTCTGGAATGAGCATTAATTCTCATGAGCGTCTCAATGGTGTGAAACAGATCTGCTTCTGTTACGTGGGCGACGCTTCTCTCATCCACCAAGAGAATCTTCACCAACTGCATGGCAAACGCCACAGCCATGTAGTTCAGGCCATTCTCCATGGACTGTCAACACAACAGAGGCAATTAAAGTCCAGCCACAAATCTCACAGAGGACTGACCGTACCTCCCTTCCCAAAAGAGGGGGTTCCCTTTACCTGAGCCAAGTGAAGGTCATACTGCTGCATGTTGACAAGGTGATTGCGGATTAGCAGCTCCACAGCTTCCACGTTGTATTTGTACTCATCTCTGCACTCGATCAGGCACCTGAAAAAAGAGACTTCTTTTACAAAGTGTACCTCAAAAACACAGCTTAAGTGAAGCAACTCAGATTCAACACTTCAGAACCTGTGCCCTTCACTGTGATTCATTACTCAGCTCCAGAAGAAGAGTCTTCCAGAGCATTCTCTAAGGTAATGCTTGAGTTCAGAACAGTCAGGCTCAAGCACTTGTTGCCCTGCACAAATGGTCACAAAAGCCCTTCAAGAGCTTCAGTTTATTCAGCATAAGAAGCCTCTCTTCCAAGGACAAAGCAGCACATCTGCCTAGCTGAAGCACTAATGCATATGCCATGTCACACAGTTTGTGACAGCAAAATGAGGAGAACAAAAAAGCCCGGAGCATCTCTAATGTTTAACTGCATTAAAGATTCCTATCATGTTCTGGGATGAAACAGCATTATCAGAAGATCTAGTTAGTTTTGACAAAAAAAGCCAGTAATTTGTCCATATTGCAGCAAAGCAAAACATTAACAGGCAAGTGATTCAGAGTGACACGGGAACTCCCAGAAGATGATCCAAGCTCCACCAGTGTCCCTGCTGCCCCACAACTGACCTGGTGATCTGTTTGTTACACCACGGGGATCCGTAGGCGCGGCCGTCCTGCAGAGCCTTCAGCACGAGCAGGTGACACTCCCGATAGCGGAGCAGGAGGTCGGCATCAGCCCCGCTGGTGGCATCCAGCAAGCCCTCTACAGCCTAGAATACATGCAACCTGTTAGCAGAGGGAAAAACAAGTCCTCTTCCAAATCTTCTGCGTGTTACATCAGCAAGAGTTATCACCAGAAGACTCGGCAGACATGAAAAAAACAAAATCAATTTAGTAATTGTGCTGACCCCTTGGTAAGACCATGTGAGATCTGAGTTAGTTCGTGCTGCAGCTTCTCTAAGTCAGTGCTGCCTCGGCAGTTCAGCATATGGCTGATGGAAAAATTTCATGGCAAATGATTTCCAGAACCTGCTAGAACTAAAAGTGAGCAGGTTCCTCAGAGAAAGAGCTGCACCACTCAAGAGAGCCTCTGAGTTAGTCTACAGCAAATGAATCTTACTGGGGCAGCACAGTTTATTTGGTCAAGTCCTAGTCAGGCCTGGATCCTTTAATAGGTACAACCACTATCAGAGAAGAACAGAGTCTCTCTCCAGCTTTCAGTTCCTCTTGTTTTGGCACTGTTCTTGGATTCTCAAGCAGGCAGCTCAGTATTCTTCCACTATTCTCAAATGGATTTCTCTCCACGTCTGTCACTTGCTCTGCACTACTACACAGGCACTGGTGCCAGCTCAGCTCGCAGAGCTCATTGCAACAGTCCCCACTGGTACAGCCTTACAAATTCTGGCTGGAATGGAGTTAATTTGCTTCACAGCAGCCCATATGGTGCTCTGCTGTGGATTTGTGCTGAAAGAGTGTTGACAACACACCAGAGTTTTGCCAATTGCTGTACAGTGCTTACAACAGCATCAAGGCTTTTTATTTCCCACTCTTGCCTCTCCCACCAGTGGGTAGGCTGGGGATGGGCAAGAGGTTGGGAAGCAACACAGCCAGGACAGCTGATTTAAAACCGAATAAAGGGATATTCTACACTACATGACATCATGCTCGGCAATAAAACCTTAGGGAAGGGAGCATGAAGAAGGGCATTCATGGTTCTGATGTTTACCTTCCCAAGCAAATGTCACATGTGCTGCAGCCCTGCTTTCCGAGAAGCAGCTGGACATCTGCCTGCTGATGGGAAGCAGTGATTTTTATTTTTGTTTTGTTTGCACAAACAGCTTTTGGTTTCCCTACCGAACTGTCATAAAATGAATGAACACATCATCTTGTCTTCCCTCTGTTTAATCCCTGTCCTGCAGAAGAGAGGAATGAGCAAGCAGCTTCTTTCCACAGCAGCCCGGACACTGTGTGTAGAATACACCAAGTGAACATCACGGCTCTCTCCCAATTATATGTACTGAATTTCCAAAGACAGCAGCTCAGTCCTGGTTGACCAAACAAGTTCCACAGCATACACAAAGACACACAGTCACCAGGCAGGACAATCCATGAGCCAGATGAGTAACAAACTCTAGACAAGCACTCACTTTCTGCAGTAGTCCCAGTGCAGCAATGGCATCGCGGGAGTTCCGAGCCACTACCACAGCCTCCAAGAGGCTCCGCAATGCTTGAACTTGAGGATTCATGGCCAGGGTGTGTGGAATGGACTGCAGGTGCTGCTCCAGTTCTGTCATACATTTGTCATAGATTTGTGCTACGTCATCTGTAGCCCAAGCCTGCTGCTTAAGAGAAAGTGGGAATGAGTGATTTTTGCCAGGACTGTATTTGTCACACTCAAATACTGACTGGCTCTTCTGCTTCAGGAATTATAGCATACAGAATTCAGACCTCTGCAGTACTGTGGTTTGTTACGCTGGCATTTTTACACACAAATAAGAGCAAGTAAAGCAATGAAAACAATTCTAGCAGTCAGAATCACAGAATGGTTTGGGTTGGAAGGGACTTAAAAGGCTATCTAGTTCCAACCCCATTGACATGGGCATGGACACCTTTCACTATTCCAGGTCGCTCCAAGCCCCACCCAAGCTGGCCTCGAACACTTCTAGGGATGGGCAACCACAGCTTCTCTGGGCAACCTGTTCCAGTGCCTCACCACTCTCACAAGGAATTTCTTCTTAATATCTAATCTAAACCTGCCCCCTGTTACTTTGAAGCCATTTCCCCTTGTCCTTCACTAAGGCCTTAAGTCCTTAAGACCAACTATGCATACAAAAACCTGCTCAAAATTCATGCTTGCCATCCATGAGCTTCCTGCAAAAGTAACCTGAAATTTGAATAAAATGTTTCACTACTGCTAAAACTACATGTAGTAATCATAACTTGCAGAACTTATCCCAATTTGGGTTACAAACCCCTCAGACTGGATGGAAGCTTTATGTTGCCATTACTCTGTCATCTTGTATTCTAGCAAGAGATAAGTTCTCCAAGTCTCCAAAATGGCTACAGTACTCTTATAAAGCTGATTAATTCAGAAACCTCTACCTTCATAGGCTGAGCCAAGAATCCTGTAGGCTGAGTTAAGTCATTGGTAGGCAAGAAGCCAGGGACATTGCGTGCAAACTCTTCATAAACAGCCAGCTGTTTTGGGTCCACACCTCCAACCTTTGCAAAGAAAAGAACAGGCATTAACCTCATTGACAAGCACTGGGGCAGTTAAAAATGAGGGCAGTTTGTGTAACTGGCAGCTGCTCAGTCACGTTCTTGAACACAGTGGCCCAGACATCAAGAAGCAGGATTCAGCTGCTCTGCACTGAGGTCCTGTCTCTCCTGTGACACCTCATAGGAGGATTTTCCTTTAAAATGGAAACTCACGCTCAAGAAACAGAAATAACTGAATACTGAGAAATGCTCTGCTGAAAGCACATGCTACATCCCTTAAAGGAAGAAAATATAAAGGAGGTAAGATAACAAAACAGACAAGTCATCTTTCAGTGAGAGGAACAGCACAGAACAAGAGACAGGACTTAGGTCTTCAAGGAATTGAGGAAAATGATATGAATACTCATTTTGGAACAATATAGTTATATTTTTCCATACTAATCAAGATAACAGCAGCTGCACTGTTAGGCAAGACTACAATATACAGGATTGCTCAGCTGAAGCTGTGCCATCCAGTTTTTCTTATCAGGAGGGGGAGAAGAGCAGCATCAGGACAGAGCTGGGTTCACGTCCTCACCTTTAACCTGATCTGTTCTGGCATCCTCTCAGCCTGGTAAGTTAACACAACAGGATCGCAGTACCGACGGCCCTCTTGTCTGGCATGTTTTCTGAGCTCAAATTCCTGGGAAAAAGACAAACACAGCACCGAATTTTAGACACCGAGTCTGGATGCATATAGGCACACGTAATACTTCTAAGAGACAGCAGTCCCATACTTACAGTTGCGAGCCTCTTGTCCATCTCAGGGCCTGCCTTTTCCACAGCTGTCTTCTGGATAAAGCAGCAGGCAAGCTCACAGTTATCCTGGGCTAACTGGGCAGCTGCCTGCTCCATCATGTCCCTCTGCTGTGGGGAGGCTGCCTATTGAAAACCACAATAATCAGTGAAGGCTGTAGGTTTCTCCCCCTGTATATTACCACCCTTCAAATCTGCACCACTGCCTATACAGAACACCAGCAATAAAGAGGAATGCTCTTAGGCTCACACTCCCTTCCCATGGAATATACAACAATAAATTTCATTTTGCATAGCTTTGAATAAAACATGTAGGCAAGACGACAGTAAAGACTTTCAACATGGAACAAAACAGCAGGAGTTCTCCATCTTCTCCACCTCCCTATCTGCAGGGCACAGAAATAAAGCCCTGCTTTAGACGGACGCATGCACAGCGATGCTAATGCAGGGAAAGCCTCACATCACGGCACAAGTTTCACCCCTCCCCAGGTCGTAATCAGAAGATATAAAAGCACAGCACTAACAATGCAAAACAGCAGTCCTAAGCCTTTTTGCAGTGGGTTCCCTTTCTGGTACAGATTTTCTTCTTTCCTTCTCAGAGTCTGCTTTAAGAGAACCCTGAACAGATAGACTTCTTTTTCAGGGTGCAAAGCAGCAACTGCCACTAGAAATGGAATACATGTACAAAGGCAACCTGTCCCATCTAGTTGGACTCCCCTGTCTGTTAAGATCTACCCTTTCAGTTCTCTTTTATCAGTTCCTATTACACTACTCTTGTTAACCCACTTCATACAATGAGCCAGGCATGAATTTTAATGTGTCTTGTACACCACTTCTTCTGCAACACAATGTTTTCTATAATTAACCCTTTAAGAAAACCTCCTTGGATTACCACTGGTTTTATATCAATGTCATGTCTTGAGGGATAAAAAAATTGACCATTAAGTTAAGCTTTGACATTTTGCAAACACAGCAATACTGTCTTCCACAAAACTCAAACTCCTTCTGCTTATGCACGTTCTTCTGTGATTAAACTTGAGAGAACACTGGGGCAAAATAAAAAGCTAGTCAGGAAGTTTGTGTGCAGTGTATTAAGATCCACCTTAGCAGTTTAAGTGTGTTCGATATGAGCTGTAATCTCAACGCGCTTTTTTCACTGTAACTCCACAGGAGTCATGAGGCTTTTATGCAGCGAATTAATCTCCACGCCAGTTAAGCCACGTAATTAACCAGCAAGTCCTCACTGTGGAGAACTGATTTGCTAATGCTGGACGCCTGCAGTCCTGTAAGCTGGAAATAAACTTGAGTCGACGGGACCCTTACCCTCAGAGCAGTGGCAAAGCTGTTTTTCAGGTTGGTGGCTATGCTCATGAGCAGCGGCTCCCTGCAGGTGATCATGGCCATGCCGGCCGTCAGGTTCCGCATCATGTGGTGAGCGGCCACGCGCATCCGCGACTCCTCCGAGTCCAGCGCGAAGTCCTTCCTGACGATCTGCTCACAGGTGGTCATGGCAATCTTAATGGAGCGATCCACCACGGGGTGCACCAGGTCCTGCACCGCCCGCTCTATGGCCTGCCGCACGCACTGCTTCAGCTGCGGGTGCGCCTGGAACAGCGGAATCTGCACGGGGAGGGCAGCGGCAAAGGTCAGCGAACGAAGTGCTCTGGAGTCCCCCCTGCCTGAGACATTCCCATTTTCTGAACAACTCCTAAGTGCACTGTCCCAGCTTGTGCAGAACAGCCTTGTTCCATGTGCCGCTGTTAGAATATTTGATAAATCTAGAACTGGGACAAATGGTCATTTTTCTTACCAAGTCGCAGCTGAGTGCAATGCAAAGACTGACTGAAGAGCTAAGCCACTGACTGGTCAAAAGGAGCACAGCAGCAACTATCCCAACTGACACATTGCCAGAAATGAAGTGGATACTAATGTCACAGTGAAAGACCACTTGACCATCTCAGGTTGCTAATGCAACTACTAATCACCTCTAAAGTTCTCCATTTTGATTACTCATTACTCCACCTCCCCATTACTTTTGAAAAGTGACTCTGCAATAACTTCAAGTTTACAAAATGCTGCTCCCACCAGCTGAGATCTGTGGCAAATCTGGCGGTAAAAATTCTTTTAGCAAACCAAATCAACTCTGAAACTTACCGTGGGATTTAAGGTAATATGTGGAGCCAAGCCTCCTAAAGAATACACGTTGATGTCGTGGTAACTGTACTGGGGCTGTGGAGGGACCGTGGCTGTACAAGTGGTGCTGGTAGCTGGAGTTGTAGAAGCAGCTGGAGAACACAGGTAGGTTTGTATTGAGCCATTAGTGGAAAGCAAATGCTTATAACGCAAATATTATACACTTAAACCAGAAAATGACCAAGAAATAAAAGTTTTGCAGTTTCATCATGAAACCTCTAAAACTTGCAACTTTCATTCTGCATTTTCCCAATGATTAGTTCCAAAGCAGCTTCAGCACATTTTAAGAGAGCTGGCTGTTACAACAGTTTAGCCCATGATGTCGTGTTAACAGCTCATTCTGCCTCACTCCCTTCTAAGGAGTAGCTACACACCCCACATGCAGAATTAGTCCTCACGATGGCTTCCACTCCCTTCCCATCTCCAGACTCTGTACACCTCTATTACAAAAGTATCCAAGTGCTCCCAAGCATTCAGGGATGTTACAATAGCCTATGTAGCTTCATAATAGCAAAACCTGCCTTATTTCGACTTCCACAGGGCGGTTATGGATTCCATGAGATGTACTTACTAGTTGTTGTGATGGGTGGTAGCTCTTCTGGCTGCTTCACATCCTTCTTTGGAGCAGAGAGCTGCTCATCCAGGTTTTTCAGACGATCCTTATCTTTCAGGAGACTTCCAGGTTTCAGCTCATTGATGTCTAGTGCAAGATTCTTGCAGAGCACCTCGATCTCAAACTTCAGATTCAACTGCAAAACAGTTCTAGTTTAGCACGTGTCACAAGGACGATGCCCAAAACATCTACCAGGCCACTCGACTCCCAGTCTGCCCATTCTAACCCACACCTTTCAGAGACTAGCAGTGATCAGACAAATATCTTGCACTCTGACCTCACAGGAGAAGACCTGCATCCAAATTCTACCAAATTAAGCAATGCCCAAGCCATCTCCCCATGCTAAGGCAGTGAGAGGTGCTACGTGGTCCTTCACAACATCCCCTGACTGCTATGTCAAGGAAACCTCACTCAGTAGGTACAGAAAAGAAAAACAGAAGTTTACTTTTAGATCATGTTCTTGGTGTAGCTCAGCTAAAACGTTCATAATGGCCATTGTCCATGGGTTTGGAGGCCTGAAAACCTACAAGAGAAAGAAGAGAACAGTATTACATAAAACTTCTTGAATCACCTGGATGGCTTATGACTGGAAGTTTTGGAACACAAGCATACAGCCATGGAAAGCTTTGCACAGCTGCAATTAGGGTGGAATTTAGTATTCTGGTAATAATTAGTCCAGTAAATCAAGTTTAACTGGAACGACATGAGGAAGCTAAGTGTAAAACTGGAAACACAATGACCTGGTCCTTCTGAGAGATCAGTTCTATGCCAAGTAGAACTGACGAGCTGATCAGGGTCAAAGTGGGTGAAATAAAATAAAAAAAAAATCAAAAAATAAATATATTCTAGAATCTCTTCAATGGCATCCTTCTATTTCTCAGTAGAGCTCTGTTGAGGGATACCACAACACAGTTCAGCTAACACTAAGTATTTATATGGCAAAAATGCATGAGCCATGTACTTTCCCTCAAAACAGAGCACCTTCACTTTAAGCCCTTGCATCCTTTTTCTTTCTCTCCATGGAATGCAATTTTCACTTTGTGACAAAAGCTAATTACTTTCTGCAGTATTCTGCCACTTAAGCAATAACTCTGTCAGCACAAAGACACTTACCACACTCCTGACACTGGATTCTAAGACTTTGGCAACAAATGGCACTACATAAAGCAATTCCTGCTGTCCCTTCACATACGCTTCCAGTAGCAGTGATTTCACATCCAAATCCTGAAAAATACCATCAACAATTGAATTGGGAAGGAGGGTGGAGAAAACAGCAAACACACTGCAAAGTTCCACTTACAAACTACTTCCTTTTCAGATACAGGCAAGGTTGAGTCAAGACAGCCCTTGAATTTTACAGGCTGTTAAGCAGCAATTATTTTCTGAACAAAGATTTACATATCTATACTTTTACACGGGCTTAACAAGTTCTCGCCAAAACAAATATAGCTACTAACTTTACTGATATTAAAAAAAAAAATATTTAGAAGTCTTAAATGACCAACTCTGGAACCATACTTTGTACTTGGCACAAAAAAGAGGCACCAGAAAGGTGATAACATTTCCCAAATAGCTTATGCTACTGCACAACAGCTTATCAATGCATGCCAAAGCAATCTGTAATGACAGAAGCTCACCGTGTGCAAGATGGGCTTATTTTTAGCCATGGTAATCATTCCCAGCCAGTGACCGAGGTTCTTTAACAAGGAGCGGTCTGAGAAGTTGGCTGCAGCTTTGTCTGATGTCAATAGCACCTAACGAAAACAAACAAAAAAACAAAAGGCAGCTTGAGCAACAACCGGAAGATTATCAGCCTCCTAACCAAATCCAACAGCTGATCTGACCGAAGGCAAAGTTTTAGAACATCAGGTTCTGAGCTTCAGCCTCCTCAGAGAGATACTGGAGCAGCCTTTATTTTAAGACAGGAACCTTCAAATCTGCTCTGTAATGACTGCAAACTTAATTTCTTTAAAAGGATCAAAAAAGAGGATTACACCTTCCCAGACCTTACCATTTACTGTGCTGAGACTGTTACACTATTCATTCAGCAAATGTCTTTGTGCATCAGAGACCTGGAGGCTACAGCTTGCACTTCTAGGGAAACCATTTAATTCTCAATGTCAAGGCTGAAGTCATGTCCCAAGTATCCTGCTGTTGGTAGTTCTGTTCCCTAGCTTCAGAGGAGCATCAGCTGAACAGAGCAAGGTCAGCTGTGCTCTCGAGAGCCAGGAGATGCTTTTGCACTACAGCGTAACCCACGGTGGTCAGGAAATTCCACCAACAGGTTTAAAAATAGTGCTTGGTTCACCAGCTTGTTTCATCTGTTCATCACTTCTGGGCTTCTGCTTCTTCCTCCTCCTCCCCTTCACGTTATCTTAGCCCTCTAGTAAATTTTGGTCGTTACACTCCCATTTTCTACACACTTCCCTTCCCCTTTATTCTTTGACCAAAACAGCAGAGTGTGGTTTTCTCATCTTTATACTTTCCCCACCCAAAACAACCACACCATGAGCAATTTTTGCCTAGGCTATAATTTGCAAACCTCACACAAATTCAGAGTCCACCTACATAAATAAATCCAAATGCAGATTTTCTCTCCTGTTACACAATTTAAGTCTTCTGTACGTTCCTAACTGAAAAGAATCCTGGTGTTCATAAAGATAACCTGTAGGTTTAGTAGTAAGCTAGGAAGTAGATTTTTGAATGATATTCCATAGTTGAAGATCAGCAACATAACAAGCAAACAGAATGAGGAGAAGAGAACACTCCCTAATCTTTAATTCTACCCAAGTATTAGAAAACTTTCACTACTCACCTTAATATTTCTGTAGGTTTCGTTCAGAACCATTTTATTAAACTCCGGATTTTTAAGTGTGTCGAGGAAGTTTGAATATAAGCTGTGAAAGTTAGGCTCAATACTGACTCTCTTCATCACAAGATACTGTGATACCCAAGGCATGAACTCTTCTTTCACTGTTTCCTTCAGTTCTTCCACCTGTGGCCAAACCAAAGAGAAAACACAGCCCAGAATAGATGAGAAGATAACCAAAACCTTTTGGGGCCAGCTCTGACCAACACATAGTTATGGTCAGACAATTGCTTTTAACACTAACATTGTTTTTCTAAAAAAAATATTTGAAATCAGTGTCTCAATATCCAAAGATGTAGTCAACCAGTAAAGATGTAATCATTAAATCAGCAAGGCATAATTTACTTCTCCTTCACTTCTCAGCTTCCAGCCAGACAACTGCAAATAAATGTTGTCATTTTACAAGTTCAAGCCATCCATCCACTAGACTGTAAATTACAGGAGTGGTACAGGGGGCAGCAGGACTGCACTTTTCTACTAGTTAAAAAAAATGTCTTTAATTTCTGTTTGAAATACAGGAGTCCTTCAGCTTAACCCTGCAATGTTAAGTGGTACCCAATCCATTTATATGACGTGAAATGTTTATTCAAGATTAAGAACAGGTATATTTTGCCCATCTCTCCTCTCCCTGGAAAATCCTATCTCCAAAGAGGTTCAAGCAGAAAGTGTTGGAAACTATCATTTCTTTACAGTGTGCTCCCTCCTGAAGTTTTGCAAGCTGTAATTTTGGAAAAGTATCATCAGCAAACACTTAAAAATATATAAAAAGTATAGATTAAAAAAAATAAATATTTTTTTACTAGCATTCTTCCATACTTGCCTTCTGTGTCATATTTGACTGAGACAGGTTATTGAAGATGAAAGCAATTTTTTCCTGGACATTCTCTGGAGGTTCCACAATTCTCTCCGTTTGATCTGTTGCTACTAACAGCGTATCAATGTTGGTAGTATTAATGGAAGGCTGGAGGGAGAACAGAAAGTTAAGAATAGACAATACCTAGGGGTGACATCAAAAGAAACTTTTGCTCTGTTCTGTCAAGCCAAAATAGAATTGAGCTTTATCAGGAGACATCTACTGTCTCAGATTCATTTTCAGCAGCACTCCAAAGGAGCCAAGTGATTTTTTTTACCCCAAAAATCGTGATCAATACTCAGCAGAAGAATGCTGCTGCACAAAAAGCCTCTACATTCATATATAATAGGTGCCACTGCAATGGCACCCTTTAGGCTAACAGCCTGCATACAATTTTAGCCCAGGGAACAATCACAGAACAATAGTGAGCAGCACTTAGTACAGCAGGGAGTCTCCCCAGGAGTAATTCAGTGCTGATTTGGGAAGGAGAAATCCCTGAGGTTCACTTCTGAGGGGCAGCATGTCGAGTGTAAGTCAACAGAATGTGACCCAGGGTCCCTACAGCTGCAGGACTGAACCCCAGGGCTTTGGCACCTGGTGCACTGCAATTCAGGGAAAAGGAGATGCAGTTTTAAACATCAACCCTGGGAAAATATAAACGCGTCAAAGAAACAACTATCTACATGACATAACCAGGGGTGAAAGGCAGTAACAGCTACACCATGACCTGTCCCCACAGTTTGTTCACAACACTTGCAGCTACCTTTGGCTTTCGCCTCCTCTGCAGAGAACTATTCAAGGACAGTCCCAAGCAGCAACACAGGCTCGACTTCACAGTGCATCAGTCATCATACAGCAACAGCACCACCCATCCTCGGTGAACACACGGCACCAAGGGTGCCCCAAAACTTTCTGTGCAATAGCCAGTAGTATCAACCTGCCAACCCTGCAATAACTCTGACAAGCAGTTCAGAGAGTTGTTTATGCAAGTGACTGAAGATGTGAAAAGCCTAATGCAGTTAGAACTGCCAGGTCAGATGCGTGCAGTAGGTGTTCCCATGTCCCAGGCAGAACAGCAGCTGCCAACTATTTTAAGAGTCCTACCGGAGGTCATTAAGAGAAACAATGGTTCTGTAATTGTCTTGACAGTTAAAGCACCAATAGAAACATTTCAACTTGATAACAAAGTTGTTGTGTAGTTTAATGATTAAAAATGCCTTCTCTCTACAGAAAAAATGTCTGTCATATTTTAAAGGTTTATATGCTCTAAGTATAAAATACAGATCAAAGTTTGAACTCAGTACAGAGCAGCAAGGTCACACCCCTGGGAAGGGCACAATGACACGATGCTCACCGGCACGTCTTTCTTGAAGCTGACTCCAGTTGGTCGGGTGATTGTGATGGTTTTGGCCACGGTGGTGGTGGTTGAGGTGGTCACTATAGTGCTGACTTGGCCAGCAAGAGGAGCTTTTGCTGGAACCTGGGCCTGGGCCTGAGCCTGGGCAAGTGCAATACTTCCAGGGGTGGTGATTGATCCCTGCATCTTCACAGGAGGATCTCTGGATTGCTGTCCATATTCTATGTACTAAAACAGGGTGAACAAGCACAGACAAAAGTTCACACACAGCAACAGAGCTGCAGGCTGAGTTTTAGCATAAACACTATAAAGGTTTGCCAAAAACTGTTAAAATATTTGACACCAAAGCCATAAGGGAATCTGCAAACTACAACTGAATACCCTTATAAAGCACAGCCTGTCACTACTGACTTTCTCAAACTCTATCTCTGGCCTCAACAGGTTGATGTCAAGATGAGACTTGATATCTTTAAAATTTTGCTACTACCCAAAAAGCTCCCTTTCCCCCAGGCCTGATACAGCAGAGTGAAAGAGGAGAACTGAAGAGCAATGTGTGAATATCAAGAAGCAGGCTACAAAGCAGGTGAGAAGTCTTTCGCAAGGACTCCAACAGCTGCGTAGAAAAGTCTGAAGCTCACCATTAATAAGCAAAACCACAGTTCTGAAATTGCCAACTTCAAGATATTACATATTTTAAGTAGCTCCATAGTAAAAAACTAGCTTCTTCCCCACTGCTACGCAATTCCTCAGAAACTGGTAACATCAGACTGTCATTTAAGGGATACAGTCTGAAACCTGTCAGTGAAACAGAGACTGCTACTGGACTTCTCAGCTTTGGGTATGGAGGCCTCTCTACCCCAATGGAACATTTTTCCTTGTTTAGCTCATGCTCTCAAGCTCTGCCACTTTCCTTTATTTCCACCAATGAAAGCACCTTCAAGGCAGACACCATATGATGAACACTGCTTCGGACTACACAGTATTCCTGTGGCTCTTATCAAACCCTCAGGAATTAAATTTTTCCTGGATTATTTTAGCAGGTCTGAGTACGAAATTGCATAAACCCAGCTGAATGTCCTCTAAAATAGAGGAAAACTCCAAATCTTTAAGGGACTGGAATATGAATCCACCGAGGCACTTTAAATCCTTTGTGCACAGACATGTGCAGTGCTGGATTACTCAGTTATATTCAGGTAGCTACTTGAACAAAAGCAACCCAAAGAGATTTATTGAAACAGGAAAGGTACCAGATAACCACCTTCACCTGCCTACCCTATCCCACAGAAAAATCTTTAAGGAAAGGCATTTGATCCTGTGGATGTACGCGGTCTAAAATCATGATACATGAGACTGCTTGTCTAAAGGAAAACAGAAATTTGCTCAAAAGAATTTAAAATCATAGAGAGCTGGTGTTGTTAATAAGAACACACTCACCTCCTGCAAATGATGTGGGAACTGTATAAAGTGACTAATAGAAGCCAAGTGCTGACAATACTGGGGATAGTCCTTCAATCTGTCAGACAAAATACACATTAGTCAGAGGTGTAAGCCCAGACCAAAAACAGTATTACAGAGAAACACAAATATCAGACTGGTATGTCACTGCATCACAGAATTACTTCTGGACTCCTTACAGCAGCTGTGCTATAAATAAAGTATTTTCTACAAAGTACTTTTTGTCACAGAACCCATTTGGTTTATTCACAGCAACTCATGCTGCATCTCTGTACTTCTGACTGAGCACACAATTGCATTTATATTTAGTATTTGCAACAAGATTACTGGGTAAGTAATTTGCATTTGGCTCGGTGCATTTTAAACAGCACCTCTCACACCCAGAATTTCCTCTCTCTGCAATTCATGACAAGCTTTGAGAAAGCTTCTATTTTTTTTGAGATTATTTTGCCATACTTGAGATTTCTGCGTAAAACCCAAGCCCTGGAGCTTAGTTCCTAGTCAGTCCTTCAATAATGAACAGCACAAATAGCATTCCACTGGAATGCACCTGTGAAGAACAATTACATTCACTCCATTTCTAATAGACAACTTCATCTAACCCACCACTAATTATTTTTATAAACAAAGTCTACTAATTCTCAGCATCTGTTTGCCCCACATTTACACACACTGAACATTTTCATTTTGAAAAGTCACCCTTTTAACCAGCACATTCACACCTTTTGTTTCAGCTCAGCATATCTCTGAAGCAATCCCGAAGTTGTGTTACTTCTAGCACGCATCAGCAACCTCGTACCCCACGATTAGAGCAGGTTCAACGTTCACAAGACAACACCATTAGAAGTTACCCACACCCACACTCACCTATTTTTAAATCTATCTAGTGCAGCAATACCAAAATAGTACATTTTGGATGCAAAAGGCTTTCGTAAGGCTTCAAGAACATAGCGCAGGGCCAGGCCCAGGGCCATGTAAGTAACCAGTCCTTTCTCGATGATGCCCCCGAAGAGACAGGCCGTGATGTGCAGCTCCTTGTCGGGGTACTGCGGGAAGAAACGGTACTCCTCGAACAAGTTCCTCAGCATACAGTTAAACACTTCTCGTTCACGTTTAATGTTGGAGTCCTTAAACCTCTGCAGCATTTCCAAGACCTGCAACGGAATTGGGAATTGTTACCACCGGATTTGCTTCTGCATCTTCACCGTTCAGGGGTGTGGGCAACTACCCAGGTAAAGTGTGCTACCACGAGTTAGACCACGAAGTAAATGCTTCAAGAACATCTCATTTCAGCCAGCAAACACATCACTACAACAAGCTTCCTCTTCAGAGTCGAGTTTTCTCCATTTTAAGTAACTGTCTTCACACAGAACTTTTTTTGTGACCGCCTACTCCATCACTTTCAAATCGGAAAAATTAAAATTAATGTCGTGTCCTCCATAATTTATAACCACACAAATACATTAAAGTAAATCTGAAGTACTTCAAAGAGCAAGTACATCAGGCCAATAATTACTCTCATAGAGACTAACCAAAATAATTATCAAAAGCTCAGAAGGTAGAACTTGGGACACTTTTATATATATATGGATGTTGTAGTCATTTTTAGATACTTAAAAAACATATATTCAAGATAATTTATACAGACTATTTAAAGGCACTCTTTAGCACTTATTTTGAACACAAAGGCTTCAACACCACGAATCCTTCCCACTTAGCAGCATTTTAGGAGTGTTAATTAGACATCTCAAGTTTTCAGTCCACAGAAGTCAAAGCTGAATGTAATGATCAACTGCAAGTTTGCTGTCAAAACAACTTGAACCAAGCCAAAAAGCAATGCTGCAAGGTTCTACCACAAGCCCTTCTTGATTTTCTACTAAAATGTGAAGGAGTAATTGCTATCAACTTCATTGCAAGTCTCTGGACAGCAACTAGTGCAGGAGGGAACTCACCTCATCCACAGACATGGTCGGATGTGGTGGATGGTTGTAAATACGCTGGAAGTAGCTGTTTGCCTCATCATCTATTTCTTTGCTAAAGTGCTGATTAGCCTCTGGCCACACCTGAGATAAGTCAGCTGTTAAAAAAGGGAACAGGTATCACGCTCAGGACAACTTCAGGCAGTCAGGAGTTCATCTAGTCCTTTTCACCTCTTCCACCAACCTCTACAGAACCTGCTAGCTGTTCGGGAAAGCAGGATATTTAACCTTTCCTTTAGACGGGAATTGTTATTTAAATAACCTGTTTTCAGTATGCTGTATTTATTAAAAAACCCTGAATCCTAAAATAGCATTAACCTCACCCTGCTGTATTCCTAGAACCCACTGCATCCCAAGCTGACCTCAACTGACAATTAAATGAATGAATGTAGAACAGACTAGAATAAAGCATGCTACACAACACTGACATGCACACAGACTTGCACACAAACTTTCAGGCCAGCCAGTGAGCTTCCAGCAAGTTTATACTGAATGTTCAAGACCCAAAATATTAACCAATGGTCATTACAGCTGCCTCCACTGTACATCTGCAGAGCCAGGTAACTTTGCTGTTATTATTTATGGCTTCTTTGACAGTTCCTCCCTTTTAGCATATGGCTGTGCTTCCTGAACATTTGACTGCTTCAACAATTCACTGTGAGCATACTGCAGAGGCATAAATGATTTAAGGATAATGGCTTAGTGTCAGGAACCAAATTTATTCCTTCCAAAAACTACCTTCCCGCCAACTTTTGTTAGTCTTATTTGTATTCAATGTTGCAGCCTATTTCACTGCTTCACCTGCTAAGTTCCCTGCTGCAACAGGACCTTACTCAGGTAGCTTTGTCTAACCTTGTTACAAATAAAACCAAAAACACCCTGGTACCAGGCACACACAGTTTTCTCTGTCAAGAGCAGGACAAGATTTTTGTTCAAAACACAGCACCGCAGAAAAAGGACAAGAACAAATATGCAACATGTAGTATTTTTATGCTAACAGCTTTTTTTTAACACTGCCCCCCCGCCACCCCCGCCCCAGGGCACTTGTAAAGCTTCTAGGATACAAGCTCAGGAGCACCTTTTTCAGGCTAATGGAATAACCTAAGAGCCCCATTTCTAAAATTTACAACGTACAGATCCAAGCCTCCCCTGAAGGAAACACAGATTAACTGCAGACCACAGTCACACTTCACAGCCACAGACAACACTACCACTTACAAGGTTTCATCTTACTCTGCTGGAATGTAGGCTGGTTCAGTCCAGATGTGCTCAGCTTCCTTTGCACGAAAGGGTCATTGTTCACTGCAGGAAGGCCCAGGGCTCCAGTTCCTATGCCAGTCAGACTACCCGTAGTAAGACCACCTACTGAAAAGTAAACAACTGGTCATCTCAGTTGCACCCTCCCAGTACACATTTACAACTCCTCCTAGCACTTGTTGTTTTCAAGAACTCAACAGCTTTATAATCCTCGCAGCTGCCTAATATAAAGCAATTTTAACTTAAGCAACTCTGTCTCAACCTAAAACGACGCTGCTGAATTTGTCAAAACACCCTCTTGACTCTCAAACTTTTTACCTTTTGCCGCTGCAACACTCTGAAGAGCAGTTTCAGCAATGACCCAGAAGTGTAACTCCCTCCCAACACAACACAGCTGTTTGTCCAGTGGGATGTCCCACCCCAAAAGGGAAGGAAGCACCTACCCCACCAGTATTTCCACCCTCAGCAATAAACAGTGCCTTAGCTCTGCCATGCCAAAACCAAACCACTCCACCCCAACAGCAGTACCTGGAAGCTGTGAAGAGAGTCCTCCTATGCCACTGAAACCTGTGGTCTGGTTTTGGGTGGAAAGAGGGGGGAACGCTTTTGCTGGTGACTGCGGAGTGCTGAAGGCAGAGCCCAGGTTTGGAGGGAAGCCTTGCATGCTCTGGGTGTGAGGAGCAGCTGAGCCACCCAAACTGAGAGATGCCATTCCTGCGAGCGAGTCGATCTGAGCGAAGAGAGGAAGGTTATACAGACATCCATAAACCAGAAGCCAGCTGATTTTTGGCATGTTTTGTATAAAGATGGCTACCTATCAAAACATTTCTGAGAAAAGCCTTTCTGCATGGTTGCTGCAAATTCTGAAGCCATCCAGATCACCCCAAAAGATCAGTTTCTCTAGAGAACGCGCTTTCATTTTTCTTCTACAATCTCACGAAATCCCACTCTCTTTTACAGAAAGCCTGATTGTTCCACAGTCTGCAGTTAAGAGTAACACAACAGTAAATGCTTATAGTAAGCAGATTTTTATACTACAGTAGTTTATGCTCTGCAGTTTGTCATGTTAGATCTCACCCCAAGACTTAAAAAGGTATTTCAACTCAAGCTTACGGAGTATTTTTATTTTTGACTGTCTGAAGGATCCCACGACATGCCCACTTTTCCCACCTAAATACCTGAATGAAGTCTTCAATAAAAAGCATTACAACCTGGGTGATGAGTAGGAGGGAAGGCACAATACAGGCTAACAAAGCAGTAAGTCAAGGAACTGACTAGGAACAGCAGAAAATGGTGTTATCTATCCAGAAGACAGCACGACTACAGACTAACAATTGCTGCTCTGCTTGATCATATCACTTATTTGCAGCACGTTGCCAAGATATTTGGTACATCTGATGAGCAACTTCAATAAAGCAACAATTTACAAGGAAACTGCTCTCTGTGTTTAGTTTTTATGTAATCTACTGACAATTCAGTCATTCTTAAATGCTGAATTGCCACTATTTCATGTGAAAAGCCTGTCACCACTTCAAAATTGAATGTAACTGCTAGAAGCAAAACCTGTCTGTAATGTGTTGCTCCCAGAGGAGGAAGGGATGATGAGTGGCAGGGAGTAACTGAAATGTACCTTGTTTTTAAAAGAGCAGTTCAGTTGAGAGCTGAAGAGCCCCAGTTATAACAAGTCCTTATGCTCTAGCACTGTGGCTTGGCCCGTGAAGCTACAAACAAGACACATCAGATTCAAAGGCAGTGCTTAATTCTCAAAAGTCTTAGTAAATTTTAGCACTTTAAAAGAAAGCCTCAGTTACTTTAAATAAACCAAACATCTGTCCCTCTTCAGTGCTCCCATCCTGTAATACTTCACAGTTACTTCTTACAGACATTAGTGAAGTGAAAGACAGTTCTGAACTACAACCCTCAGACAATATTCTGCAGTTACAAGCAAGTTATCCAGACATGCAAGCACAGAACTACGTGAGCCAGCTGATGTTTGACTTAGTCCTGCAGAAAGAGCTCAGCTACTACAGCAGCACTAGCGCTAAACCAAGAGCACCCTGTGCAGAGGCAGCCCGGAGTTTGTACCTGCACAGGTGAGATGGCATCCAGGCTGCTGGCACTGGGCGGGCGTCCCTTGGGCATCACTCCGGGCGGGGGCTGCCGAGCCTTGTTCATGACATTACTGCAGTTTGCTACCATGGTGAGGATCGTCTCCGACAGCTCCTGAGAAACACTCCTAGGACACAGAAGGAGGACGGTTGGGATATGCACCTACACGGCTGCAACAGCGCTTGGAAGGGCAGACCACCTACAACTGCCTCGGTCTGCTGTTGTCCACACCGTGGGCTACACACAGCTCAGCCTTGTCAATTAAAACACAGTTTGATGCCATGATCCCTTTTTCAAACCTGCTCCCCAAGGCTCCTTCCTGTCCCCACACTTCACAGTTTGTGATTATTCCCATTCTGAATCTCATTACGCACAGGGTCTCTCTAAAAGAGGAAATATATGGAATACACACACAAAGACCAAAAAAAATGAGGAGAGGTAAATGCCACCACCTGCTTCACTGAAATTCATCTGTCTCCAAGCTGAAAGACATGCTTCACACACTAACATTAAACCAAAACAGAGGCAGGAAACTCAACTATTAAAGGTAAATATAATAAAAAGAAAAACAGAAAACTCAAATTTAGGCACAAAGTCATTGCACAACCAAGAGCAGTCAGTACCTCTTTCCAAAGTGTTCCATGTCTGACTGCCAGGTTCCCAAGCTGGAAGGAAAGCCAGCTCTGCTGCTGACATACCCAACCACAAACATCCTAACAGAACACTAACGTTTTCCTCTTGGAAAATACAGCAAATTATTTATGCTTTCCTGGACTTTAGTTTTACTTTCTTGCTGAGGATTCCTCCCTGTAATGCTGCAACTACATCAACACAGCTTTATTGCTCCATTAACCTTGCCTGGAGACTCCTCATTTTAACTCCATTTTCACAAGATTTTACTGCACAACTGTTGTGATGAGGGGAAAAAGGAAGACAGAGGAACCATCCTGGTGATTAAGGCAGGAAAACAAAGTGCAGATCAGCCTTCAGCTTTGGCAGGTATCCCATTACAGGCCACACAGTTAGTTAAGGGCTTCCAGTTGTTCTCCAGAGCCAGCAATCCATTAGGCAATGTGGGGAAAAGCTCACCCACGAGAGGCAGGGGAATCTGGGGAGATCCGGTGGGTGAGCAGCTTTCCACACAGGGCAACAAACATTTTATTAACTCTTTCTCAAGCTGGTTCCTTTACACACTGTAATATCCTCTCACCAGGGCCTTGTGTCAAAGATCCGAAAAGAAAGGGGCTTGGAAGGCTGTATGAAAACACAATCAGAAACCTACCTTCAAGAAACCCCAAAGAGATTTCTTTTTCAGCAAGTGCAACCAGACCTGAAGACAGAGCTCTGAGCACAGCACACAGGAGGCTCGACAGCTACAAAATGTATTTGCCCTCACTCCGTTGCCATGGTCTGAGAAATCTCAACGTTTAAATGTATATATGATCAATTAAGGAGCAGCACAGGTTTTTTTCTGATGCAGGAGGCGTTCCAAGCCCATACAGCACTGCAGTTAGCCATGGAATGGGACTGGGGACTGTAGAGCACACTTCACACGTGGTTACCACCCTGTCTTTTGCCCTCCTCCTTTTTCAGGGGTTAAATCTGCAGTCTTTATGTTTCAATAGCACAGTATGCTTTTGTAAAACAAATTCCAATCTGCTGTGGATAGATAACACGGCACCCACAATGAGGACAGAGACAGACAATCCCAGAGCCTGACACTCAGGGTGACTGGTTGGGCCATTTGTGCTTGGAGGGAACCACTGATGTTTTGTCCTGCCATCTGCCAGGCAGACTGAAGGGTAACTTTTTTATCACGTCAAGAGACACGCTGCTGTATCAAGATGCAGACATCACAATATTTGCAGATAGCACAGAACAGCAGGTTTTCAAAAAGCCAAAACAAAAAAATCCAACCCCAAAGCTCCCAAAAAAACCAGCCTGCATTTGAGGCAAACGAAGTTGGTGGGCTGAGGGGCAGGAACCACAGTCAGCCACCTCTAGAGCAACAAAACTGTCACCATAAGGGAAATTGCAGCTTGCTGGAATAAAACTTTCACATATCTTGCACTTTTTCAGTGTTTTGTTTTTTTTTTTTCAAAACCCTTTCTTACAAAACAGGAAAAAGCCTTTTCATTTCCAAGGCACAATTACACAGAGGCCTATTCCCTTCTTGAGAGAGGGACTGAAAAGAAGTGACAATTCCCCACCCTGACACACTTGGACCTTGCAGGACACAACTGTGTGTGGAAGAGGCACTGCTGCCCCTCTCAACCCACAAGCAGCTCCACGAGGAGAGGACTTCTCACAAGCAGCTTGTTTCATAGATCACATGCTTGGTCAGTCTGTGGCGCCTGCAATCACCCTGACTTCATTGTAAAAACACTCAGCAGCAGAAGGAACATTTATTTCCCTTTGAAGACTCACTGTTACGTGATGCCACAACTGCAGCGCCCACCAGGGATAAACAAGTTGCACCAAACCAAGTCCCAGAACATGCAGGGTCCTGGTGGCTACAAAAAAAAAAAAAAATGTCTCCCTGGACACAAAACAGGACAAGAAATAACTACAGTCTAATTAAAGAGCAGGCTCCTAAATCAACAGATTTAGGACATGGCAGACTTCGGCTGGTGAAGCGGAACTACTCTCCCAGATATATTTAATATTTACTGTGATTTTAACCTTCTAAGGCTTCACAATGCCCGCTTCCATTGGTGACTGCAACCTGAGCTCATCAAAACCACTGCTTCATGAAAGAAATCCAAGCTTTTTCTTTCTAAAGCTCAAAGAGAATAACTGATGGAAAATGACTGCAAGTAGGTCACATTCTTGTATAAAAGGGAATACAAGGAGCTATAAAAAGAAACCAAAAGCTGAGAGAATTGTGCCAGTAGAGAACTAGTGGCTTTCGGAATTAATGGAATAAATAAAGCTGGGTTAACACATTAAGATTCAGAACACAGTGACATTAGACGCAAGTCAAGTCTATAGTTAACTACTGAACCTCTAAAGCACAGACACTGCAGCATGCAAAATAAGGAATATAAGTTCATTTGTGAACTAGTCTCAGAAGATGCACTTTGAGTTGAAAAATATCAGTTATCTCTCAGTCCAAGACATGTGCTGACCATTATATTTTAGAAACAGTACTTCAGCAGCATTTTCAAGTTCAATTGCACAGGTTCCAGGAGAAACCAAGAGGTTCCTTTCTCCTAAAATCTTACAGGTACCTCAAATTCCCTTTCAGTTCCACTACCCCTTGTGACAATTCTATGTTGGTATGAATTTCCTAGCACCTAGAGGAGAGCCTTGAATCATCCTGGATGCCTTTAAAGATGTTTCTCATGTTTTTCAAGACAACACTGGCTAAGCCAAAGGACACAGCATGAGGCTCAGATCAGTAGCATGCACTGGGACGTGCCAGGCTCATTTGGTGCCAAAACCAGCAGCAAAATCAGCACCATCTCCAGCTTCCAGTCGCTCTGGCTCACACGTGGCCCTGTGACAGGTCTAGTTAACTGCAGCAGTGTTGCAGAGATAAATACCATCTTGGTCTGACAGCACAAAGAAATGACACTGCAAACACTTTACAACATCCAGGCACATTTACTACGTGTGTACACAGTACCTGAAGACCGATTTGTCCAATTTCAGCTTCCATCAGCCCTTCTGAAGTCTAACCCTCCCCTCTAGCAGACAAAACAGCTCTTAGACTCATACTTTTTCTTCTGTCTTTAGCTAAACAATCTCATCTGCAAAAGATCTTTGATATTTTCCATCTTTGACTACTTTGAGTCTCTCTGAAATGAAGACAACAGAATTCACACATGTCTAGTTTCAGTCTCAATTACACTACAGTCACCGCTCAACCCTTTTCTCCTAAGGGACTGCAGGAGCCCTTTATTGCTAGGGCTGTTACCAGACAGAGGCAATCACAAAATCCTTTATGCAATCACTTCTCCAAGATGTTGTTCCATTCTGTAGCCATGGGCTGTATTCCCTTGTCCAAATTAAAGCCCTGTATCTAGTCATTAACAACCAAGGATCTGACTCACCAGCCAGTCCCCAGTCACCAAGATCACCTCACCTGTTCCACGACAAAGACAAGAATGCTCAGGCTCTCACGACCCAGCCTACAACAAAAGTTCCAATGCAAAATGAACTATACTACTGCACCTACCCCTGCAAGTTTATACATTCTCATTAACCCCATTTCTCCACTTGAAATTCCAAGGCAGCTGTGACCACGTGCCAGAAGACGAGTTGCAAACAGATGACACATTCAGTGTAAGCAATGTAATCCTTACCCAGCACAAGCCTGCAGACAGGCCAACATCGTCGCCAGCGTTTCGGGAGGAAGCTGAGCACTTTTGGGCTGATCTTTTTCTGGAGCAAGGCCACCCAGGATAGATGGACATCTTCTCTTCAAGAAAGTCATACAGGCCTGGATGAAAGGCTCCTGAGGAAAAAAACGTTATCTTAATCTCCCAAACTGCATCCAGGACACTATTTCAAACTTGGCAATTGCACCGTGGAAAGAATTGCACTAAGCTACTATAGTTCAGTGAAAATGTTGAACTGTCACACCATGGACACTTTCCACAGCTTTAAAGCTACTTAGAAAATTGTTAAAGTGACTTAAGTTAGTCACTGATACGAATGCAGAAATAAAAAGAAAAATTCTGCTTTACCCCATGCTCCCGAATTTTATCTGTGAGCCATTTGTCAAGTTTGAGGTATTCCCGTCGAGAGGCAAGTGCAGCAAGGTCAATAACAAAGGCAAATGGAGTACCATTTAGCAGCATTGACAAGGCCTAAAGAAAGAAAATCAGAAGACTACTAGTGAAGACACACAGACACCCTTTCTCCTTTTCTTTCAAGCCCCCACACGCTTTTTAGTGAAGAAGTTTTATTATCACGTGCTGCTGTGCTTTCTTTGTCAGCAAAGACTGGTACTATCAACTTCACTTACAGCTCCTCTCATGAGACAAATAAGAGCTCTGATCAAAAATCATGACTTTATCTTCTTTGAAGCGACCTTGTGCTGACAGTTTTAAATTCCTCTATATGAAAATCCACCAGCAAGTGGTCGAGAACTACCAGGTTGACAATGCAACAAAATTAAGCAGAAGAGCCAAGCATCTCCCTGCAAACATACCTCAACCCCCTCAGAGACACTCAGAATGAATCTGCTCTAAGGGGTCATCTCTGAACACAGTCATTGCTACAACAAAACGGACTTCCAGCAGCAGCAGGTGCTCTCGCACTTTGTGACACCCAATTATTTTGCATCTAACTTCAGGAAGCAACAAAGGCCTCAAAGAAGTTAGTTACAACTCCCAGTCTGTAGTGAATGAGTAAAAACTAAGAAGCAGCAGCAAGAAATCCCCATTCCATCATGCAACCCCACTGCAAATAACCAAGTAAAACATCTTGGGCTCTCAACTGGACAGGCTGGAAGCATCTGCAGTCAGACACCATAAATCAGCAGAGGAGTACTTAAGGTCACATGAACATAGGCTTTTTTTCTTTTTTAAGATGAGCAGCAACAAATGAATTCAGACATGCTTAAAAAAAAAAAAAATCCTTACTAAATTAGTCTGAGTCAAGCTTAGCCTTTGTTAAAAGAAAAGCAAACCTGCAAAAGGCACCAGGCAGCAAATAATGGCAGCATTTTGCAAAACTCACCTTTAAGTCTTGCGCCACATCAAGGATTCGTGACAATTTTGCCTGGTCATACTGCTCCCCTCTCATGTACCACTCTGCCATGGCATGCATGATGAGCTGACGGATCGAAGGAGACTGACCCTAAGGAGAATTAAATTACAATTGTACTTCAAGGTTCCAGCAACAGGATCAACTATGCGAACACTACACAGGATATTTTATATCTAATGCTTAACATATTCACTCTTTAGCTTCAGAACTTGCTTTTGAATTGAGCCTCTTCTATGCAAGAATAGACAATCCAGGAGCTACAACTCAAGGATGCAGCACGACTGCAAATGGTAAGTATGCACATCCCCATCTCTTCCCTACTACTGTCCAGGTCTAATTCTGGAATATGCCAGAATAATGCTTCTGGAATAAGCCATTTAAAAAATGTCATGCCTGACATGATGTCCTGAAGTGAGAATTCAACATGGAAAACACAGCATCTAGATCTGCTCACACGGGTAATTTTAAACTACAACACAACTGAGACTTTTAATGGCAGCAAGGGTTTTGTTTAAAGGGAAAGTGGAACACCCTTAAGTTGTGGAATGGCACCATGTCCCCTGGCAGCCATCATTCCGTGCTTTATTCTGAAATCCACCCTGTGGAAAAACTGCCTATTTTGCCATTTCAAGACCTTATGCAAAAAGCACATCATACCTATCCCTACCCCCATTCTTCAATTTAAGACTTTTATAAGGAAAAATATAAAACATCCATAGCATTCAGCTAGAAAATAGTCATGGTTTTAAGCTTCTTGCCATTTTCTCTACATGATGAGGGCAAGATGTTTCCTAATGCAGATTCTCTCCCACCCCAGAGGCTTCCTCTGCTTTAAGTTTCTTTGCTTAACTTCCAGCACTTACAACGGTAAGTAAACACACCAAACAGCAAAGCCACAAAAAGTATGGGATTTGCATATATAGTTATGTCTACATGGAAGTTCTCCTTGAAAAAGGTCAGCAGACAGGCCTAAGATTTCTGAAAACACCCCAGACTGTGAAAACTTACGGTGTGGGTAGTTTCTTTATGCCTAGAATAACCTTCACCTTTTGGCAAGTAAAAAGGAGACTCTTTTGGTTTAAACCTCTTCACTTATTGCTTCAAGCTTTTGCACTTAAAATGTGTGAGGTTGAGAGCTGAGCAGGGCAGGGTGGGTGATGCTGTTGTGAAGTTTTTGGGGGGGTTCTTTTGTTGGACTGTTTGATTTTGTGCTTTTTTTTTTTAAAAAAAATCAAACTGCAGGCAACTTTAGCCAAAACTGAAAGGCTTAAAAAAGTCAAATTTAACTCTGTCTCTCTACTTTTCCAGGTATATTTTCTCAGTAAATATTATTGAAAATCAAATCATAACAGTTTGCTTCAAGTCAGGGAGAGGACAACTCGTTACTTTGCATAAACCACAGATGATTTACCCCTCAGGTTTTAAACCAACCAGTTCATAAACCAATACGACCGTTGTTAAGCGTTCTAACTGTTCAACTCATTTAAGAAGCTTTGAAGTTCCATGAACAAACTACAGGCACGCTCCAGTGAAAACACTCACCTGTCCATGCCATGCATAGTGCAAAATGATGGCAGAGTTGGGATGGTTGCCGAGGAAAATGGGCATGAGCGTGGAGATGAGTTCGTGGCGCAGGGTGTGCCAGGACGTGTTGATCTGCAGTAAGGCCAATACCAGCATATCTGGGCAATGCTTGATAGGAAAACTGAAGAGCTGCTTAACCTGTTCATACTGTCCCACTTCTGCCAATCGTAACAGAGACTCAATCAAATCCAGGCTCTTCCTAACAAAAGAGAGAAAAAAAAAACAAACAGACAACCCCCACCCCAAAGTTACTGAGCTGAAAGATTTACAGGATCCTGGAGCCAAGAATTCTGTAGGAACAAGGGTAAGGCAGCATAAAGCAAGGCCCACTGCCACCAACCTGACACTGCAGGTTGTTTGTATCACGTACAATTAAGCCTGAAAGAAACCATGAAAAGTAACTAGTAATTTAAGAGCTTAAGACCTTCTGAATCCCTTGGGGAAGAGGGAGAACTAAAAGCTGATGTTGAAGAAATTCAGCTTGAGGTGGGTGACCTGGATAATTTAACTTGAAATGTACTTCCATAAATGGAATACACTTCTTTCTAAACACCTCCAAGTCCCAACTTGTGAAACTTCTTGAAGATACTCTACTTGTTTTATCTGCTTCATGGACAAGTAATCATTGTCAATTTGACTGTATTTCCCATCCTTCAATTCTCTATTTCGGGCCATACAATTGAAAAGAGCAGCAAATATCCTTACTGAAATAAGCTACCTGGCTATACCAAAAGAAGGGGTCAGCTCAGAAAGTCACACCAGTCAGCTTCATGCAATAACTCACCAACAGCTCCACAAATTTACTATTTAAATCCCAGGACCTCTTTCATACAAATAAAGTAAACTTCTCTAATGTCATCCTGGGAAAGAGAGATTTAAATTCACACCACCTCTTGTATCCCCTCCTTTCAGCTAGCAGTATGTGTCAAAATATGCCAGCAGAAATCCTCCAGACAAGCTGAGGACTCCAGAAAAAGCAAGAATTGGCAGGACATTTTCAGCTATTACAGAAGTACACAGGGAGTTCTGATGATATGAGTACTTTCATTAATCAAACATGGAACAGATACTAATGGCTGATCTACTGGGATGTACACACAGCTACAAATAATTCTGGCTGCAGGAAGATAAAGCCAGCTTTGAGCAGAGGAGTAATCTAACTCCAGGTATGAAGAGCAGTTGAGAGCAGGATTACCATGTAGCGATTTCTCGATTGTCATCCTCTGGTGGTGCTTTCAGGATGTCTGTGGCAACAGTATGGCAAGGGTAGTCAGCAAAACAGAAGATGTCAGGGTTTATGAGGGAATGTTGAATGAAGGAGAGCTGGAATTGAAAAAGACATCAAAACCAGTTTAGATATTTAGACTTTCAGGTTCCTTCCACTTTATGAAGTGACACATTTTCGAGAATGATGCAAATCAACAAAGCAGCAGAGATGAGCCAACGTGAGACTGAACCTCACACTTCTCCCAGATTTCTGAAGTGATGGACACAGGCATGCTGAGGGTGTTTGTTTGCACAAAGCTGCGGCCTGTTTGTGTAACCAGGTACAAACTGCAGAGCACTGCCACGCAGCAGCAGCTCTACCCTCTGCTGCACCACAGCCCAGAGCTCTGCTAAAGCCACAGGTGCTGTCACAGTGCACAAGTGACCATCTCCTCCCACAGTGCAGACACGGGTGAACTACAGGCTGTACTTCAGCAACACACCTGAGCCTTACAAGCCAAGGTCTCAAATGTGGTTTTATCTTAAAACTCACATTACCAGTCCACCAACCCAAGAAATTCGGGAAGTCTGCGAATACTCTACCGACACAGCAGAAATGTTGGGACACCCACCTGGCCCTCTGCGTGCTTCCAAGGTCTGTATATGGCATTTACTGGAAAAACCTCCATGCCCAGCCCTCTCTGGATGCCAAACACCACAATATGCAGGCCCTTGCTGTCACGGATCTGAAATCCCGGGTGGTCCAGTTCATACGTCACTACTTTGAAGTCCAGGTTGGGGTTCTGCAACCAGACAAACAAGGGAGGGGTCAGCCTTGAACATTATAACCCTCAGTATTGTCTTGTAAGAGCCACTTCTTCATCAGTATTTTAACCAGCTTAACATTCATCCAACTTTTAGCAGAAAGCAAACGTTTCTTTGTAAAAAGAAAAGTATTTAGACAGTTGTGAGCATTTGATGCAAGTTACTGTGTGAAACCAGCACGTGAGATTGCACTTGCCCAGCACCACAGTAGCTGTCTATCCTCCCAAACATTTCATTAACAAGTTTTTAAAAAACCCAAACACACTGCTCATTTGTTAGCATGCAAACTTATTCCTTTAGGAGGCTTCCACGTGCCTTCTAATAAAAGGCAGAAGGGTCTGACCTGCTGGCAAGCACAACTTGCTTCTCCTTCTGCAAAATGTAAACTGCAAGTCCTTGAAAAGCACCTACTACATTTTTCAGCAGAGAAACAATAAGGATGAGAGAGCTTGGGAGGGAACTGTGGCCATTGTGGAACATAAACCACTCACTTCAGAGACAGGTGAGCAAAAATACACAGCAAATTGTATGGCCCAAGGTTTAGAAAAAATAATTGACTCCTGCATACTTCAGAGGGAATATACAGGGGGGAAAAAAAAAAATCACAAAAAAATAAGGCAGGCCAAGGAAATGGGACTCACATTTATCTGAGTTAATTACAAGATTTGCTGCTTATAAAGTGGTGAAAAACTTTTCTATTTCTAAAGCATCATCATACGCAAAAAGCTTTACAGTTTTGGAATGAATAGCTACAAAAATAGTTTCATTTTCATCATTTATGCCTACAGTGAGAAGCTTTTCAAAGCAAGGTGTCTGATGCACAAAACATTCCCCTGCCAGAAATACGCTGAAACACAAAAACCCTCAGAGAACACATGCTGGAGTACGTGGGAGCAGCATGGAATAAATCTCAAATTGCACCCAAGTTACTCATTCAAGCAGCTTTTATTTCCCACAATTTCTCAAAATTTTCTTGTTCATGAGGAAAAAACCCCAATCATTTAAGTACAGTTACATTAAGGAGATTCAGTGCTATTCAGGCTGTCAGAGCTTAGAAAGCTTTATAATCACACTGAGACATGCCTTGCTTTCAGATATTCCACATAAAAGACCAAGATGCTCACAAACACTTACCAGCTCTTTAAGAACATCAATCAAGACCTCCACATTCCAGGTATGGGCTTGGGTTCCATCACTCTTATCCTTCCCATCACTCCAAATCCCACTGCCAGGAGCCGATATAGACTGCAAGTCAAATACACGGAATTAAACACTAGTTACAAATAAAGGAGTCTCAACACCCACTGGCTACACAAGTCCCTGCACTAGGAAGGCATAATCAGAAGTTCAGACCAGTACCGACACCAGTTTTGCCCTTCTGAGAATCCTTCACTCACCCAAATATTAAACACATTTTCAGCAGAACTGACAGAAGTACAAGTCCTGACTAATACAAGCAATTGTTAAATTACTAGAGGCTGGCATTTTAACTCCTCTGTTTCTGCTGAAATATAACCCCCAGCCCGAGAGGGTACTCACTTGTAATGGAATACCGTCTGTCAATCCCGAATGAGTGCGAGCCATCATCCCCAAAACCCGGGCAACCTGGGCAGCCGTGACTTCCCGGACACCAAACTGCACGATTATGTTGCGACATTCTTCGACACTAAGGTGCAACAAAACACAAAGACCTGATGAAAGCAGGTTTCACCATGGCACAGCGTGGCACAGACGGAAACAAGACCTGTCAGTACAGCTGGGACCACACACAGATTGTTGGGAGAAACTAATTTGAGCCTGAAACTCAACTTGAGTCACGTCAGCCAAATGATCCAACATAGCAAAATTCCAGGACAACCAAGAAGAAAAATTCAGTAGCCGGTGTGTGCAATTATTTCCATGAAACATTCTGTGCCAGGTTTGCAGTTCAAAGCCAGGGGCACTGAAGTGCCAGGGGGGACGTTTCACAGACTCTGCTCTGTCACAGCAAAGGCACAGGGTAGGTTTAGCACTGTTTTTGGTTAAAAGCACTTCCACGTATTGACCTGTGATACAGAGCTTCAAAGACTCAAGTTTTCTGGTAGCTAAAAGTGAAACACAGGCTTTGAGAATGCACATTTCAAAACCGTGACGTGCACTGTTCAAAGGTAAGCTGTGAACATTTGCCTTTCAGCCTGATGCAAGGCACGGCATCCCCGAGCAGAGGTCACCAGCACAAACCTTCAAGGAGCCAAGAGAGCAAACAATGAGCAGGTGTGCTCAAGTTTCAATTTTAGAACTGAAGGCTTTTTCTGCATTTTTTTAAATTTTGTGAACACTTCATAACTAGGCCAACAAGATTTATATAGCATCAGTACTGATATAAACTGTTTTATTAACAGGCACATGCTAACAAAGTAAATTATTTTCAGTATCTTCCAACACACTTACTGTTAACATAAGTTAATAAAAACTTACGTTTGAGATTTGATCACATATTTAATGAGATTATAGTTATTTTAGTACTTTAGGTGTTCTTTACCTTTTGCCTCAAGAAACAAGAAAGGAAACCACCACCACCCAAGATGCTTGAAAATTACATTTTCCCACAAACCTTGCACAAAAGCCATAGCCAACTTCTTGCATGAAATCTGCCAGAGAACTCTCCATCATGGTTTTGGCTATCCCTCCAGAATCAGGCAGGATCCTGTCCATTAGAATGTCCCGTTTTTCAGGGTATAGAAGTGGTGCAAGCACCACAGGGCAACGCTCCTGGGGAAAATCTAAAGGCAAGAGTAACAAAAAAGTGTAAAACCCCCCCAGAACACCAGCTGCATTTAAAGGGTTATTCAAAATTATTTCATTGCTATGTTAGAGTTGCCCTACTGCTGCAGAAATCAAGAGGGCAACTCATAGGTTTACAGCAAACACTCATTTTGGAAAGGAAGAGACTACCATATAGACAATGTCCCCTGCAAGGACCTGCAAGGATCACTAGCTTCCAGGAAATGAACCAGAGTTTAACTCAGACACACCTCCCTCACTGTGCTGGTGTTTCCCCAGGGATCCACAGCCAACATCAACAGCACAGTGCTTCAAATGGCCATGTATGTCCTTATACTTTACACTGTAAGGGGTTTCTCAACTACAGTGCTCTGAGCTCCTCTGGTTGAACCCACAGACACCAGCCCATACAAGCAAACGCACACTTGAATATCCCCTACCTCATGTTTATTCATCACAACTTTCCAAAAAACGTGAGACCACATTACTGCTCACTGAAGGCAAAACAGTACATCACGGCCAATGCCAGAACAACGTTATTTTTCTGTCAGTTCAGAGCTAAGAACATTTACGGAGTTCTGCCTCCCCAGGCTCCCCACTTCTTCAGCACTCAGCCAGGTTTCCAGAACAGCACCACTCACCTCTACGTAATGTTTTGAGGAAAGCGTCAATCTGCTCCTGTCCTACCCCAAAGGCTCCCTTCTGCCCAAAGAGGAGATGGGAGAGGAGAAGGTGCAGGACCTCTATTGCAATATCTTGGAAGCCACCTTCTTGATTTCCACTGACGTCCGCGTCAATGTAAGAGCGTAAGAGATCCGGGAGTTTCTGTTTGATAAACTGGGCAGCTTTTGGAAACAAAAGAGGCTCCAGTCAAAACCTGGAATTCCTTTTTAATACGAAGATTCATGGGTACCATTCTCTTAATTTGTGTTTGTTTACCACAAGGCTCAACAGTTCACACTTAAACACCCCAGAACTCAAACAGTAATGGACAACTACAAGTTATCCCAGTACCTCAGGCTGATTCGTTATCTAGCAAGTCATTTATGAAAGGCACCTACAACTTCATAGAGTTATGACTGTGTTAGCTACTGCCCCTCCAGTGGCACCACTGATTGCAAGCTCAGCTCAGGCAGGCACACATCTACCCATCTAGAAAGCCCAGTGCTGAAAAAGAAAAGGGTGTCCCTGCTGCAGCACTTCAGAAGCTTCACTTACCAAAACCTCGTAGATCTGAGCTGAAAGAGTTCAGTAAAGCGAGACCAAAAATCACCTACAAACAGGAATAAACGTTGTAGTGAGGGGCATCATCCTTTCTAATACATTTAGTAAAAAAAAAAAAAAACCCACATTAAAATATTTTTGAATTAAGTGTTCACCTACCTCTTGAACTTTACTTAATTTGATGACTTTACTCAATTGGGCAAATAAATGGGGTGAAGGCTTTAGACTCTGAAACAGGTAAGAAGAGTTAAATGGAAGTTGTTATGGGGTTAGTTCTCATCTGCAATGTGCCAGGCTATCTAGAGTCCATTTGCAAGTTTGGAATATTAGTAACTGTTCTGCTGTAGGTTCACACAAAGCTTCTATGGCTAAACACACATCTTTCCAACTAAACTAAAAGTTTCTTCCCATACTCCACTTTTTCACTATCAAACCACTATCATGGCTTTCATATAGAAAGAAACAGGAGCACAGATGATTTATTTTTGTTCTGGTGCCACAAACAAGACATAAAATACCAACAATTAGATAAAGCTTTAAAATTAGTTCGCAGCCATTCTGAGTGATTGACTGACTTGCCTAGTTTAACAAAAAGCCTACACCAATTGGGCAAGCTCAATTTTTGAAGATTTTAGTACAAGAAGGGAACACAAGGGAAAGCCAGCTGGTTTCCTACAGAGCAATCCAGAGCAGCTGCTGGCAGTGGGATCCCCTTCAAGCATACAAACCTTCTGATAGTGCAAGGGATTGTCAATGGCGTAGGACAGCGTCGAGATAAAGTTTGGTTTCGTAATCAGCGACGCACACTCCTGGATCAGAAATTGAGTCTGAAAAGAACAAGATAAACTGAGCACTCACAGTTTCGTAACAGGAAAATAAAACAAAACTACCGTCCACCTTGTGTAGTAAAAATAAACACTGATAAGATACTTGTAAGTGTCCAAATTCTCACTAACATTAACTAGTTTCTTTTCATTCAAGCTTTCCTCAGGTTTGTTTTGCTTTTAAGACTGACAAAAGTGATTAAACATTCTCCGTCACATGTGCAGTGCTTCATTTTTTTTGTAGTTATGCTCTCACGTTCAACAGAATCTAATAGCATTGAATTCATGTTTATGAGCTAAAAAGTCTGTGGCAAAATTGTTTAAGGATGAAAACACTCCTGCCAATAGACATGGTCAGCACCAGAAGTGTCAGTGGATTTGGACAAAGTTTGAAAAGACACAAAAAGGCTTTCAAAACAGAGCACTGCATGTGGTAGAAAGAGCAATTGTACTGATGCTATCTGGGTTTTTTTCCAGATCAAGAGATTGCGAGTTAGATATCAATAATTTGTTGTCTTCTGACTTAATACTGGTGAAAGGTGCTTCCAGCTGAAAGGCCATAAATCAGATATTTGTTTGAAGCTACTGCTTCTAACCTGCCTTTGTGCTTAACATGGATCAAACCCTACTGCAGATTTTTAACAACTAAAACTGATAAACAGATGCCTCAGTGCAAACTGTACCTGATGAAAATCTTTGCCACTGCTTTTACCATCGCCACTGAAATCCACGTGCGAGAATAGACAGCGTAGTAAATGCCTGTCTGCCTCGGGACCGTGCCTGTTCACAATCTGCAAAAAAGTATCAAAAAAACCAGCTGGGTAGCAAGCAGTGATTACAGAGCAAGGTCTGGGTCTGGTACCATGGCTACTTCTAGTGGTTAAGTCATCTACAGTTTAAACAAACTGCTGAGAATGTTCCTTTTTAATGAGTAACCTAAAAGCCAAGTCATTAACCCTACTGGCACATGAAAAGTATAAATGAAGAGATAAAGAATCTAGACACAAGTCACTGACACAGTGACTGCATTTCAGGGGTAGTATTTTTTAAAAACTAAGTAAAAAGGCTTTTCAAGTCACCCAGAGGACGGTTTCAAGCTTCTCTGCCACCAAAGCAGCCCAGAATCCACAGTGCCATGGCCTCACTGCCCCCACTTTTTCCCCCAGTTGCAGTGCCTGTCATCAAGAGCACGGCCCTGGGACAGCGTGCACCTCTGTGCAGGAATTTATCCAGGAGACAAGCCATCAGACAGCATCTTCACTCATCTTGCAGGCAGCTTCTGTGTTGTCTCCTGGCTGTGACTGCCTTTACTCCAAGGGCTTTTAAGGCACAAGGCAAGTTTTTTCTGCCATCGAAAGAAAAAAGTTCATTTCAAACGTGCTCATTAGCAAGCCTTAAAATCGAAGACCACATGCTGAACACCTGCAGCTGCGCCCTTTAACCAGGTCTTCCCCAGTCATTAGAGATCATTCAACTGTATCCAATATCCGTCAAAAACAGGTCATCTACATTTGTTAATCTTCAACACCATCATTCATTACTAAATCTTAACAATATTACAATTCTTGTTAGCGTCCCCTACCATTTGCTTTAACTCTTGGCTACAGACCAGCTCATCAGCTTGTTGTCCAAAGCAGCTCCAGATTGTTTCAGAGCTTATTCATTTCTTTAAACCCCATCTAAGAACACAGCACTACTTGTTTTTAATAGAATCCATACTGGCAGAAATTTGAAGTCACATAACCAATAGCAGCTCGCCTCTTTGTCCAAAGAGTAGCAGTTAATGACAAATCCAACTTTCATCTACTGGCAACATTTTTCTCATTGTTTCCTCCTCTCTAGCTGCAGGACACACACAACATGTGCCAGCACAAACCTGCAGCTGTGCCTCTGGTCTGCCTGCCTGCACCCAGCCCGCTGCCTCACCCCATCCCAAATGCCCTGGTTCCTTTGTGCAAAGGGACAAACAGGGCTGCTTTAGGCTCTGCTGTTTGATTGTTTCCATCTCAGTTTTCCCACTGTTATTACGACACTATGCTTCCTTTCCCCTCTCAGCCTGCTTATTCCAGTGGCTGCCAAGTTTTGTTCTGCTGGAAAGGAACTTCCAAGTCAGATCTAGCTCTGCTTCTTGATCAGAGGCTACAAGATCCACATCTGTGGTATGTCAGTCCAGAGCTATGGATATACATTTACAAGACAGCGTATCCAGTCATAAAATAAGATCTGAAGACTATTTTGGGTGTCCACGCTCTGGCACAGGCTGCCCAGAGGTATTGTGGAGTGTCCATCCATGTTGGTACTCAAAAGCTGTCCAGACATATTCCTGGGCAACCCTACTCTAGGTGACTGTTTGAGCAGGAGGTTGGACCAGGGTGATCTCCACAGGTCCCTTCCAATCTCAACCAGCCTGTGATTCAGCATAAAGTTTGAGCCACTTGCATTTGGAATTATCACACAGGAACCAGCTGGATTTTGTTCAGGCAAATGCATGATTAGATCAAAAATAACTGTGTCTTTCTAGATTCAGCAAGTTTTGCTTTCCTGGATGAACCTGTCTGCGAAGCCCTTCCCTCCTCTCCAACCAGGCTCTCCTTTCCACTGCTTTAGAAAAAGGAGACCACAAAAACTCACTTCAGAGGAAGCCATTCTTTAGAATTTGTGCCTGATAAATACATAAAAGGTTCAACATATATTTTAATTTTTTTAATGCAGAATAAAAGCATCAGCTCTGTTAAATGACTACTGATAGCACATTTATGCAGAAATTAGTTGCTCAAGCTTTGCCACTGTCAAGCTTGAGTGATGTATTTAAATGCAAGTGTCATTTTGGTCACTTGTGACAAGAACAACTCCAAGTATGGATTTTCACATCTGGACATGTTCAGATGGAAGCTCTGTAAAACTGTGTGAATCATGCTCAAAATTTACACCAAGCAGTGTACCATGAGACAGACTTACAGCACGTATAACCTCTTCAGCTATCTAAGGAAAAATTGTACTAGCAACCACAGAGGTAAGGCAACACCAGGAGAAAAAAAAGGCAATGGATTAAGATGATCTTAGAAATTTAGTCCTGAAATCCTAGAGATCTGTCTTACAGCCCAACCTACACAAACCAGCCATTTCCACACACCAGGTTCCAGTCTCACCACAGCCAGTGGAACAGGCCCGGCGTGAAGGGTAAGGGACAATCTGCCCCGTTTAAGACTCCAACTGAATGGCAGATCAACCGTATCTTCTCCCAAATCAAAGGAATGTTTATTATCCTTTATGCAACTGTTCACCTGACAGATCTGCAAGTCATGCTTCAGTCACATCTCGCTGCAAAAACCATCTGTTCAAAAGCACAGCAGTATTGAACTTGAAAAAACACGGGAAAGTTACAGAAGTTACAGGAAACCTATTCCATCTCCATGCCTTACATTTAAAGCAGTGAATACTGCAGAAATCACCCTCCTCTCACCTCAAGATAAGCAAGAATGCACTTTTAACAGACAACAACTGTTATCAGAAACTCGCACTGCCTAAGCCCTCTGGCCTTCTGATCTGTTTCAAATCACTGCAGGATCAAACTGCTGGAGGAAAAAAAAAACATTTAAGTGGCCCAGCTGTCTGCTGGGAACTGAACTAAACCAGTTTCTAAAACTGGCTCAGTAACATTCACTTCCTCCTAAGCACTCCTCTGTGGATAATGCTTTTCAGACCACCCTGCTAGTCAGAGCTATTTTTAAAAAGGTCACTTAAACCAGAATTCTTGCCCAGATCACAGATATTTGTGCCTCAACATACAGTTACTCTGCCTGCCTTCTGAAAACCCAGGGCCAAGACAATCGCTTCACAACAAGCCATGCTTCACTGAATGAGGGACAAAAAACTTCCACCTGAGGTAAGTGAAAGCATTCAGATGTAAATTACCACATATTCATGCTTTCAGTGCAACGACTCAAAACGTGTATGTTTTCCTCCCCCTCAGTGTTCTGTAGAATGTTCAAAAGTTGAAAGATTTAACCTGGAGGAGTTAGGAAAGCTTTGCTCCGGGAGCACCACTTAATCCTAATATTCATCTACAAAGTTAACACTGGTCTGGGCTCTGAGCTGCTGTATTCCATGACAGATGAACCCACAGGAGTGTCAGACACGCACTGGGATTCCCAACAGCACAGAAAACAGTCACAGTAACGCACAGGAGAGCACTGCAGAGCACAGTTCCAACGAGAAGAGAAACTCCATTCAACGCTCCAGTTCTCTTTCCAAAATTTATTTTGTAGCACCGTCTCACTTTACTTACATGCTGTATTTCCTGCTGGCTGGCTCGGTAGTTTTTCTTGGTTAAATTGTCCACCAGGTAGCTGATTTGAGACAAGGCCAGCGAGAGCGAGTCAAGATTCATTGCTGGTTGGGGCGGAAGCAGGCGGCCGAGCCCGGCGCAAAATCACCATTATTCCCCTTTAGTCACCTCAGAGACAGGTCAATTTTTTTTCCCCCAATTAGCCTGTATTTGTTTCTGTGTTACTTTCCTCAGCTCTTCTTTCTCAGTTGTCTTCGTCTGTTCTGAAACATGGCACCTGAAAGAAAAAGTATCACATTAAACTTCTGCAGCAATGCCACATAAAGGTGTCCACAAGGAAAAAGAAGTACTATCAAGTTTTCACAACACAAGCTTAGCTGTTTCCACACTACCCGACCACATTTATTTGTTTCTGCATTTTGCCAGTCTGAAAGAGCCAGCAAACAGCTCAGTGAGAAGAATGACTACCCTTTCAGCAGTGTGAGAAAGAAGAAAATGAGATGAATAATGAATTAGATACCACACAGCAACAATCAGAGGTCACAGTCATTCAAAGCATCGACCGTTAAGTTTATATAAAAAACGTGCTTTTACCAGCTCTTCAATATTTTGCCTCGGTACCATCCAAGCAGTATTGCCTCAACCCCGCACACCAAAACAAGCAATTGTGAATGAGCAACACACAAAGAACTGCAATAAACTAACCCTAACATTTGGCTTATACTGAAACAGCTTTCCAGTGAGCTACAACAGCAGAGCTTGCCAGCTTAATAAATTTCTATGACAACACAAAACTTGGCACTTGACATCTCATCTGTTAAATTACAGATTGCCAGTGTGACAAAACTGCATCCCAAAGCAAGTCCTGCGTACCCAACAGCCTGAGGAATCTCAGAGGAAGCACTGCACATTATCAGAGGTAGAATCAAGCTGGAAAGTAGCTGCTTGGAAGCTCCACTTGATCAAAACACAAAGGTCACTGGGCTTCATGCCAAGAGTCTGAAGATCCCTTTTTCAGAATAAAAACTACTGCCTTGCTGTCTTGGCTCTCCGGCCAAAACCACCAGTACACGATTTCTGCCTCATCATGGAGATGGATCGCCCGGGTGATGTGTTCGCTTGGCACGCCGAACTCCGGGGGCAAACCAGTGCAAGGGAGCAGCTCCCGCAGCGGCACAGCTCCGAGGGCCAGCCCTCTCCTCCCGGGACACCCCGCCAGCAGCCAGCCCTCCCCTCCCGGGACACCCCACCAGCAGCCAGCCCTTTCCTCCCGGGACACCCCACCAGCAGCGGCAAGGGGCAGCTGGGTACAACCAGAACTCTTCTCATCTCCCTTTGTATGTCACTCGTTCGCACTTAGAACCGCACCTTATACGGCATCTGCCTACATCTCGAAGCATCAGGAGCAACAAATCCTATCAGCGCCAATGAAGAGCGTTCTGCTCCCTCGAGAAGTTTATTATATTATATAAATAGATGTGTAAACTATTTTTAAGGAAAGCCAAATGAACCGACTTCCAGACTTTCATTATGCTACAGTAAAACCCTGCCTACTCCAAGAAGCGATGCAAGATCCTTCTTACGCAATAAAACATCTCACTAAGAACAAATTTTCAAGCAGTAATATTGAAAGCATTCTTCAGTGACAAGGCAGTTGGGCTGTGACAGAATTTCAGGGCATGTCTATAACTGCAGTGAGAAGAATTACACAAAACTTCCATTTCTTTTGAGTACATCTGACAAGCTGGAATTCATTACCTTCACACACACTTTAACAGGCCACTGACCGTGAAACACCTTTGCAGAAGGGAGGACAAAAGTTTAAAAACATTTCTCAATAGCACAGTACAGTTTAATAACCCTAAAATCCATCTTTTGGAATAATCCAGAAAATGTCAGTGGGCATGGCAAGTACATGCTTCCCAGGACAATCTTAGTGGTAAGGTGACCAGTATGAACCTCCTGTGAAACATTTGTTAAAATTCAAGCAGATGGAGCTTGGCACAGTAATTGCACCTACCAAAGCCAGGCAGGCAGTGAGGGGAATCCAATGCCACCAGAGCACCAGATCTCAGCAACCAGCCTGAACAACTCACGGGATGTTTGAAGCAGGACTCAAGAACAGGACACAAAGCAAAACTTCAACTTGACTTTTTTTTTTTTTTTTTTTTAAGGCAATAGCAGAATTTCAAGAGTTTGCCTTGCAGGCCCCTTGGAAGAAAACCCACATTTCTCTGGGTATTGTTCCTCAGACCAATACAAACAGCACAGCAATTCACACCTACTCCTCCTAAAAATCAAGCTTTTTGGTACTGGAATTCTCGAGCTGGAGTCAATCCTTAATGTGCTCCTCCCTGCTACCCCGCAGAGCAGGGACAGACCGTCCCACCCTCCTATTAGCATCTCTGTTGTCTCCCCAAAAAGCAGGGACTACCATCTCAGCAGGCTTTGATTGCATGGAAGCACAACAAGCTTTGCCACTTCCCAACTGCAGGATCGGGCAGTGCCACCGGAGAACCCAAGCTGGAGGCAAAATGGGATTTTCCCTTTCAAGGAAGCAGAACAAGCCTGAGCAAACACGGCGACTCAAGGACAGAGCACAATAGCGGAGGAAACAGCTTCTCACTTACGTTCTAAACGCATGGATTGCACGGAGTGTATCCCGACACACGGCAAACCCTGACAGCTTCCCACAAGCGCCACACGAACCGCATTTCAGAGGTTCAAACAGCACAGCTTGGGAGAGCAAACAAAATCCGAGTAACCAAGGGAGCCCTGCCTGGAAAGCAGAACTGCACAGGTACCTCTCTGGTCATCCAGTGCAAGGCTAAAATTCAATTACTAGAGCACTGATTAAGAAAGCTATGAATGCTATGTGGAGCAGACTTTATTTTTAGACGCATATATCCTTTGTGGGAATGAATCTCCCTACAATGGCCTCAACCATTCAGGAAGCTTTCAGTCCATGGGACAAACCTGCCAGATTCAGACAAGTCAGGCTTCAGCCACAGGGGTTTTATCAAAGAAATTTAGATTCACTATCAAAATTAGCTACTTTCAGTCACAGATCCTGTATTATAATAATGGATTAAGATACCAGACACAGGTATCTTACAATATTACTATTTTATATTGTGCAACACGGAGGTAGAAAATATTTACCAAAATCTACAGCATAACACAGCCTGAACATACTCTAAGGAAAACAACAGGCCATTTGGCATTTCAGTAGATTCTTCTCAACAGCAGAGTTCTGCTGGGTTATTAAAACTCAAATGTAATAAAATTTTAGGCATGAATTCAAGAAGCACAGAACAGAGCGCCAATATGACACCAGCCATCAGGTATGACAGAGACACTCCCTATTAACCAGAAATCTCTAGCAGTAACTAAGCCTTGATGCTGAAGCTGACAAAACTGAAGTCTTCCATAAATTCAGGAATAGCCTTACAAAGAAAGTAATTTCAAAATACTTAAAGCTGAACTTTGGAATTTTTTTTTTTTTTAGTATTTTGCAGAATTAACCAACTATTCCCACTGGGTTTCAAGAGCTGTAAGGATTTTAGGCCACACATGCTGCATGTGGAGGATAAAACAGCTCAAGTGACAGGTTCTAAACTCCTGTCAAAAAACATCACATAAAACATGCTCAAGGGACCACGGCTAAACCTGAACTGTCTCTTAGCCTCTTTTCAAACCCACAGACAAACAGAACACATGGAAGAGCAGCACACCTCTCCAAAGCCCCACCTGGAGAGCAATCCAAGGGAGAAAGGAGAGCTTGAACCATACTATAACTTGAGATTTCAGGACATCTACCACCTTGAAATCTACTGAGGGAAAAGCCTTGCAGGGTAAGGCACATTAGCAGCAAAATAAGCTCCAAATTAGTTTGACCAGTTCAAATTTAGGTGTTCACACACAGAAAAGCCCTCTGAACATGCTGTGTGCTGGAAAGCTGCACACAATTCCAGTCAACTGGAAGTCACAATGGTGATTAGACACAGTAACTGTAGTTTACAGAGAGTGGCTGAACTAAGCACCAACGTTGTTCCCATACACTCAGGCCAGTTGAGTTTCAAGTTTGGAACCTACCTCAAATACATCAGAGCTGCATCAAGCACGACATGGCTGCTTCAGGCATCTCACACCTCAACCTGGACTGTTTAACAAACCAACCCAAGAAACTCTCACTTCCCACTTCTTCAAACATTGAAGCACAAAAGCTTCTGTTGGAGGAAAGGAGGGACCTGTTCTCAAAGGCTTTGTGATGCTTTACCATCCAAAAAGTGTCTTGAAAAAGCTAAATGTTATTTTAGCAGGGATATTTATAGGAAAAAATTAAAAAAAGATAAATCTGGCTAAAATACTGATGTCCTCAACCAAGATTCTCAGGGATAAGAATTCTCAACGTGATTTAGTGATGTCCCATCAAGGGGTCACAAAACATCACTGTTCTCTATTCCTAAGTTATGTTTACACACAGTTTCTCCTCCACTTACTCAGCTCAACACCAACAGTAGCCACTTCGGAATCAATATAAAAATGAATTAAATATCTCCAAGGAGGAGAGACAGGTAGGCAGCAAGCCGGCTATGAGTGGTTTGGAGACACCAGCCAACAGCATCAACAGTTAACAGGGAACTTGAAAGCAAAAGGGCAGGAAAAAAATATCAAGGCAACAAGCCTGGAAAAGACAAACAAGCCTATTATCAACTAAGTTTGCTTCCTGTTTAGAAGAGTCACCCCACCTGGACTCACCCTACCTATAATTTCAGCCAATGCCGAAGTAGTTACCTTAGAAGCAGGAAACACTTCAGCTGGGTGCACTAAGAATGACTTGTCAGGGTCACACCTGCTTTGTTACCTGCTTAAAAAAAAAAAAGTTCCTGAGAGCACACGCCACGCTCTATTGCGACAGGTGGGACTCAGACACAGCCCGAGCCCACGATGTATCAACACCAACGCGTTGTGTTTTTAGTATTATCTCACTTCTGTTGTAAATACAGTCCAAATCGTTCACGACCTGTTGAAATTAAACTATGACTACTCGCTAAACTTCTTGTTCAAGGAGTAAATGGTACTAACCCAAGTTACAGAACTACTGCAAGGGAGGCACTGTACCAATACAGCATCTGTCAAAACACCCAACTGTTGCTATTTCCAGTTTCGAATTAAGCAAGTGCACTTCACTGGGCAACGTGTTCTTAACCGGAGGGCGGCGGAGAGAAGGACTCCTTCCGTGCGGTCCGCAGGGAGGTTA
>VZRE01006611.1:9133-20935 GCA_013396775.1 Cephalopterus ornatus
ACAACAAAATAATCCCCCAATAATCCCCTTCCTGGCGGCCCGCCGCCCCCGGGGCACCCCGGGGCTCGCTCCCGGCGCCCGCGGGGTAGGAAGGGTGGGCTCCCGAGCGTCCCCGGCCCCGCCGAGCGTCTCCGGCCCCGCCGAGCATCCCCGGCCCCGCCGAGATGGATGGCCACGGGCCGCACGGGCCTCGGCGGGAGGAAGCGGGTCGGGGCTTTGTTTGGTGCCGTTTCCTCCCGCAATGACTATTCCATCTGGCCGTGGGACGGCTGAGCTCTNGCCGGCGGGGGGGGGGGGGGGGGCGGCAGGAGGGAGCTCTTCTTTCAGTAGCTGATTAGCCAAGAGAGGGGAAAAGCTCTCCAGCAGAATGTGCTGCTGGCAGGGGCTCCGGGGGGGGGATGGAGCGTGGCTGTGCGTGCGCTTCCCGCCGGCCCTGGCTCCGGAGCGCGCCCCGGGATCAGCCCCGAGCCCCCTGCGCGTGCTCGGCCCCGCCGACGGCAGCGAGGTGTGGAAGGAGGGGGCTGGGGGGGCTGGCCTTCGGGAGGTGCCGCTGGGACGCGGCCGAGAGCCTTGGGACCGGCAGAGGAGGGATCCCCCGGGTGCTCGGCCACGAGCGCGGAGGGATCGGCTCCGGTGGGATCGGCGCCGCTCCGGTGGGGTGCGTGGGAGGTGTGGGCTCCTCGCTCCACTCCCGGCCCCAAAAACTCCTGGATACCCCAGGCCAGAGGTTGGAGGAGTCCATCCTGGTTCTCCATCACCATAGCCTGGGATCCCCCTCAGCTTCCCCTCAGCTTCCCGGGAGAGCCGTTCCCAGATCGTTCCAGCTGCTCAGGTGCTGCTGGATTTAACGCCTTTTCCTTTCCTGCCCTTCTCGGTTGAGGGGGAAGTACATCCACACATCCAGCTGTTGCTGTGTCCTTCCCAAAACGAGCCTGTTCCCATTTTGGGAGCACCAGTGGGCTGCAGTTGGTTTGTCCATGGAGAAGGGAGCAGGGAAGGAGCTCTGGAGAGAGCCTGGAATATCCAGATGATTGTGTCACGCCATCCCACGTTACCTGTGCTGTGGGGTGTGGTGTAGGGGCAGCACGGGCTCTTCCTGCTCTCCCAAGGGATCCGTTGCTCCCAGAAACAAAGTTCTTGGGAAGTACCCGGTGGAAGTGTCCGTGCAGGGCTCGGCATCGGGAAGGAGCTGGAAATGGGAGGCAGGAGGGGCCTCCAGCTGCCGGAATTCCCTTCTGAGAGGAGAAGGAGCTCTCATAACGGGGGTGATCGGTGGCCTGGGGGGAATCTGCGGATGAGGAGATGTGGAAAGGCGAGAGGAGACGAAGCGGGGGCCGAGAGGACACAACAACAGGATGTCCGAGGGGGGAGAGTGGACAAGGTGGAAAGGCATCGGATTTAATGCCAGAATGGCAGGACCGGGACACGCTCCCCACACAGCCGGATTGTCTTTCACCCCCTGGCCCGTGGAGCCCGTGGCCGGGAGGTGCCGGCGGTGCCAGAGGCTTCCAAACATCCCGAGGCTGACGGGAATAACAAGAACATCTGGAGCTGCAGCCTTTGGAAATCCAACCCAGGCTGTCCTGGATGGAAGCTGGTCCCCACGCGGTGTCCGGGGCAGTGGGAGCGCCTTGGGAGAGGGGATGGGAACAGCCAAAGGCCAAGGAGTGGGGATCTGGGAGGAGGGAAGGATCGTCCCTCCAGCCAGACCCACCAGGCTCTGGGCAGGTGCCACCACCGAAGGTCCTCCAGCCTTTGGAATTCCGATGGATTTCCCGATAAAAGGCTCCGGAGGGGCTGGCACAGAGACCTGCAGGTGGAGAGGCCCGAGCTCCGTGTCCCTGCCCGCCGTCCTTCCCTGCTCCCAGGAAAAGGGTGGGAGCTCTGGGAACCGGCTCCCTGGTGGCCTTTCAGTGCCCGCTGGCTCCTCGGGATCCCTGTGGGATTTCGGGCCCATCCAGGGGGGAAGTGGCAGCAGGAGGGACTCGGGCACTTGCTCCATTCCTGGTGTTCACAGCCAGAAGGGAAAGTTGGATCTTCTGTCCCGGGGAAGGTGGGAAAGCAGGGGCCAGAAGGTGGGGGAAGTGGGGCTGGAAAGTGGGAAACCCGAGCCCTGGGTTTTGGGTTTTTTGCCCGAAAACGGCACTTCCGGGGCCGGCTCGTCCCTCCCCAGGCTGGCACAGGGGGATGGAAAGGAGCTGGATCCACCCAGCCCTTGGCACGGGACCCTCCCCACGGGCTGACCCGGAGCCCCCCTCCAAGGGTCCCTCCCTGTGGAGATCCCCGATGATCCCCCAGATCCAGGCCCAGGCGGGGAGCGGGAGGGAAGTCACCGCTGGAGGGATCCGAGCATGGAAACCATCAAGTGCAAGCACTGAGGGGGAAAAAAAAACCACCCGAAAAGCCCGAAAAGGAGCGCAGTGACTGCAGCTCTTGGCTGCCCCAGACTTGATATTTGAAGCGCTCGTGGAGCGGCTCCGTCGGGGCAGGAAAGGCTTTTTCCTTCTGGAAGGAATGACATCACCCCAAACACTGAAACCATCAGCTCCCTGACCCGGAGCGAGCGAGAAACCCACAACAACTTGTGGTGAGGAGTGGAAACTTTGCCTTCAGGCTTTTTTTTTTCTCCCCCCCTGCTATTTTTTTTCCTTCCTTTTTTTTTTTTTTAAACTTCTCTATTTTTTCCCCTTCTGTTTTTTTTCCTTCTCTTTTTTTTTTTTCCCCTTCTTTTTTTGAGTTTTTCTCTTTGTTTCTTTTATTTACTTTTTCTTTTTTCCGCCGGCTGCCCCTCTCCGTGCTGGCTCAGCTCACATCCCAGCCTTCCGTGAAGGGAGCTGGTGACTCCCTGGGACAGCTCCTGCCCTCCAGGGGGCTCATCCAGAGCCCTATTCCCAGATCCTGCCGGGAATGTGAGCTGTGCCAGGCCTTGTGTCCATGGCAGAGCATCCAGAGGCTTCCCAGGGCTGGAGCTGCCTTTGGCAGTGCTGTCTCATCCCATGCTCCCTCACCTTCCCTCTTCCCGGGGCTGCTCCGTTGGCAGGGTGGGCTCTGTGCCAGGGGAGGCAGGAATTGCCCATCCCAAATCCAGGCCGGACATGGCCGAGTCTTCCCCTGGCTCCAGGTCAGGTCGAGGGGTCTTGGAGCACCTCTGGCTCTGGTGGGATCCCTGCCTTTCCCTCTGGAGAGTGTTATCCTGATGGGATCCCTGCCTTTCCCTGTGGACAGTGTTATCCCGGTGGGATCCCTCTGGACAGCGTTATCCTGGTGGGATGCGCACCGTGGATCCCCAAACCTGGAGTGACCTGGAAGGTTTGTGCCCCACACCCAGGGAAGGGCATTCCAGCCTCCTCTGTTCCTGCAGGGATGCCAGGGATCCTGCTCCAACATCCTTCCCTCTGGAATGCCAGGGATCCTGCTCCAACATCCCGTCCCTCTCCGGAGGAGCCGCATTCCAGCGTGGAAGGGACCTGGGATCGCCGCCCTCCTGCCCAGCTCGGGGCTGGCCTTGGCTCCCTCCTCCCCTTCCCAAATTTGGGGGGGTCTTGGACTCTGTGGATGTCCAGGCCCGAGGCTCTGGCTGCTGTTCCAATGTCCCACTTCATCAGGCCCCACTCCGGGTTCTGGGAACGTGCGGAGGAAGCGGAGGCTCCGCGCCGGTTCCGGGGGCCGGGTCGTTACCGGGGCTCCTGCTCCAGCCCGGAGATGATTCCCCCCAAACTGGAACACGTGGAGCAGGGATTGGCTGCCCCTTCCACCGGATAGTTGAGATATTTGCAAGAGGGAAGGTTTGGAAATCTCTTTTCCACTCCTGGCGGTGGTGTCCGGTGGCTCCTGATCCCGAATCTCCTCCTCTTGGGGTCCCAGCTGGGGTGGAACTGGGATCCCACCACGGAGCACCCACAGGGAATGTGGGATGTGACTCCGTGGAGCACTCACAGGGAATGTGGGCTGTGACTCCATGGAGCACCCCCAGGGAATGTGGGCTGTGCTGGGGATCCCACCATGGAGCACCCCCAGGGAATGTGGGCTGTGACTCCTTGGAGCACCCGCAGGAAGAGATTTTGGGTGTTGATCTCACCCAGAGTCCGCTCTGGCTCTCAGTGTCCGTGGTGTCCAGGAGATATTTTTGGGAAGATTCCTGGCTTTGCTGTGGCGACCGTTGATTCCAGAGGCAGTGCTGGCAAACGTGGGGTTTATATCCCTTTCTGTGTTTATATTTATCTCCGTACATAAATCCATAAGTCTGTGGAGGGCTCTTGGCGAAGGGACACTCCGGGGCCAGCCCGGGCTCCTCCGGGGGCTCCGGAGCAGCCGGTGCCCGTCGGATTCCTCGGAGCTCACGTCAGCTGGGTGGATCCGGGCTCCCAGGCCAGGAAGGAGCAGTGGCCAGACAGTCGGGGCTGCTGGGAACAGCTCCTGACTCAAGTGGAAAACAGCCCCGGCACCCGGAATTCCCTGGGCCGAGGAGGTGGATGGGCGACCTGGGCACGGAAACCGTGGTTCCGAGCAAAGACCTCGGGCCGTGCCAGGGGACGCTCGGGTGGGACACTGGGAAAATCCCTCCTGGGAAGGGGCTGCCCAGCCCTGGATCCCCGTCCCTGGGGGATTGAGCATCCCTGGGGATGTGGCACTCGGGGACACGGGGCAGGGCTTGGGGGGACTCTGAGGAAATCTTCCAGCCTCGGCAGTTCCGCGATGCCGTGAGTTTGCCTCTGGAGATGTGCTCTCAGAAGGCTTTTTAACACATTAAAGGGGAAAAAAAAGAAAAGGACCTGTTGAACTCCCAAACCACAAACAAACTTTGGCAAAACAGGTCGGAAAACGTTCTAAATAATTCATTTGGAAAATAATGATAAAATAGAAATGACATCATTTTTCTCAGTTACGTGAATTGTAATTACGTAAAATCAATGAGATAAATTATAATTTCATAAAAAGCACCTCGCAGCCAAAAAAAAAACCCACCCAGAACTAACCCCAAACCCACCCAAATCCAAGCCCTGGAAGCCCGGGGTGGTTTTGTCCTGGGTGCTGCCTGAGGACGGGGGGACACTGGTGAGGACAACCCGTGGCCTGGTTGGTTTTGGTGGGATTTGGGGCTCCCGAGGCGGGGCTGGCGAAGGGAAGGAGCTGTGGGAGCCATCCCATTCCCAGTGGGAAGGGCCATCCCGGGAAGGAGACGCTGCCGGAGCCGGAGCGATGGGATTGTCCATGGCACTGGGGAAGGTGGGAAGAGGTTCCCTGCCCGAGCTGTGCACCTCCTGTCCCTGTGTGGCTGCTTGCCGGTGTCCTGCCCCCTCCCAGGCCGTGTCTGGGAGCGGGGATCGCTGCCCCAGCCCTGGGATCGCGCATCCAAGGCCGGTCGCTCCTCCCTGCCCGGCCTCGCCGCTTTTGTGATCCCTGGGTGGTTTGGTTTTGGTTTTTTTTTTCATCTCTCCCTATCCAGTAGCACAACTTGTCCAAAAAAACACCACTTCGATTCCTGGAAAAACTCTGGAACAAAATAATCCAGCCTTCTGCAGAGCTCTGGAAGATAGCGAGGGGGCTGTACCTGCCAGCACAGACATGTCTGTCCAAACATTCCCTGTCCTTCCGCAGCCGGGAGCGACTCCGGCAGGGCCAGAGGGTCGGGATCACATCCCTGGAAGTGTCCAAGGCCCGGTTGGATGGGGCTGGGAGCGACCTGGGATCGTGGAAAGTGTCCCTGCCCACGGCAGGGGGTGGCACTGGGTGGGCTTTGAGGTGCCTTCCCACCCAACCCATCCCATAATCCCATGGCGGGGGTGATTCCAGCACCACCAAGGCGTTGAAGGACTGGGGCTCTTCCATCCGAGGGCTGGGAATGCTTCTCCAGGACGCAGGGATGTCCTTGAGGGCTGGGAATGCTTCTCCAGGACACAGGGATGCCCTTGAGGGCTGGGAATGCTTCTCCAGGACACAGGGATGTCCTTGGTATGTGTAAATCCCTGGGAGGAGAGAGGGGAGTCAAGGGAGCCCCAGCTCTTCCCAGGGTGGGGCAAAGGGCTTTAGTGAAAACACAGGGAATTCCATCCAGGAATGCTGTTGGCTGTGAGGACAACCAAGCGCTGGCAGAGGTTGTCCGGGGAGTGGTGGTGTGTCCGTCCTTGGATTCCCAGAAGTAATCTGGGGAACCGGCTCCCGGTGACCCTCTGGAGCAGGGCTGGGACTGGGAACGAGGGGAACCCACTGCAGGAGTCTGGGATCCGGATCGCTCCAGGGGCTGGAGGTGGTTCAGGGTGGGATGGAACTGGTTCAGATGGTGTAGGAGACCCCTCACCTCGGCTTCAGCACGTGTGTGTGCACGTGTGTGTCCGTGTGTGTCCATGTGTGTCCATGTGTGTGTCCATGTGTGTCTGTATATGTGTATCCAGGTGTGTCCCTGTGTGTCCATGTGTATCCAGGTGTGTCCAGGTGTGTCCAGGTGTGTCCAGGTGTGTCCATGTGTGTGTCCATGTGTGTCCATGTATGTGTATCCAGGTGTGTCCACATGTGTCCATGTGTGTGTCCATGTGTGTCCGTATATGTGTATCCAGGGGTGTCCATGTGTGTCCATGTGTATCCAGGTGTGTCCAGGTGTGTCCAGGTGTGTCCAGGTGTGTCCATGTGTGTGTCCATGTGTGTCCATGTATGTGTATCCAGGTGTGTCCACATGTGTCCATGTGTGTGTCCATGTGTGTCCGTATATGTGTATCCAGGGGTGTCCATGTGTGTCCATGTGTATCCAGGTGTGTCCAGGTGTGTCCAGGTGTGTCCAGGTGTGTCCATGTGTGTGTCCATGTGTGTCCATGTATGTGTATCCAGGTGTGTCCACATGTGTCCATGTGTGTGTCCATGTGTGTCCGTATATGTGTATCCAGGGGTGTCCATGTGTGTCCATGTGTATCCAGGTGTGTCCAGGTGTGTCCAGGTGTGTCCAGGTGTGTCCATGTGTGTGTCCATGTGTGTCCATGTATGTGTATCCAGGTGTGTCCACATGTGTCCATGTGTGTGTCCATGTGTGTCCGTATATGTGTATCCAGGGGTGTCCATGTGTGTCCATGTGTATCCAGGTGTGTCCAGGTGTGTCCAGGTGTGTCCAGGTGTGTCCATGTGTGTGTCCAGGTGTGTCCATGTATGTGTATCCAGGTGTGTCCGTGTGTATCCAGGTGTGTATCCCGTGCTCGGGACAGCCCCGCCCTGTGCTGCCTTCGCTGCCCCGTTGGCTCCGGTGCAGTCCCAGTCTTCGGGGTGTTCCCTGGGCAGGGTGTGGGGCTGTTGGACTGGGGGCACTGGGGGGTTTGGGGGCCCATCCCCTGTTTCATGGGGCAAAGCCAGCGGGGGTGGCTCTGCTTCCAGGCTGCAATTCCAGGAGCGATTCCCAGGTTTTGGGGAGCCTGGAGGGGCTCTCAGGCATCCCTCATCCAGCCCTGGAAGAGGAGAACTTCCAGGTCTGGGTGTTGGGATGGGTGGGGGGGATCAGCCAGCGTGGGACACGGGGCTCGGGATCCTCCCAGACAGGCACCAGGGCAGGGAAGGGGTCTCTTCCCTGGGGAAGTGCCTTGGGAAGGTCCTGGTTCCGTGCCCTTCCTGTAGCCGAGGCCTGGGGACACACGCAGCATTCCAGGGCTCAGCATCCCTCCGGCCGGTCGGCGGGACAGGGACGGGGTCTGTTCCCCGCGGAATTCCTGGGGAAGGTGCTGGCTCCGTGCACGGACCGTCGGCAGCTCTGCAGGCGCCGGGACTGCCTCGGGGCCGCGTCCGTGGCTCTGCATCCCTCGGGGCTGCTTCCCTTCCCCGGCAGCACCTTGGAGCACGTCCAGGGGGGAAAGGGCCGGCCCCTGGAGCGCTCCTGGAGCCGCTCCCGCTGCCCCGGGGCCCGGCAGTAGCCGGAGGCTGCGGGGCCGGAGCCCTGGAGCGGGGCCGGGGCCGCGCGTGGCTTTGCTCGGCAGCCAAGGCCGGGATCGCCCCGGCTCCCGCTCCCGCTCCGGCGGCTGCCAGAGCTCCCGGAGCTCGTCCCGCTCCCCCCCGCATCCCACATCCCACCCCAGCTGCGAGGCTGCTCCAGCCTCCCCTCTGGCAGCGGCTCCTGCTCGTGTTTCCTCGGCTCTTTGTTTGGAAAGGCGTCGCTCCCGCCTGGAAATCGCTGCCGGGCTGCGGCTGCTCTCGGCCGGGATGGGGGGTCCAACCCCCCCCCCACACACTTCCGTGGGATATTGGGGGGCAAAGCAACCCCGAACCCCCTCTTCCCGCTGCACGAGTTCATCCCAGCTCTTTCCCAGAATGAGGTTTTCCAACACGTCCTCTTTTCCCATCAGGTGTCACGGGGGTTGGTGACTGTGGGACACTGGATTTTGGGGTCTCCAGGATCGCGTCCTGCCCCTCCAAGGGCTGCCATGGGGGTCTGAGCTCCTTCCAGGAGTGAAGGAGTGGGACGAGATGCGCAGGGAATGTTGCTTGAAGGGACTGGGAGTCGCTGAAAGCGTTAATTGGTTCTTAGTTAGTTGGTGCGGCTCGTGGAGGGAGGTGAAGGTGGGTGCTGCTCCAGGACATGGGAGCTGTGGGATCACAGGAAGATGGAGTTTTCCATCTTCCTGAGGTTCTCTGGGGCTTGTGTTGTGCCCTCCAAGAGGGATTTCCTGAGCAGGTCCAACCGATCCCGATCCCATGGGCTGGAAACGACCTTCTTGGGATGTAGGGAAGGGACAGGACAAGGGGAAACGGCCTCAGGGGAGGCTCAGGTGGGATATTGGGAAAATCCCTCCTGGAAAGGGCTGCTCAGCCCTTGAGCCCCCATCCCTGGGGAATTGAGCATCCCTGGGGATGTGGCACTTGGGGACACGGGCAGGGCTGGCCTGGGCAAGGCTGGAGGGAGATGGTTGGACTCAGTGAGCTCTGAGGATTTTCCAACCTCAGTAATTCCATGATTCCATGGTCACAGCCCCAGAGTTGCCAGAGCTCAAGGAGCACTTGGACAAGGCTCTCAGAGTCAGGGGGGGATTTTGGGGGTGTCCTGAGCAGGGCCAGGAGTTGAGCTGGATGATCCTTGGGGGTCCCTTCCGGCTCAGGGCATTCCAGGACTTATGGAGCCCTCTCTGCCTGCTCCCCACCTCTGATCCTGAGCCATCAGAGCCCTCCTGAGCCATCCCAATCCATCCCTAGCCATCCCAAGCCATCCTGAGCTATCCTGAAGCATCCCAAGCCATCCTAAAGCATCCCAAGCCATCCCAAGCCATCCCGAGCCATCCCAAGCCATCTCAAGCCATTCTGAGCCATCAGAAGCATCCTGAGCCATCCTAAAGCATCCCGAGCCACCTCGAGCCATCCCTATCCGTGCCGGGGCCCGAGCCGCGGCCGATCCTGAGCCATCCCACCCCTGATCCCGGCGATTGCTCTCCGCAGGGCCCGGCAGGAAATCTCTCTTTAATAGGCTCGTCGTGGGGATGGGGCCGTGTTTTCCTAAGCAGGAGGAATGTTGACATGGAAGGCCCGGCTCCCTCCTCCCGGCAGGTCCCCGGGAGCGGCGCTGGATCGCGTGCTGCTCCTGCTGCGCCGGATAATCCTTCCCCGGGAGCGGGGCGGGTGGGGGGCTGCAGGTGCGGATCCGCCGGGATGGGGGGGCTCTGGCACGGGGAGGGCTCCTGGAAGGGGCTCCTTTCATCCCGCTCTCCCAGATGGTGGGAGGGGGGTCCCGGGAGGGGGGTCCCGGGCACGATTGGAACCAGCTGGAGGCCGGAGCCCGCCCGTGTCCCTGGGCCCTTCTCCAGGCGGGAATTGGCCCCGGGGGACAGCGGGATGTCACTGAGGGGGGAGAGCTGCTGCTGTCAGTGACATGGGGGGGTGTGTGTCCCCCCAGGATGGTGCTTCCCGCCGCCTCATCCCATCCCGATCCCATCCCAATCCCATCCCAGCCCCGTCCCATCCCCCTGCCCGGCGCTGCCTTCACATCTCGTAACCTTTAACGAGCGGGGCCTGCTCCGCACGGGAGCCAGGCCTGGGCAGCTCTTCCCGAGGGGAGGGGGCTCTGGATCCCTGGGAGGCTCCTGCGGCTCCTCCGGGGCTCCGGAATCAGCCGAGGCTGCGGCGGGCGCCCTGTGCCCTGGGGGGGTGCCGGAGGTGCCCCTGGGGCAGCTCCCGAATCCCCGTCCCAAAGAGCCACCGCTTGCTTGGATCCTCTTCCCCCAGCTCCGTGGCCTCCCATGCCAGGGCTGCTCCGTGCCCGGAGCCGGGGAAAGCCACGACTCCACCTGGCATGGAGGCAGGAGCTCACCTGGCTCATTCCTGAGGAACGTGCCAGCTCGGAGCAGGGCCGGGAACGGGGGGCTCCGGGGTCTGCTTGGCACTGTCGCGGCAGCAGCAGGTCCTCCCAGCCCTTGGATCCGAAAGGGAAGGGCAGAATGCCCGGGAAAAGTGGGGGGGATGCCTGTACCCCCCACCCCGGGAACGGCTCCCAAGGTGTTGGGAATGGAAAAGTCCGAGCGCGGTCAGAGCGAAAGAGGGACCTGCCAAAATTAACAGTTGATTCGGTTTTGCGGGAGCAGGAGCCAAAACGCAAGGAATCTTGGATGGGGAGAGGGAAACTTTTTCCGTGGGCAGTAAATCAGCACGGAAAGATGGGAGGTGGGGAGGGGGGAGATCGGCCCCCGCTCGGCCCTGGCAGAGGGGCCGGGGCTGGTCCCGCTCCACATCCCAGAACGTTCCCAACCTGCTTCCTGGAGGGGCGGCAGGAGCCTGGACCCGGATCTGTGCTGGCTGGGGGCGATTTTGGCCAGGTTTGGGAGGTTTAAGGTGCTTCTGGTGCAGGTGAAGTGAATTTCAACCGTTCCGTGAGCCTGGGTCTGAATCCAGTGACCACCATCCAAGTGCTCAGCGGGACATCCTTGCAGGAGAGGGGGGGTCACCCTGGGATCTCATCCCAGCTCTGGGCTCTGGAGTGGCTGGGGCTGGGGGTGGTGCTGGAGTGACCCCCCGTTTGGGCAGCATCACCTGGAACCCGGCTGGGCGCGTTCTGAGCACGTCCGGGGATGGAAACTCCATCCCACGGCGGAGCTCGACCACCTCCCCGGTAAAAATGCGAGTCCCCGTGTTCAGGTGGAATTCCAGGGGTGTCCCTGTGCATCCACGGCCTCCTGCCATGGCAATGGGCACCGCAGAGCAGTGCCAGGCTTGGATCTTCCCGCTCCTCCCCCGGGGAGCTGTGACCCCCCTGCCCCTTCCCAGCCCTGGATGTTCCCTCCTGCCTCTCCCTCCTCTCCAGGTGCAGGAAAGCCACGAGCAGCTGGGACTGGTAAAGAAAACACCCCTCATAAATCAGGGGCTGGAGGTGGGGGGGAGCCTCTGCCTTCCCTCTCCCTGCCCAGCAACTGGGAAGTGGGAGCGTTTTCCCCCTCATTAAGCACTGTGGTTCCTGTGTGGAGCAGGGAATCCTTCCCGTCACCTGAAGGGGCTCCGGGAGAGCCGGAGAGGGACTGGGGTTGGAGGGACAGGACACAGGGAACGGCTTCCCACTGCCACAGGGTTAGATGGCATATTGGGAAGGGGTTCTTGGCTGGGAGGGTGGGGAGGGGCTGGGATGGAATTCCCAGAGAAGCTGTGGCTGCCCCATCCCTGGAAGCGTCCAAGGGCAGGTTGGAGCACCCTGGGCTGGTGGAACAATTCCTTGATTCTGTGATTCCTGGGAAAGGCAGTGGCTTTGTTGGGCTTGATGATCTCAGAGGCCTTTTCCACCTGTAACGATTCCATGGTTCCATCACCCCCGGCGGGGTTTGGGGCTCCTGGGCTCACGTTCCCACCCAGCCCTCGGAG